>OZ038516.1:44817576-44932576 GCA_964036315.1 Acanthosepion esculentum | reverse complement strand
GACCAACATACAGTATTCACTACTGTATTTATGGGAATGGGGGCATACCCATTATCATCCATAGGTATGCTACAACACCCCACTTTTTGGACTTACTCTGTACAGAGTCAATATTTTTTCCTTTTTGGGTTGACTTCGATTCTTTCCGTATCCCTTCTTTTTCTCTTACTCCATCCTTGTTGGACTTCTATTTCTGGAGCTATCTGAGGTATGGGCAAATCGAAAGTATCAAAAATAACCTTCATAGGTTCAACCTCTTTTCAAGTAGTTGAATAGCTACTTTTAATTTGATTATAGTACTTCTTGTGCACCATTTCAGGACCTTTAACTAGATACACCATCCTATCAATTCTTTGAACAACAGTTCCGACTTCCCAATATGTTTTATTTGATTGGTACATCCAATAAAAAACCTTTTGACCAATTTTATAAATTTTTTTTTTTCTCAGGTTTTTGTACTGCATGATCATGTTTTTTCTCATTGGTTATAAGTTTGTCAAAAACTGATTGTATCTTTCGTGCAAACATAATTTCTGCCAGAGTTGTGGCTGTGTAAGCCTATTCACTTGTAAAAATTGCTGTAATGCAACATCTGTGGATCCACCATTGGCTTTTTTTTTTAGCACCTTTTGAAGGTATCCACAAAACATTCTGCCTGGCTGTTGCTTCTATGATGGTAAGGGGCAATTGTTATGTGTTTTACAACAAACATTTTACAAAATTCCTTCAATGTAAATTGAGTTCCATTATTCAAAACAATCAAATCTGGTACTCCAAACTTTGTGAACAGTTTGTGTAAAAACTTAATTACTACTTGCGTGGCTGGTTTGTTACATCAGAATATCTCTGGCCACTTTGAAAAACTGTCTACGACAATCAGATAATACATCCCATTAAGTGGACCAGCAAAGTCAACATGCAGATGTGACCATGGGCAGTCAGTTTCTGGCTACGGGTTGAATTTAATTGGTGGTGCTTTAGCTGTCAATGCACGTTTGCATGACTTCACCAGACATTCAATGTCTCTATCCGTGCTATGTCATTATACGTAACTTCTCATTAAAAATTTGATTCTGGATATACCAGGGTGTCCTGTATGAAATTCTTTCAGGATTCTCTTTTGTAGTGCCAAAGGTACCACTACTTTTTTGCTATACATGAGAACATCATCGCATATTGAGTATACTCCTGAATCTGCTTTAGTCCTGTCTTTAAGTTTTTTCTTCATTTCAGTAATAAATTTGTCCTCAAATGCTTTACTTTTTATATCTTCCAACATCACAGGTAGTTCCTGCAGAGTATTGCATAGTATGTTATCTCTACTTCCAATTGTAGAGAAGCAATGGCCATGTCTTCTAAAGGTTCATTATTTCTTGGAATAAGTTTGGACAACCCGTTTGCATGACTTAATTTACACGATGACAAGAATTCCATTTTAAAGTTGTAATTTAGTAAAATGGTTCCCCATTGTTGTAACCTATTAGTCATGAGTCAGTAGTCCTTTTTTGGACCCATAAATCGCTAGAAGTGGTCCGTGATCTGTCTGTAGAGTAAACCATCTCCCATGAATGAATCTATGAAATTTTTTCAGAGCAAAGGCAATCCCTAAACTTTCCTTTACAATCACAGAGTAATTTTTCTCAGCTGTAAGAAGCGTCCTTGATGCGTATGCAATCGGTTTAATCAAGCCATCTTTGAGTTTATGCATAATGCAGGCTCCTATACCATACGCACTAGTGTCACTTGCAACGATTATTTCTTTTTTTTTTGGATCACAGTATGTCAAAAACAGAATTTTTTAGTTAGTATTTTTTAAATTTTCTCAAATGCTTCCTGGCATTCTGTCGTCCATTTGGTGTCTTTCTTCAAAAGCTCATTCTACGGAGCTTGCAAACAATGCATATTTGGTACAAATACATTATAGTAACTTGCTAACCCCAGGAAACTTTGTAGAGTATTGACATTTTCAGGAGCAGGCATGTCTTTTATAGCACTGGCACTTGATGGATCCGGTCTCCTGCTCTTCTTGTCAATTATCTGACCTAAATATTTAATTTTGTCCATAAAGAATTACACTTTTTGTCCTTCAGTTTGAATCCATAGTCCTGAATTCTGAAAACTTTGAAAATATTTTTCTTTTGTTCTTCTGCGTTTTCACTTTTCAGCAAAATATTGTCAAGATATGCAACTGCAAAGTCCAGTCCCCTCAGCATTGTGTCCATTACTTGCTGAAAAAACACTGGAGCAACCTTTATGCCAAAAGGCAAACGATTAAATTTGTACATCTCATGATGTGTATTTATGGTCAATAATCTTGAACATTTGTTTAAGCCCGTGGAAAAATCTGCACAGACACGTATCTCTTTTGACCTTTTCTTTATATATATTCTTGAAGCAAATGGTACATTTCTTTTTGAAAACTGGTTGTACGTTTTCTTTTAGTTCAAATTTAGCTTTCATTTTCTTGCACCTGCCTAAGCCACCAGAAAATACGTCTGGGAAGGAATTTACTTTTTAATTCTTCTTTTAAACTTTCTTGTTGATGTCGTTTTTGTGTCTTGGCCATAAACATACATAATTTTGAGTAGGCATATACAGAAAGAAAAAAAAAATTACTGGAAATTTTCATGAAACTTCACAAAACTACAAAAATATTAAGAAATGGTTCAGCAATTATTGGGTGTCTATAGATTGTATTACTAACCTATTTGATCTCCCTGTTGATTAACCATTGTACCAAGTTCTTTAAATATTTCATTTACATCAAGAATATCACCCTGAAAAATAAAATAAACATAAGATATAAAATCAAGTTTGAAATAGAATATAGAAAATGAAAGAAAACAACCTAAATACCCCCCCGCCCCCCAAAAAACAGAGATCATTCAAGATATGCAAATTTTGATTATATCTAGTAGGTGCAAAAATAAGCAGCACCACAACCTAGTTTCTGAGGTGAGCCCTATTGAGTTATCTCCCTTTCTACAAATGCCATATCTCGGATTTTGTAAAATTGATTGGATGTTGTTTACATTGTACTGGCAATATTTTGAGTTAAAAAAATAAGAAAGAAATGAAAAAAAAAAAAAATGATTTTTTTTTTTTTTTTTTTTTAATAAATCTTTCAAACATTTATTACACTCAATTATCATGGAGAATAAATTATTAAGAGAGGGAAAAAATATATTTCACTAAGTGTTTTCTTTTTTTTTCTTTTTTAAATATATAAGAAGAGAACTAGCCTCCAGTTGTCGGATCCTCTCTTCTCTCTCAAGAATCAAAGCTGTGTCTTCTTCAATAACTTCTTGTTGCTGCAGCAACTGCTCTCTTCTGCGCTCCTTCTCAATAAGAGCTTCTTCATCATCATCCTGAACAGACAATAAAATTAGGTTTATTTCTCAATTTAAATAAAAGACACCTAAGCAAAAATTAAAGCAGGTTAAATTATTTCAAATGAAATGTTTTTTTGTATTAATATAAAATCACAATATAACATGTATTAATATAAAAATATTGTGTTAATATAAACATATTAATAAAAAAAATGTGTTAATATAAATATATTAATAAAAATATTGTATTAATATAAGCATATTAATAAAAAATATTGTTTTAATATAAACATATTAATAAAAATATTGTATTAATATAAGCATACTAATAAAAAATATTGTGTTAATATAAACATATTAATAAAAATATTGTATTAATATAAAAATCACAGTATAACAAATGAGGGAAAGGATTATCTAGTCCTTAAAGATTAAGGAATTTAGCATCCAACTTAAAATATCAAATGACAAAGACTTGATTTAGACATAAAAAATATAAATCACAATATAACATGTATTAATATAAAAATATTGTGTTAATATAAACATATTAATAAAAATATTGTATTAATATAAGCATATTAATAAAAAATATTGTGTTAATATAAACATATTAATAAAAATATTGTATTAATATAAGCATATTAATAAAAATATTGTATTAATATAAGCATATTAATAAAAATATTGTATTAATATAAGCATATTAATAAAAATATTGTATTAATATAAGCATATTAATAAAAATATTGTATTAATATAAGCATATTAATAAAAATATTGTATTAATATAAGCATATTAATAAAAAATATTGTGTTAATATAAACATATTAATAAAAATATTGTATTAATATAAGCATATTAATAAAAAATATTGTGTTAATATAAACATATTAATAAAAATATTGTATTAATATAAGCATATTAATAAAAAATATTGTGTTAATATAAACATATTAATAAAAATATTGTATTAATATAAGCATATTAATAAAAAATATTGTGTTAATATAAACATATTAATAAAAATATTGTATTAATATAAGCATATTAATAAAAATATTGTGTTAATATAAACATATTAATAAAAATATTGTATTAATATAAGCATATTAATAAAAAATATTGTATTAATATAAGCATATTAATAAAAAATATTGTGTTAATATAAACTTAAAATATCAAATGACAAAGACTTGATTTAGACATAGAAGCCAAGTGCTTGGTGTCTCTAGCTTTTTAAAAATAAAGATTATTTTTAAATATAAAAATAATTTATAAATTACTGTTCTGTTAATGTGGGGCACACCTGACTACCTCTTAGGGTGCAATAGTGCTCCCAAGCACACTCGGTTGAGAAACACTGCCTTAGCTAAAGGATAGACAAAAGAAAAAAAAAAAGAAAAAAAAGAAAATTTCAAACATATTTTTTACCATCTCCTTTTCTTTTAATGCACTAATTCAGTGAAGAAAACTAAGCACACGGATCAAACAAAATTTTGGATCAAAGTTCAGCTAACTGCGAGTCAAGCTGCAGACATGGATATCCCCCTTATATGCTGTGTCTACGCATAAAAGTAGGTATCCAGGAGTAATGACATGAAATAGGGTTCTACAGAAGGATGCTGAGAATACCATGGACTGAAAATGTGAACAATGGCAAAATTTGAGTGAAAATGGAAACAAAAGGACACCTATACCTATACTTAATATCAGCAAGAGATAGTTGAAATTTCTAGAGCACGTATTGAGGAAAGAGGGCTTGGGAAATTTGATACTCAAAGGACAGATTGAGGGACAGAGGAAGACAATGCATAACCTACCTAGTGAGTTTGAGTAAACGGATGGTGGAACAAAGTTTAGGAGAGATAACAAAAAGACAAAGTTTACTAAGAACTACAAAGGACAGGAGGTTGTGGAGAGCCACGATTGGCAATGTCTTGAAGGGACATGACACATAGAAGATTAGCATTTAAACAAAAAATCTTAAAAAACTAAAAGCTATAATACACAAATATGTCACAACACATTACAGAGTGAAAAACACCATCCCTCAAAATTTAATTCTATTTGCCAAAATTAAAGCATACATCATCTTCCATGGCAATTCATAATTAAATTAATAAAATCTAAAATATAATTATGGATAGGTTCAAACTCCAAGGTCGCTGACATGAAGCGGAAAGAGTATATTGAATCAATTGCAGCAAGGAAAGTTGATTCACTGTGTCAGGTTAGGAAATTTTTCTCAACACAATCTATCTTACATATTTATTCATTCCTGCTTTGAATATTGCTGCCAGATCTGGTCTGGTGTTCCTGCTATATATTTAGAGATTCTTGATAAAATCCAAAGAATTTGCAATGTTATTGGTCCTGACCTTGTATCTCAGCTTCAGTCACTTTCTCATCACCATAACATAGCTGTGACTTTTCTATAAATACTTTCATGGTAACTGTTCTGATGAACATTCCTCTATGCTAATTAGACATTATGAATGTAAGCACAGTACTAGATTGGTAGCAAGGTCTCATCACTTTATATTTGAAATGGCTGGATGTAATTGTAAGTTCTATGCTAAGAGTTTCTTCTCTCACACTTCTCGCCTGTAGAACTCGCTTCCGGCTTCTTGCTTCCCTGTAAACTTTGATCTTCAAAAATTTAAAAGCAATGTCAATTGTTATTTTCTATCTTCTTAATTCTTGTTCTTTTATTGTCTTCTCTCCTTCCTAGTATATCTTTCTCATATTCTTTAACACACTCCTTGTGTCTTAGTGGCTTTATTATCTTGCTTGGAGTGAAATGATAAAAAAGAACAAAAACAACTATATTTAAGTTTTTTCTGAAATAAAGTTCCACATAAAAAAAAAAAAACGAAATCTCACCGTGAAGTCAATCAGAGTAGCAGTTTGTGGGGGTGGCCTTACGCTTTTTGAGGTCCGAACCTTTTCAGCTGCTTTCTAGAAGAGAAAAAAGAAAAATATTTTAGTAATGAAACATAATAAATATACTACATTTTCATAAGGTAGAAATTCAATAACTATATAGTATTAACTCATATTCTTTTGACGTCATTTTTATATGGACACATTTTCTCTCCATAAAGATTTGCTAAAAAATGTGTGTATGTGTGTGTGTGTGTGGTAAAATGCCCAAAATTCAATAAAAACAGTTTTACCATCAAAATCTTTATTATTTTGATTATTACATTTTTATTTTAACCCTTTTTAGAACATTGAAAATTTTGGTTAAAATTTTTTTTCACATCAGCAGTTGACCATAAATTAGTATAGGAAATTTTAGTCTCTTTTTGTGGCAAGAAAAACACCAATTTTGAAATTCTTGCAAAAATCATATAATCGTTGGATTTTAACAAAACTTTCAGGACTTATCTACAAATGAATGAAATTAGTTTAGAAACAATGTTTATTTTTATTTTTTTTTTAAAGAAAATTTTGGTAAAATGTTCAAGAATTTAAATCATTAATTTTTTTGTAAACCAGAACTCCCAGTTACCAAAAATCTGCTCTGAATAGTTAAATAAAAAAAAAAAATGAAATAAATCTCAAACATTATTTAGTTTGAAAAGATTTTAAATGCTTTTATAAATAAGATATATTATGGGCTCTATTGTGATAAGAAAATCGTTTTCTTTTTCAATGGATAATGAATTCTTACAAGAATTGTTTACAGTTTTTAAAAATTTTCATTAGAATAATTTATAAACATTTTTTTGAAACTTTTGTATTAATTTATTGCAGTTAGGTGAAATTGTTATTAATTAAAAACTATATTTACTAATCATAAATGAAAAAGCTTACTACAATTCAGCAACCCCCAAAAGAATTTACAACAAAAACATTAAAGACTATTAGATTGTTTATTTACAAGAATAATTTTTATGTACAATATTCTAAGATCTAATACAATTAGAATTGAAGCAATGCAATATTTATCATTTACCAATTTATAAAGAAATAAATATAAAAACAATTTTTTATTCATAAATTTATAAAATTGAACCAACTGTAAAGAAAGCCTTATTATTTACTATTTTATAAAGATTGAATCAATTGGCAATTAGTCAATCTTTTGCTAACCATTCCAATAAATAATATAATAAATAGTGTAAATAAATAATCTAATAAAAAAAAATAGGGTTTATTACATTTCTTGTTGATTCTCAAGAATGAAGAAAATGTATAAATTCACTTACATATGTTTAGGTTTTATTCCAATTCTAATAATTGCTATTTAAAACAATAAAGATTGCCAAAGAGTGAAGATAGTTAAAAAAAAAAAAAAAAAAAAAAAAAAAAAAAAAATCAGTGTCAGGAGAAAAAATGTTTTGACAGGTCTTATTGCAGGCACATTTGTCCATGTTTACCATCACTTCAACCTAAATTTTCATCATTTTCTTGTAGATGCATTTTCTATTAATGCATCTGCACCCCATCATAACCTTTAAAAAAAAAAAAGCATGAAAAAATAAAGTGCTTGAAAATGAAGTTTGGAAATCTATCCAATTGTAAGTTCACTTAAATATGTGAAAAATATGTGTAAATATGATTATCTGATAAACACATTGACTCATTGTTCCATTTCATGATTTTGCCACATTGTTTACAGTAATGAAAAAAATTGCTCATTTATTCTAAGGAAAATAATTGAAACACTGAATTGCTTTTGTTAAACAATTATTTGCTTAAGCATACCTCTACTTTTTGAGTTCTTGTTAAATTTTTACAACTAATTTCTATAATTAGAAATTGGTCTTTAACCTCCCTTATCTACTTGGTAAGCAGTTGCAATGTGAATTGTTTAACATGTGCAAATTTACCTTCTGAAGTTCTGTAAATCTCTTTACGCTTTCTTCAAAGTCATTCCTCAACCTTTCAAGCTGGAATTTCTGGCTCTGAAATAAAAAAAATGTTTTTTTTCCTATCAAATAATTTATACAGCAATCTTTTACTTAGAAACATTCAAGTTACAAACTTTGAAAGATACAAACAAACCTCTCTGTAAATTCAAATTTTAAACACCATACTGGTTCAGTAAGCATTGCAGCTGTTAATTGTCATGTTATAAACACGGAAGTTGTCTCGCATGTTTATCTATGATTTTCTCAAAACAGGACCAACAACTAAAATGGTAGCACATGTAATTAGAAGGGAACATAAGATGGCAACAGTCTAAGAGAAAGAAAACTCTGAATTTCAAATCGCGGAGACAGCAAGGGGAGACTAATCCATTATTTTTTGCAAAAAGTTATGGCAATTCATAGTTAATAAAGAAAAGGAATATGTGGAGAGCTGTGATTTCCTATATTCAAAATGGATAGGAAAGAAAGGTAACTACAAAATGAGCAAATAGCATAACAGTTATAGTTGCAGAAAGAAGAACTGGTAAATTTAGGCTGAGACATCTAAACTCAGAATTTGTCTTCTTTAACTTCTGTCCTTATGGTGTCAGTTTAAACTTATACCCCAGTGGCCATTTTGCTTAAAGTTTGTATTTTCTTAATTTCAAACTGTTGATTGATTTTTTATGGCTTAACTCTTTTGTGAATTATTTAAAACTGAAACATATTTTTGATTTCTGGAGGGTACTTACAATACCCAGTGTTCAAAAGTGGTACTCTATCCAAGTACAGATCAGGCTCAACTCTGCTTAATTTTGCTGATTGAACTAGAACCAGCGTTTCCAGCATGATTTGACTGTAAGCAGATTTGAAACTAAAACTTCTCTTTCCAAAATTATAATTTATAATTATAGTTTAAATATACAGGGAAAAAAAGAAGACATGGGCCAAAAATGTGTTTTTTTTCGGGTTTTTTTTGTTAAAAAAATTCTTTGACACATTTTTGAGGCCTTGTTAAATTTTTACAACTGATTTTTATAATTAGAAATTGATCTTTAACCTCTCTTATATGTCTATATTTCTGAGATGAGGTATTGTAATTATTTACATTGTTCGGACTGCTGTCCATCTTTATTGCCATATTCATGACATTTTAACCATTGTACACTTCAGCTTCCTTCAGGTGATTGAAATTTCAAACTGAACCCTTTATTTTGTCCACTGGGGTAGATTGTTCTAGTTCCACGTGCCATGCCTCTTCTGGATGTCTCAGTTATCTTTCTTTAACTCAACTCCCCAAGTTTTTGTTCACCACTGCAGTAGCCAGGTAGTGAACTCACAATTCTTTGGGTTAAGTCACTGAATCCAATCAATGCTTTTATCCACTCGGCCATGTGCACCTTATTTACTTGGTAAGCAGTTGAATTGTTTAACATGAGTGGCAAAACTTCAAAATAGTAAAGGAGTATTAAGGTATGTAGTAGACATCCACCAGTCTTTACTAGGGTGGCTAGTTAATCCTTGTTGCAGATACCTGTTCAGCTATATTTTGTGTTTATTCAACATCCACAAAGCCTTTTTTTCTTTTTTTTTTTTCTTACTAATGTTCACTCAATATAAGGCTCAAAAGCAACTCAAGGTAGAGGGTTATTGTGTGGTGTTGTATTAGTGGAGGAATGGACAAGCATTAGGAGTACAGAGCTGAAGTAGATTTTAGAAGAAAGTGGAAATCCAATTCTAAACAGAAAACAAAGGATAAACCTCTACTCCTATTCAAAAGACAGGAGAGGAGTGTAAATTGGATGATGGGTGAACCTATCAATTACTAGTGATGGAGGAGAGAAAAAATAAATAGTGAATAAAATTTCAGAGTTCAGGCACAGACGTTAATAGTACAGAGTTGAAGCAGACTTAAGAAAAAATTGGAAACTCAATCCTAAATAGGAAACAAGGGATAAACCTCTTAATGTTCAAAAGACCAGGGAGGAGTGTGAACTGGACAATAGATAAACATATCTACTCCTATGAAGTTGTGGTTTATACTGCAACTATGCTAAGTAGACCTAAGTTACAGTTTCTGGGAGAGAGCCCACAATCAGGTGTGAACAATAGTTGAACAAGGTCAGTAAACTCAGATCATCGTTCACAATGTGAATTAATGCTAGTAGGCATAATATTAAAAACATAAAGTAAGCTTTATTGGTTAGAGAAGACAACAATAAAAATAAGAACAAATATTTATAACAAAAAATTGAAAGATTTTAAATAAGTGAATAATATTTTAAAATATGTGAATAAATATTTTTTTCTTAAATTTTCCATTTTAGCACTATAAATATTATAAACATCTTTATTTATAAATTTATAAACTAACATCAGGAACTTATTTTGTTGATAAGCAAGGGAGGTCATGTATTCTATAACACTTAAAAGCTGAATAAAAGTAATTTGATAGATACATTTATAAGTTCTACTTATAACAGCCATTTTCTTTTAGGTCTTAAGAGATCTTATTTCATGAAACCCTATCCCTGATAGTTTGAATAAATTTCCCAATAAACATTTCAAATACTAGAATGGATCAGTTATAACAAATTTAGTATAGGAGATAAATAAATTGAATATAGGTTAGGATTTGCTAGGTGTATTTTTGTCTAACACTGCAAGATGCTGCAAAACCAAAATATTAATCCAAGAACTCAAATCATGTTCTTATATAGTATTGTCAGATCTAGACTCTCATGTGGATATCATGCATGTGTCCAAATCATTCAGAAATGTCTAAAATATCAGCTATAAGAAGTTGAGTCATATTCTTAAATAGCCTTGTCAGATCTACTCATGTGGATGTCATGAATAGCACCCAACTCAATCAAAAATGTTTTAACTATCATCTGTATAGTTTTTTTTTTTTTTTAGAACAATGCTTAAAAATGATTTCAAAAGGAATTGAGCATATAAATCTTTATAATACTACATCAAACTCTATTAGCTGGTGCTATAGAATCACAAACATAAAAACATTACCAAAGAATAAAACCACATTACTTGAACATTTTCAAACAGGGGCAACAATTAAAATGGGTAGTATATGTAATTAGAAGGGAACATAACATAAGATGGCAAGAGAAAGAAAACTGAATTTCAAATCATTGACAGAGAAAGGGGAGACTACTCGATTATTTTCCCCCAAGAAGTTATGACAAGTCATAAATAATAAAGGAAATGAATCTATGGAGAGCTGTCATTTCCTATATCCGAAATGGATAGGAAAGAAATGTAATTATGAAATGAGCAAAAAGCATAACAGTTATAGGTTCAGAAAGTAGAATTGGTAAATTCAAATTCTGACCTTGTTTGTTGTGAAAACTTTGTACTAATGCTCTTGGAAAAGGTATGAATCCATTCCTTCTCCCAGCTGTGGGCTAAATAAAAGGATAAACTAAGCACTCTATACTTGGGTAGCAGTCAGTGTAAGAGAAGAAAATCTCTGAATTTACCACTATCTTTCCTAAGAAGTCATGGCAATTCACAATATTAAAAGGAAGCTATGGAAGGGATATAGTTTAAAAAAAAGAAAGAAAAAACAGATGGCATTATGTAAGATTACAAATATTCAAAGTAACAGTGAACATGTTAACTTTAAGGGTATTTCTGAATAAATCCTTTTAATATACTAATAGATGAAATCTGTTGGTACCACAGTTGCTTTACTTGTAACAATGTCATATTTCATTTTGTAGATAAATTCATCAATAACCACCCCACAGTAACCTTGTATATTTTCCTGATTTTCAAGGCAGGCATGAATGATCTATTTGGAAGACTGGTACAACACAATCTTACTACCACCCTCATTTATTTTCCATTTGATCTTGTGGTTTAATTTATAAATAAATTTGAAATAGTTGTCCAACGGTGGCCTGTGTAGTGAGTCTTGATAAAAAAATATATAAAAAAAATAAAATATATAAACAAAAATAAAAAGAATTCAAATTGAAATAAGCCATTTGTGCTTTCCTTTAAAACACTTTTCTCTCTCTCTCTCTCCCCCTCTCTCTCCTAATAAGAAGGCAACACTTAAATAAAAAAGAGGAAGATGAAAAAGTGAATCTGGTTGAAAAATGGCAGAAGTTTGCTGGACCAGAGTCTAGCCATTTGTGACTAAAAACTACCAAAAATCAGAGAGGCTCCATGCATAACTTCTACTAAATGAAAAAAGAAAGGGACACCGGAAAATAAAATAATTTTGGCCAATCAAAAAAATTAACAAAGAGATTTTTGATGTTAGTTGATACCAAGATTTGCACCAGTAGCCTGGAAGCTGTGTCAAAAAAAAAGGATAAAAACTGACAGTTGTGAGGCAGAAGAAGAGCATCAGAAAAGCCATACATGTTGTGTGAAGAAGTTTAATTGATTAACTGCTTAAGACATTTTTTTCTACCCTTCTTAGAACCGACAAAGGACAACAGATTGACGCCATACCTATTTCTAAGATGAAAGCTTCTAATTAGGTCTGACTTTCAAAGTGTCACCTACTGAGCCGGAAAGGACTTTCTCCCAACTGCTACCAAGATCTGCCTTAGAAACACTTTCTATACTGAATATCAAAGGACTCACTTCAATCTAAATCAAATACAGATATATTATTTGTGTGTACCCTTGATTCAGTTTGTTTTATTTCCTAAGTTCCAATAAAAAATACTAAGAACCTTCTGGCACTCTACCCTACCCTAGTACAAACAGAAAATATTTTGATGGGGTGGTGAATGAATGAATCATTTGACAGTGGCAGCAGATGAGAAAGTACATCTGCAGTATTCTTTTTCTTTTTTTAAATAATATGGACAATAGAAGACTACATAAGAACAACTATATATACATGTGAGAATTTTATGGTTTTCCTATTTGATACTTCAATAACAATCATAAATAAGAGACTACAAATGAAAACCATTTCCTATTTGATACTTCAATAACAATCATAAATAAGAGACTACAAATGAAAACCATTTCCTATTTGATACTTCAATAACAATCATAAATAAGAGACTACAAATGAAAACCATTTCCTATTTGATACTTCAATAACAATCATAAATAAGAGACTACAAATGAAAACCATTTCCTATTTGATACTTCAATAACAATCATAAATAAGAGACTACAAATGAAAACCATTTCCTATTTGATACTTCAATAACAATCATAAATAAGAGACTACAAATGAAAAAATTTGAAATTGACAATTTTTTCCATTTCACTGAAACAGCTGTTAAACACTTCTTTCTTTCATTTTCTTACTGAAACCAAGTAGCGCCTCTGACATAACCTTTCCATCTTGTCTTTCCATGATCAAAATGGAACAGTCCATTATTTATGAGATATTGGCAGGGTGTAACATAATTATGTGCTAAGGGAGTGACAAGCAAAATTATAATAAGATAATATTTAGTATTGACAAAGACATAAACATTCATTGCTATTTAAGATATTGAACAAGTCAATCACATAAATGGATACAGACAAGATAAAAAATAAAGAAGTGATTCCTGCATTTAATGTCTGTTGTTCAAGAGTGGATTAAAACAGAGGAACAAAACCAAATTGAAATTTATGACAGAAAATCATGTTCCTAGATTAATGACTTCATAATCTTACAAAATAATTACAAAAACTTTATTAAGTAAAACAAACTTAATATTTTTTAGTCTTAACCTGTCTGCTGCTAAATACAGAGTGGTCTGAAAGTCTTGTCACTCTTACATAATACAATTTTCTATTTCAGGAAAATGGTGTCCATACAGATCTTCTTGATGTGTAACAGTATCAATGAAAGTGAATAAACTGAATCCAGTACATGTGCTTTGTATTACGTGTTCTATAGTTCTTATTACATTTTGGCAGGGAGTGACAAGACTTTCGGACCACCATGTATATTCTAAAGGTTGGTTAGAAAGTCCTTACTCACTTATGAAGTGGAAAGAAAACAACAAGTCTTGATCTCTGCCTGGTGGAATTTCCAAAGAGTACTGCATTTTGAGCCTGCTCGACATGGTTGTGCCATCAATGCTAAACTGTATCGCCAGCAGCTAGACTGCCTGTATGACAAACTAAAGGAGTATCCTGCTTTGGTCAATCAAAGTTGGGCTTTGTTTCAGGAAAAAAATGCGAGGCCACACACTGCCAGGTTGGCCAAGGAGAAGCTCAAATAGAAATGGACAGTGTTGAGATTCTTCCACATACGCCATTCAGTCCCGATGCTGCTCCGAGTGACTATGGCTTATTCCACTTTAATCATTTAATACTTTTGATGAAGTGAAGGAAGCTTGTTTACAGTTTTTTGATTCAAAGCCATTGAACCGGTATCTGGGATAGATTCAGATGCTGGCTAATCGCTGGCAGAAGATTGTCGAGAATGATGGACTTTATTTTGAAGAATAAATGTTGGTGTTACTCCATAAAATTTTGTTGTTTTCTTTCTGCTTCCTAAATAAGTCAGGACTTTCTGGCCAACCTTACTCTCTCTCTCTCTCTATATATATATATATATATATATATATAAAGACATTTATATATATTATGTTTAACGTTCTTTTTATAGATACAAGTATTTAAGCAAATGCTCTGTTTTATAATAAACAGTATTAAATAACATTTACCGGCCTGAATGCCCGAGAAATTTTCATAGAAAATTATCGCTCTCCGACAGGAATCGAACCTGTATCCTGTCGGAGAGCGATAATTTTCTATGAAAATTTCTCGGGCATTCAGGCCAGTAAATGTTATTTAATACTGTTTATTATAAAACAGAGCATTTGCTTAAATACTTGTATCTATAAAAAGAACGTTAAACATAATATATATAAATGTCTTTAAATAAATTGTCGGACTATGTCCAATTCTAAAATATATATATATATATATATATATATATATATATATATATATATATATCTCAATACAGCAAGAAGTGACTATCTACTGTATCAAGGAAAGCTGATAAATGGTAACTTAAATTCTTCAGAGAAAGGACTAGAGATATAAGTGTTGAGGGTAATAGTTGAAAAACTGATATAATTTGTCTATCTTACATCAGAAATAAGTCCTGATCAAATCAGCATATAAAGATTTAGCTGCTGATTTCATCTTCTGCTTGTTGTGAACATACAGCAAGTCTTTTCCAGTCTTTGTACACAATAAATGAGAAGCAAAACACAATTTGGGGGGGCCTGATTTGTTGGTGTGTGTGTGTGTGTGTGTGTGTGTGTGTGTGAAGACGGGGTCACCCCATTGTATGTTCACATTCCTTTCTTGACACAAATCTGTAACTATGAAGAGCCAGGTGTATTTCAAGCAATCACCTTTTGAGAAATCTAAAAGTGAAAATTCCTTACTTGAGAGATATTTCTGGTTCGTGCTAGGCGTTTCATAAGCTTCGTAGTATCTGCAATAATTTCATTTGTGCTCTGTGATCGCTCATGGCTGAAAAATAACCAATTTTATTTTTATACACACAAATATATAAATTTCATTCACTATCAAGCAATGACTGCATAGAACTTAACTGTTTATATAAGTTTACACAGTTTCATTGAGCAAGTTTATATTATTTAATTAGGCACCTTCAAAGATTCATTAAAAAAAAAGAGCAGACATGATGAAAAAATGTCCAAAACTTAAAAGTTTTATCATCAAAATCTGTTGTTATTAAGTGTAAAGACCAAAGGTTTTTTGATGTAAAAATTTTTTTTTATAATCCTTTTTAGAACCTTTTAAATTTTGATTAAAAATCCTGTTTCTCTGATGTCAATGGGCTACCATAAATTAGTATCGGTAATTTGAGTGTCTTTCTGCAGTGAAAAACACTAATTTGAAAATTCTTGCAAAAATCAGATAAATGTTACATTCTAATGAAACTTTCAGGACTTATTCACAAATTAAATTATTTTTTAAAATGTTCCTTTTTATTTTAAAAAAAAAAGAAAATCTTAGTATGTATCTCTCTCTCTCTCTCTCTCTCTCTATATATATATATATATATATATATATATATATATATCACCCTATGTCGTTAATTGGTTCTAGAGGTCATGACTTCAGTCGTTTTTTAACCTAAGTGGAAATAACCACTTTATAAACCGCAAATAAGCACTCCCCATTGCCGATTACAGTATTTATGATATGTATATACAATATTCTAAATAAAATAATTATTTTCCACCTTATCTTCCAGTGATATAGCTTTAATGCTTAGCATTAGCACTTGCACTTTTCTTCAGAGCCATTGGCAAAAATGTATTCTAAATCACAAGTGAAATGTAACTGAAAGAACGTCAATGGCAGAGCACAGATGTAAACAAGTCTGAATTCAAAATCGGTGCAGGAGCGGAAAACAATGCACAAGTGCCGCCTGCTGGCAGGAATTTAAAATAAGAACATCTGCTGAACATACTTTGTTATGCTTTTTTTTTTTTTTTGGTGATTTTATGATATATATAATATTATTGTTAAATTTTTTTTAATCTAATTTTATATGTGTTTATTATTTAATGTTTTGATGTTTCTAATATTTTTAACGGTCAATGTAAACTCGAGTAAAATGACCTAAAGTGAGTTTTATTTTTTCATATAATATTTAAGAAAAACCGACATCTTCGAAAATGATTTAACTTGAAACGACTTAAGTCAAGGTATCACTGTACAGTCAAAGTAATAGTTTTCTTTGAATTTTATACATAAATTTCACTCACTTGAAGCCATTTTTAACCACTGATTTGAGAAAGCGGTTGGATACAGCTGACAGTTTAGATATTTCTGAGTGAGTTTCATGCTATGTATGACATCCATATGAAAGTCTCGATCTGACAAGACTATTTAAGAACATGACTTCAGTTTTTAGGCTAATGTCCTGGTTTTGTAGTAACCTGTGGTATTGTGTGAAACTTCTCCTCGCACAGCCTATATTCAGTTTCCTTAGGTTCTATACTAAATTTGTTATAACTCATCAAAGTATTTGAAGTGTTTAGTATTTAATAATTCTACATCTTGAATTTTTATGATGGCTTCAAAAGGAAAATGATAGCCAAACTATACAGGGAAGAATTATAAGGAGAGTTTAATTAAAGTCAAATAAGATGATACAAAAATAAGAGTGTATATTTTTTTAATATCTCAAAATGAACTATAATAAAAGAAACAAAAATGGTAAGCCTATGAAGTTTAAACACTATAGATATTATTAAATTTTGACAAGTCTTACAATATTTCCTGCTGCTTTTTATCACAACACTCAGGCTGTCAAACAATGATTATCAGCAAGCAGTTTGTATTGGAAATAATAAACTACAAACAAGATTTGAACTTGCATCCCTTTTTTTGGAAAGATTGCCTTGTCCATGTCATCTGCCTTACCAATTAGGTTACAATGATCAACTGGTTACAGTAGTTCAAATTTAATCTTATATCTTAATAAATTAAAATAATATTGTTGTAACCCAGAAAAGGTTACTGAATAAGGAATAACCAAAATGGAGGTTGGAAATGAAATGGTAATCTTCATAGCATCAACAAAATACAATACTCGCCAGTGGCATGAAGTAGGTAAACCACTGCTAGTGGTGGACTACTTAGACAGCATATTACCCCCACTTACAATAGTGTCAAACATATTTATGAGGATTGGGACATACCCATTAGTGTCCATAGGTACAGTATATTTCAGTATTATTTCATAATTTGTCTTGCTTCTTGGTGTTTTTGTGGGCCTGGGGTTTCTCTCTCATTTTTTATCACCCACTGCCTTTACATGTTTCAATCTATTCATCAATTAATCTGATCTCAGTTGCGTAGTTTCTTTTCCCATACAAATACCTGAAATGAATCTCTGTATGCACATTATTGTAACAGCATATACGATGTTGACTTTTTCTTGTTACTAGAAAGCAATGATAATTTACAATAATGCCATCAAAATGTTTATCAAAGATTTTACTATGACAAATAGATTAATAAGATTATCATTGATTTACTTTTGGTAATAAAACTAAATTTATTAAAAGATTTGCTGCTATATTGGAATCTTTATATAATGTAATTTATGTTAGTGTTGTAACCTAGAAAGTGTTACTGAATGAGGAATAACCAAAATGGAGGTTGGAAATAAAATGTAAATCTTTATAACATCAACAAAATGCAATACTCGCCAGCGACGTGAAGTAGGTAAACCGCTGTTAGCGGGGGACTACTTAGACAGTATATTACCCCCACTTATAGTAGTGTCCAACGTATTTATGAGGATTGGGACATACCCATTAGTGTTCATAGGTACAGTATATAACAAATATTAAGTTAAATTTCATATTGAAATTCATTTTGATATTTTATATTTATATATTTTTATTTCATTCCGATTTTTAATGGGGATCTAAAATATTTACTCACATTCTGTCCCTTAAACCAATGCTGTCACGCTCTGTGCCCAAGATTCGCATTGCTTTGGTCAATTCATTAGCTGCAAAAGATGGATTAAATGTTTTTCTTAAAGTTAGAAACATGATTATTAACATTTTTTTCTAGTCAACTGAATATGGATTGATTAATATTGTGAGAAAATTTCCTTCTATATTGAGGATATAATTGAACTAATGAAGAACAAAACACACTTATTGCTTTTTATCACAATGCTCAAGTTGGGTTTACATACTATAACTTAAGCAAGCAGCAAGGATCAGGAATATACTAATTTTTGACAAGTATAGATTTAAAAGGTGATATGAAAGAAAAACTGGAATAAACACACTTTTTTAACCCAAAATTTGATTATATATATATATATATATATATATATATATATTGTGTATTTGAGCAGCAATCCCACTATTATACAAGTGTTGTCAAAGATGGCTGACAATGTGCTGTGATTAAGCATTTTATTTAATTTTTCTCGTGTTCATACAAGTATTTTCTTTTTCTGGACACAAAAGGTGTAAAAACTGTCCAAAAGTCATACATATCCGAGTGCTTTTGGCCATTCTTTTAGCCATTATAAAGGACGATTTTTATTTTTAACTGAATGTGTGAGGTTTTTTATGTATGTTTCAGAAGTTATAAGTTTTCCAAACAAGGTCAGCACATTGTGGCCATGTTCATAGTTAATGAGTGTTGGCTTTTCCTTTTTTATTATATGTCTTCCATTATTTTTAATTATTTTTATTTATTTTCTTTTTACACGTGGATAAGGCTATTATACTTGTATTTTCTACTAGTATGTTGTGAATGGAGTTTGGTAGGTTTCTGAGTATGTTTAAATGAGTCCTAGTTGAGCTATGGTTGGATATGTGTAACGTGAGTCATCTAGATAGGCATATAGTGGTATGACCAATATAATTATTTATGGGTTTGGTTTGATCAGGAACACAGTTCCTTAAGAGGCATTTGAACTTGCAAATAATGTTGACAATAAAAAATAAAAATTGTCCTTGATAATAGCTAAAAGAGTAGCTGAAATTGCTTGGATATGCAGAACTTTTGGACAGTTTTTACAAAATTTTTGCTCAGAAAAGAAAACACTTGTACAAACATTAGAAAATTTAAATAAAAAGCCTAATTGCAGTACCTTGTCAGTTGTCTTTAATGAAACACGCATGTGTGTGAGAGTTGGGATCAAATATGGTATGGAATCTGACAGAATAAGATAAGAAAAAACAAATAGGAAATGTTTATCAACCTAATGTGTTTCACTTTCTCAAATCAACATACAAAAAAATCACTATACATGTCTACTAGACACACCTGTACACACAAATATACATTACCATCAAAATCCCACATAGTCAAAATAGAATTATTATACACTTACATTCATAAAGCAATATTTATGATTTTTCAGTTAGGCTTGGAACCTGTTAATTTCTTGGAACTTCAAAGGGATATGCCATGCCTCCTTGAATTCGGAATGCCATAAATTATACTAATGTTTGTTTAACAAGTCAAATGTATGTGAAACATGATTAATCAATTAAAATCAAACAATGCAGAAGTAAAAATATGAGAATTTCTTTCTTCTTTTTCCTATATCTCATTCTTTGATGAAGCTTTAATAAAAATGAAACATGTTAGATTGATAAACATTACCTATTTGTTCTTTATCATATATATATATATATATATATATATATATATATTACTTTAAATGCTATTATTAGTGGATACCCATATTTGATCACTCTGCTATGAAAAACTTTATAATCAAGCAAGGTCAGGTATTTCTGGTTTATTGTTATCCCAATAGTTATTGGATAGGTGTGAACAGTTATAGTTTAAATTATTCTAAAGCGATTCGAAATAATCATGAGCCAGAATGCAGTTATTTTATAGCTATTGTTGTGTTCTTTGTTAACTTTTAACTCATAAGTTATTATTGATTACTTAGGTTATTTTGTATTTATTCATTATTTGTTGTTGATTATTATTAAATTTACTTGTGATTATGTGCACATTTATATCATTTGTTAATTTTTTTTTCCCCTTTTAGTGGGATTGGTTATCTTATTTGTTTGTTTAAAGTATTAGTATATTAATTTTTTTTATCAATTTTTGCAGGTTAAAGCCAGAAAATATCTTTTAGATTGTACTTCAGTGACCATACAAGAACCAGTGTTTCAATGTCATCCATGTTGTATATAGTGCATATATCTGCATTTTTATCAGTGATTTTTTTACAAGGTATTTATTTTAGTTTTCAATTTTCAAGCAGTGCAGTAAAAATTTGTTTTCATGTTTGCATTTTGAGAAGTTTTGATAGTTTTTTTTAATAGTTTGTGTTGGTCTGAGAAGGTGATTATAGCTATTTTTTCCTTTGGACAAATTTTATAGTTTTGGGATTTATTGTTGTAGGCTGGTGTTGTTTTTCTTATTTTCCATGATATATTTTTTTTTATTATGTTTTGATTTTAATTTCTCATATATGTTTAGAAAGGGTTGTGCTGTGCATATATTCACTATTGGTAAAGGATGTTTTGTGTGTGAAGTTTTTTTGAAGTGTCCATCAGTTATTTCTATGTATATTTTTTCTTTGTTATCTGCTATTTTTACAATGGCTTCTATGTTATATTGCATTGCAGGCAATTGCCATTTAAAGGATATTTATGTCTTGCTGTTCAGTTACAGGTGGGTTTGGTTTATGTGGGTGATTTATTGGTTATTTTCTGTTATGCTTTTTTACTATTTCATATTCTCGGTAAAAATGTAGCTGATTTTTATAGTGTTTTTGTTGAATATCTTATGGTGAGTGCTTGATGGAGGGGGTTAGTGTTTGTGAAGGAGTTCAGTGAATATTTTAACCTTTTACCCCCCCCCCCAAAAAAAAACCCTGCCATTTGTTTATGCATTTTCTGTTGTATGGCAGATTCCTATTAGGTAGAGGAAAGTATTCTTAATCTACAGACTGACCAAATTTGGCAGCCATCTGTAGAGATGAGGAGAATCTAAACTTGCACAAAAAGCAAGAACAGAAATATCAGAAACGCTCAAAAAATAATGTCAAAGCACAAAGCATTGTTGAGATGTTATTTGCATATTTCAGTTACCCTAGTTAAAATGTTAGGGATGATGTGATCAAAGGACATCTTATATCCAGTGACATCAATAAGCATGTGACCAAGTAAGCAAACATACTGATGTGGCTTTGAGTATAGAATGTATACATATAAAAAGTGACAAGAATCACAAAAAAAGACAAAGAAAAAAAGCAGCAGCATTCAAAATCCTAACATTATATAAAGAATAAATTAATGGACTAAAGAAAGTTCAGAGACTGGAATTTGTCTACATTAGCCAATAGCATCAAGGATGAACCAATATTTATAAATTTTATATCATATAATACATATGATGCTAAGGAACATAAGAACTTATATATAAGAATTTTTTTATAAATTTAACATGTTTAAACATTTCCTACTTATTCCATCATTCTGTTGGCTTGTAATACAGTTATTTAATTTATTTCTGACGAAAGATCGGGGCAGATCTGAAATATCAAATATATATATATATATATATAAAAATATAAATACTTTCGCAAAAAAAACATTCAATTTTTTTAATTTGCAACTTTTCAGTTGTTTTCTCCATATTATATATATATATATATATATATATATATATATATATATATATATAGAGAGAGAGAGAGAGAGAGAGAGAGAGGGAAAGAGAGTAAAGCAATATTTAGACAGCAAGCATTCATCCTAACAAGTCTGATTAAATACAAATGACAAGGTCTGTCTGTGTTTATTTTTTTTTATTGTATTTGTAAAACTTTTGAGTAAGGTGATCTATATTGGGATTGAAATTCTGGATAAAATATTTGAAGTTCATGTTTTATCTGTTGTTTTGTTCAAGAACTTTCAATTGTCTTAGTCATTTTTTAGCAGGGCTGTGGAGTCGGAATACAAAACCTTCGACTGACTCCTCTATTTTTGGCACCTACAACTCCTCTTTATGTAATTAAGTGATTGTGGCCTACAAATCTCAAAGCCTGTGCATACACTCCTAACTTGAGTAGGCCTATATCATTATAACTGGTTTATATCAAAGAATAAAGATATTGTGGCGTTTATATCATACCTAGTCATTCTTCAATGTTTTCTAACAGAATTAGAGACAAAATCTTTGAAAGGATATAGAAGAAATAACAATAAAAATAAAAATGCTACAATATAAGACTTATACATATATAATCTTTGCAAATAAGAAATAAGTAAAGAACAAAAACTACTTTATAACAGAAGTTGAAATATAATCTTTTACAGGATGTAAAAGACATAAAAATAAAAATGCTATAAGACTTTTTACATATATCTTTGCAAATAAGTACAGAACAAAATTAAAACTACTTTATAACAGAAGTTAAAATATAATCTTTTACAGAATGTAAGACATAACAAAAATAAAAATTCAATAATGTAAGATTTTTTTTTACATAGTTTTGCAGATACAAAATAACTACAAAAAAATAAAATCACTTTAAAAAAGAAGTTGAGATGAATTTCTTTAAAGGAAATAGTAAATATACAGTAGAAGAAATAAAAATAAAAATTCTATAAGACTTTTTACATAAAGTGTAAATTCAACTGGAGTTGGAGTCAGCATAGTTTTACTGACTGACACCAGTGACCCCATCATTGCTTTTGAATCTGACTCCCTGTTTTCTATAACCAATGTGGTGTGTATGGTAGATGAGATTGAGTTAGATAGATCTTGGTACTCTTTAGATAGCTGAAAGTTTAAAATAGTCCATGGTGTAATGGTTAATGGGAGCGATGTTGCACCAAAAAGAATGGTTTTATATATGTGTGTGTGTGTGTGTGTGTACATATTAAATATTTCATACACATTCCAAGCTACTGTCTCCTGTGGTAAAAGAAGTTTTATTTATATGTGGGCTGTTTATTTTGTATAATAACAGCTTCTAAGGCCTTCGTTTGATTAACAGCATATCAACTCTTTATGGGTCATTTAATGACAAAATATTTTTTTTTTTGAACTTTGAAGTAATATTCTGTTTCACAATTGAATACATGGTAGTTGATATTCAGCTTTTACACATATATATGGTGTGTGGACATAATTACTAGAGGTGGAGATATGTGTGTTTTATGCTGTTTTGTCGATGTTATATTTTGGAATAGTGTGATTTCTTTAAGAGATTGTAGGATATTATATGGATTAATGTCATGAAAGAATTCTTTCATGTTGGTTGGTTGATTTCATAGTATATTAACCTCTATGGGTTATTTAATGCCAAAATCTAAATATTATGAACACAATTTTATGGTTTCAACAAAATTTATTTTGGACAATTGTTTGCCTTCAATTGCAGATAAAATGTATTGTTGGTCATTTTACTATAAATATGTATTGCTGGTATTTTCACTATAAAAATGTATTTTTTATACTTTCATAGTGTTTTGTTTTTGTTTGAGAGTTCACTATTTGCCCATAGGTGGGACTGTAAGAAATTCTGTTTCTGCATAGTTTTTGATTCTAAACCATTTCTTTTAATGATTTTTTTTTCTTTTTTGGACCCCTGAAAAAAAATTACTATCAAACCTCTAAACATATATAAAAAAACTACCAACGTCTTTCGAGATTGAACCACACACCACAACACCACTCTTTCAATCAGAGACCTTGAGACCGGATGTAGTTTATTGTCATACCCAAGACTACTAAGGCTTTGAGTCTTTCCTTACATTGGGTGCTGTATAGTATTTTAGTACTACTACTAATATAAATATTATGTTAATATCTCTATTTTGGTTGTTTGCAATATGCTGATTAATATGAGCACTTTGAACAGTTCAGCCACAATTTTGATACCTTATTTGAAAATTGGAAAAAATATTAATAAATTAAACAAACCTTGTTGGTTGCATTTAATCAAACTTGTTTGGATAAATATATATATATATATATATATATATATATATAATTTTAATATTGTTTATTGTTATATGTTATTTATATATACACAATTATTTAAGTAAATGCTCTGTTTATAATAAACAGTATTAACAACATTTACCGGCCTGTTAATACTGTTTATCATAAACAGAGCATTTACTTAAATATTTGTTTCTATATAAATAGCATATAACAATAAAATATATTAAAATAATTGCCGGACTTAGGCCATTTCATAATATACATTGCGTGCCAAATTATTATCGAGATAACTTTTTTTCTAATATTTCAAAAACCGTCCAATCAATTCACACAAAATTGGCAACACTGACCTGCGCAATCACTGAAATTTTCATACTGATCTGCGCAATGTAAACAAACTGGCACCATATTTGTTATCAGCACGGTGATTTGAGCGTGCCAAATTATTAGAAAGGTTTAGTAAAATTCCCAGAATTGAGCAAACAAAACGTTTATTAATGTTGCACGTGAATGTTTATGATCAAAAGAAGCTAATAAATAAGATAATCAGACAAATAATAACAGATACAAACGAAGGCACAGTTTTAAACAAATTAATAGGGAATGTGCTTTCCCTGTTTTGAAATTTTTGAACTTTTTCACTGTTTGATGACACCTCCCTATCATTTTAGACATTTCTAGGGTAGATTTACCTTTTGAGAGTTCTGAGGTGATAGTTTTCTTTTCAGCATCACTTAAACTGCTTTTACGGCCCATCTTTTCACTAAATTCTTACACTTTTATAATAATTTGGCACGCTCAAATCACTCTGCTGATAACAAATATGGCGCCAGTTTGTTTACATTGCGCAGATCAGTACGAAAATTTCAGTGATTGCACAGGTCAGTGTTGCCAACATTGTGTGAAAATTTTGTGTGAATTGATTGGATGGTTTTTGAAATATTAGAAAAAAGTTATCTCGATAATAATTTGGCATGCAGTGTATTTGCATTCTCTTATCTCTTATAAACAATATTCATGCAATAGAAAAGTTGAATGAAAGGAAATTAAAAAGTAATTTAAATAATACAGATATGGATCAGATTTTAATGTTATGTAGACAAAATCCCAACATGGACTACTGATTTGGATCACATCCCCATTTTAATGTTATGTAAGGAAAATACTGATTTGGATCACATCCCCATTTTAATGTTATGTAAGGAAAATACTGACATGGATCACATAACCATTTTAATGTTATGTAAGGAAAATACTGACATGGATCACATAACCATTTTAATGTTATGTAAGGAAAATACTGACATGGATCACATAACCATTTTAATGTTATGTAAGGAAAATACTGATATGGATCGCATCCCCATTTTAATGTTATGTAAGGAAAATACTGATATGGATCACGTAACCATTTTAATGTTATGTAAGGAAAATACTGACATGGATCACGTAACCATTTTAATGTTATGTAAGGAAAATACTGACATGGATCACATAACCATTTTAATGTTATGTAAGGAAAATACTGATATGGATCACGTAACCATTTTAATGTTATGTAAGGAAAATACTGACATGGATCACATAACCATTTTAATGTTATGTAAGGAAAATACTGACATGGATCACATAACCATTTTAATGTTATATGGGGAAAATGTGTTACACACAAACAAAATATATTGAGAAATAATCTTGTAAAAATTATACAAAATATTAAAAATGTTCCTCTTAGTCATCAGTTTATGAGAAATAAAAAAAATTCCTAAAGATATGCATAAAATAAGTACACAGTTTTCAAACTTAGATAAAATATATAAAGAAGATTTACCTCCATTGTTTATTTTGATAACATTGGTGCCAATGTGTTCAGAAATCTCTTCAAAATTAGAAAGATCTGGAAAAGAACAAACAATAAACATAAATTAATAAAAAATAATCAAAACGGAAAACAAGGGAAAAAATGATTATAAGAAAACATGTTTAAAGAGAAAACAACTAGCAGCCTGAGAAATGATTAAATCTTTGACAAGTTTAAACCTGACCTGAAGTCATCATCACAACTCCTATTTTTAACAAACATTACATTTATGTTTTAGTTACTCATGTTTGTTTTTTCATTCATATTTCCATACAGGTCTAATGCATACTACCCCTGAATTCCTCAATCGGAGGGAAGGGAGCTGGCCCTCACTATCTTGTCAACATTTGCTCTTTTTTCTGCCTACATTTATATATGTTACAAATTAAACTAAGCATAACTGACTATTAAACGATGGAAATTTTTTTGTGAATTTTGACATCATTATGGGTTTTTCCCCCACCATCCAAATCCATGAATTTGTATTACTCATGCTAAGTCTCAAAAAACAAAAAACAAAAAAACATATAAAATTCACTGTTTTATCTATAATGTTAAATGTGTTAAAATTATTAAACTATTTAACAAGAAAATTCTCAAGTTGATGTTAAAAGTTACTGCAACACATTGTTGATGTATTTAAGATGGAATGATGTATTATGACATGTCATTAATTTGTATTTAGATACATCGTATTTATTTTCAATTTTTCCAGTTGAATTGTTCACCGATATTGCATATGATCCATTCTTGTACATAATTAGATTACAATGAAATTTGTATTTTATATGAATACTACTTTATGAAAATTGAGATATAGTAGAGTGGGCAGGCACCATATCATAAATGGACAGGGTGGGGGAGACCTTTGCACTAGCCCTGCTTCCAAACCACCTTTGTCAGTTTGAGAAGCCATGCCCAACATTTTAGCCAATCAATTTTCTGGCATTCCTCAGATGTACAAAATAACTGTCTGAAATTTTGAGAGAAGTTATCATCATCACAGTAGTTATTTTGACTCAGTCAGTTATGTGCCATGCGTGATACATGCTTAGGCAATCATGTATCTTTCGATACATGACTGACGAGGCAGATTTTTTTTTTCCTGCAGTAGGTTACCATTTTTTTCTGCAGTGGACCAGTTACCATCCAAGGCTATAGAACCCAGTCTATCCTGCTATTTACCCATAGCTGGTGGGGAGAAGACGAGGATTCATACTTTTCCCAAGGATATTAGCATGTAAGTGAATGTAATGGATGCAATTCGAATTTGAACTTGGCTCTCCGATTCCTCAATCTGAGCTGCTATCCATTACTCTACCATGACCCCATTTTCACTGTTAATCTCATTTTTGTTGACATCCCAAGGTTTGTTTCTTATTGTCTTCCTTAAGTGTAAAATCTGAATGGAAATAAGACATCTCTTCTTTCTTATCCTCCCACCTCAGTAATGTCCACCATTTTGACTCTTCCTTCCTCTAAAGGTATATTGTTGAATGTATTGGCTGAAAGGTTGTGCTAACAAACAAAAGAATAAGCTTGACAATAGAATTTATCTATATCTATAATTCTCAAAATGTGTGTGTGTGTGTGTGATCGGATGTTGTTTATGCATTTCCACAGTTTTCATTTTTGATGAAATTTTTTTTTGTTTGAGAGACAATTTTTCAGTGCTGGTTTTGAGTCCAACTTGTTGGCGACAATGGCTCTCCACTACTTCTTGTTCATTATAACTCTCAGCAACGTTTTACTATTTACTATCTGTTCTTAGATATATATCTTTCATAAAAATAAATAGTTTAAATTATTACAATAATATTTAATATTATATAGTTCAATTTTAGCCCCCCCCCCTCATTTGGGAATGTGCCCCACGTGCACCCAATTGTTGTTACTGATATTGATTTTCATGTGGGCCGACTTTAAACTGCTCTAATTGAACGGCAAAAATTCCAAGTAATGAAAGACCCGGTTGAAAACCGGTTATACTGCTCGTGTCTTATTATATTTGATTGTATTTTGAATTATTCTTACTTCAATAAAACTAATAGACACTATCTGGAGAACAGATCACCTGTTTCAAGAGCCATTTAGAATGCATTGGCCGGAAGGATGACTCAATACAAGTATTTTGGAACTTTTCAACATTGTTGTTCGGATATTTTTTTCTTGGCACAACATATCAGTTGAACTATTTTACAGCCTAGGGAGAGTTGTGGGTGGGTGTGTTTTTGTGTGTAAGGAGGTGGGTCTATATTGGACACCTTTTTCTCTTTTTAATCATTTAACCACAAGGTGATAAAGTCACTAAGACACAAGGTGCTACTGAGAGTGAAAGAAACGGTGAAAACATTGTTAGAGAGAGATCCCTTTCCACTTCCCATATGGAGTGGAAGTCTAAGAAAGGTGTAAGAATGGACAAGAAAAATGTTGCAATAACAAAAGCAACAAAAACTGATGAATAGTCTGAACAACTTTTGGAATGATAATGACTCATCTAAGACTTGAAAGGATAAAGACTCACCCCAAAATTATAGATGAAATTCCATATCTTATATTAAAACAGTCTTTTTAATTCTTCAAAACCTTTGTATAAATATTTCAATAGATTGTGATAAAATTTATTCATGACTTTCTTTTTTATTTGCCTCTCGTTCTTATGAGTTGCATCAGATGGACAAATTCCACATTTACCATTCCTTCTCCTTCCATTAGGGTGGTCCTCTCTATACAGATTGAATACATGAGGAAGGCCATAGAATGGATAAGTCTAAATGTTTTGGTAACAGCAAAAAGAAAAAAAAAAAGAGATCAATAGTCTGAAACTCTTGGAATCATATTTGTTTCATGTGCTGGATTATTCTGGCTTTAATGAAACAAGCCAATTTTCTCCTTAGATTTATCACAAAAATAAAATGCTGATTTTTCTAAGTAAACACCAAAATGAAGGTTTATGGCCATATCTTGTTGAAACATTGGTTCCTGTATGATCACCAAAGTAGGGTCAGTACCTAGATGAGTGACTACTTGGAAATACCAGGTGCTGTAAGCTTGTTTGTGCAGTTAGTGTAATGGATAATGGCTCAGAATTGTTAATTGGTGAGCCAAGTTCCAATTCCAGTTGGGAAAGATATGAATCCACATCATCTACCCCCCAGCTTTGGGTTAATTAGTAAAACTTATCACAAAATCATTATCTCAAAAAATAAAAAAATTACAATCTACAAATATTTTCTGGCTTTAAATAACCTGCAAACGGTTGATAAGCCATAGAAAATGAATAAATTAAACTCCAAAATTGTAAAAATACGTTTGGATTTTGATAGACTTCTAAAATTATTGCTTAACACTCCCACCACTGCATTGTTATAACATTGCTGCTTGGCTGTGCTGGCTTATTTTCAAAAATAGGAAAGAAATTCGTCATTTAAATACCGACAGCAATTACTCATGGGTGCTGCCATTTATTTTGTGGGCAGTTTTTTTTTTTTAAATAATAATGGCTTTAGTGATAGAAGTCTTACTTATTAACCCATAGCTGGAGTGAGAAAAGGTGGATTCATACCTTTCCCAAGGATATTTGCATGTAAGCAAATAGAAAGAACCAAACTTGAATTAACAATTCCAAGCCATTATGCATTAGGCCACCCAGTATTTTCAAGTGGTCACTCATCTAGGTACTGATTAGACTTGATGTTGCTTAACTTTGGTGATTGTACAGGAATCAGTGTTTCAATGTGATGTGGCTGTAAGCCTGATTTTGATCATATACTGTGTAGTACAGGTTAAACAATACAACCAACACACAACATAATACACAAACACCTCACAAAACAGGTCATATTCTATTCTACTGTATGTCTATGCTCATTTGGAAAGTGCACTGACAGTTGACAGAAGGTAATGTAAGTTTTGTAAAGAAGTTTTGTATGTCAACAGCAGTGGAATCTTTAATATATTGAAAATGATTCATTTGTTGAACAGTGACAACTTGGAAGGTTAAGTATAGCCTTGGGCTATTTTTTTTTTTTTATTTTTTTTTTTACTTAATTCTCAGAGGTTAATATTGACTTTGAGACAGTTGAGACAATTAAGAATTATCTTGACTGTTGTAAAAGCTCCTAATGCATGAAAAAATCTGGAGCTGGATTAAACTAACAGATTATCTTGGTATATAATTGAATGTGTTTCATATCAGATTATTCTACTGAATTTAACCAACCTGTTATGTATTGCTAAAATACAGACACACAAGGGGGTGCTGAAAAGTTTTGGGTATGACCAAAAAGCCCATACTAACAAAAAAAAAAATTCTAGATTGAGTGGTCATCTACTTTTGAACCAATTTTAAGAAATGTGTTAGGCTAAAAACTTCTCAACAACCCCACGTATATACTACATGTGTGCATGTGCAGAATAGAGATTAATATGTGTGTGTGTGTACATATGTGGCTTGAAAATTGCATTGAAGTATGAAACAGACTATTGCTGTTTGGTGTTAACGTCAGTGTCCACTTTATATATATATATATATATATATTTTTGTCATCCACAGACAGACTGTTTCACAGCTCATCAGTGTGGCTAGACGCCCAGTTGCCTCTAGCTAGAATCGAAACCAGACTGAATTGGCATCAGTCGGAACTTCTACCACTAAGCCGTCGGCTCACGGCAGGGATGAAGGTGAATTTTAGCGTGTTTATTTTTAGATTTAGATAAACACACAGTAACTGACAGTGACTTAATTCTGCCGAAGAGTCATCTATATATATATATATATATATATACACACCTTTACCCATAAATATAGCATACCTTAAAACTAGGAGCCTCCGCAAAAAATGTGATACCTAAAGTTTAAAATGAATTTTTTAAAATGATAAATCTTTCTTGAAGCTTTTAGTTTTAATTTCAAGCTAATAGATTAAATCTAATATATCCAATAAGCAAAATTCTTTGAAAACAAATATGTGAAAAAAATTTTGCACAGAGCTTGGTCTGCTCTTCATTTACATCTCTTTGAAATGGCCACATCACGTTACATCAACCGGCTCTGTGCAAAGAGAAGGAGCATTTAATTTGCTCCTTCAATCTTTTAGGAGGTTTGTGAGTAACTTTTTTCCCATTTTATACTCACTTGGAACTATTTATTTTCTCTTCTATATATCACACTTTTTTAACTTTACTTCTAGAGGTCTAAGCCTAACATATACTATTTTGGAATCAGGTCAATTACGTTAGCAAATCAAAAACATTCCGGGCCAGATCTGGACCGGCACTTCTGAAATTTTGTATTCCCAAGTCTTCATTACTGTAATTGTCTTTGGCAATTTTTGTATGTGATTTTTTGCGACAATTTTTTTTGTATGATAATTTTTATAACTTGGAAATAAATTTGGGAATAATCAAAATTAAAAACCCATGAAATAAAAATTATTGTTTGTACTGAACATAAGGACCTAAATATATCAAATTGTCTTTAAATTAAGTGGTGGCAGAAGAATTATCGTTGAACTTTTAAAGGGTAAACTTAAATATTAATATAATACTTAAATGCAGTGATCAATTTTGAGGAGTTCTGTAGTTTATTTGTCTATCGCATCTACTCCTCCCTACCTATTGTGATGAAGGTTCAATCAAGAGTCCTTCGTAGGAACTAGCTTAAATACCACTGATAGGGTAGCTTTTAAGCTAGTTATGGAATAAAGCCTAAATTTAGTTTCATTAGTTTAGCATTACAGCAGGTAAAAAAGTCTTTTTATGTATGTACAAGGGGTGTGGATCGAAAGTTCACAACCCACATTCACTTTACAAAATGTAATTAAGCATCAAATTATTTTTCTTTTTTTTGGTGGGAAGAGTTTCTTGGTCAGAACTTCTATGTGTGTGTGTGTGTGTGTGTGTGTGTGTGTGTGTGTGTGTGTGTGTGTGTGTGTGTGTGTGCGCGTGTGTAACCTTTATAAAATATTCACGATACTTATCTAGGATCAACTAAAAGTATCACAATTTTAACACTGGCCAAGGTCAGATAAGAATAATAGTATTAATGACAGAGTATATATTTTTATAAACACTTACTAAATACACTAAATTTTCTATAATGACAACTGTTAATCCCATGACAATATTACAACTGAAAATCCCTGTTGCAGATGCCTCCTCAGGAACATTTATGTTTGTTCAACATAATATAACATTTATACTGTAACTATGCTGAGCAGACCTTAATTGAAGTTTCTGGCAGAGAGCATGTTATTTAGTGTGATCAACAGTCTGAACAAGGCCAGCACGCTTAAACCCTCGGTCACAATGACTTGTGACTTTGTACTAGCACACCCATCAACAGCCCCCAAAGAGTTCCGTCTACCCAATTTCACTCACAAGGCTTGGGTTAACCAGTCATATGGTTTTCAGACACTTTCCATGCTGTGATCGACCCCTCCAGTCTGATAACATCAGAAAGTCTCCTTCCTGACAAATCAAATATGGTGAGAAATTGAACCTGGGTGTGATGATCAGAAAGCAAATGTTCTAGCCACTCAGCCATATATGCCATGTGCTTATATATATGCACATGGCCATTCAACACCATCACTTGATAAGACACCAGTAGTGTTGAAACAAAATGGGTATTTTTGTAGTGATTTTATAACATATTTGTTATAATTTTCAAATATATATATATATATATATATATATATATACATACACATATATAAAATATATTTTTGAGGTTTGTGAGACTTTGCCCACAAAATTAGCATGACGATTGCGTATAAGAATGAAACAGACTGTCGCTGCTGGGTGTTGACTTCAATGTTTATATATATATATATATATATATATATATATATATATATATAAACCTGGCTCTTTAGGTTCATATTTAGGTTTGCTCTACTTAGACTATTGAGCACTTTACATAGTTACTTTTGCTTTACTCATTTTGGATTTTTTTTTTCTTTGAACTCTGATCTTGGATTCTGGACGATTGTTTTCGCCTCAATTTCATGTTCTTAGTTCTTTCTTTTTTTATCCCTTATTTTCTCTTGGGCATTGGTTTGGTTTGTTCAATTACAAGCCAAAATACCTAAGGTTTTTCCAAACGAGTATATATATATATATATATATATATACATACACACACACACACATACACACACACACAGAGTTGGATTTTTTTATTTTATATCTTATCAACCGTTTACAGGTTATTTAATGTCAGAAAATATTTTTGGATTGCAAGAATTTTGTGGAGATAGTAATGATTTATTGATAGAAGTCCTACTAGTTAACACATAGCTTGGGGGGGAAAGAAAAGGTGGATTCATACCTTATCCAAGGGTGTACTACTACTACTAATATATATATGTGTGTGTGTGTAGGATACAGGTTCGATTCCTGCCGGAGGACATATATTTTCTATGAAAATTTCTCGGACATTAAGGCCAGTAAATGTTAAAACTGTTTATTATAAACAGAGCATTTACTTAAATATTTGTATCTATGAAAGTAATGTATAAACAGAAAATATCTTAAAATATATGTGTGTGTGTGTGTGTGTGCATGTATTAATAAAACAAGACTATTAATTTATATGTATGGTAGGAAAAGTATTACTTGTCACGGCATGAGTCAATCATGTAAGTCAAAAAAAAAAAAGAAAACCAAATACCTTTGTTGTCTACACCGTTAGGCCGTGGTGCAGTATCTGTATAATCACGGTGATTTGGATCATCCCGGTATTCCCGAATGGTGGAACCATATTTACTCCCCTGTCTTTGTGATCCAAAAGACATTTTTATACTAATGGCAGGAAAAAATTAGCTGAAATGATATAAAAACAAATATATAATAATGTTACATCATTCAATTTAGACTTTTAACCCTTCAGCATTCAATCCACCCTGTACATATATTGGCTCTCAATGTTGAACTTATCCCATGTATATTCTGTCATAATATATGACATCATCATCATCACAAATAATGCAGGAAGCGAAACTCTGACCTCAAATGCTGAGCCTTTGAGAGCTGGTATTTACAGGGGTAGATTTGAGAGTATAGATAGTTGCCAAGCATTAACTTGCGTTTATATTAGTTCTATATAACAACAGTATATATGTCTAGAAAACCAGATGTCAAAATGGCTACAATTTAAGAAAAAAGAGAGAAAAGGTTAAGGAGTGAGTGTAAAATGAAAAAAAAAAAAAAAAAAAAAAAAAAGTGAAAAGGACAAATAACCACAACATTCTACATGTATGGATGGATAGACATACACACACATATGCTATGAAAAAAAAAAAAAAAAAAACAAACAACAAAAACAAATCTTGCACCAATGAAAAGTGCATATAAAAAAAAAAGAAAAATCGAAAAGTATAAGAAGTCAATTGCTGATATCCCTTGAGAGTGGAGTTAGAGATGAAAGACAATGGTAAAAAGTGTCAGCAAATATTCCTGCTGCACAATGTGGACTTGTATGCAGGTCACTAGAAGGACTGAAGTGTCACATCCCCATACATTGAAACCAACAGTGTGTGTATATATATATATATATATATATATATATATATATATATATATATATATATATATATATATATATATATATATATATATATATATATATATATATATATATATATATATATAAGGGCACCTTGGCGTGGTGTAATGGTTAGCAAGCTTGTCTCACTAAAACAGTTATGACTGAATAGTGAGTTCTGTCCTCATTGGGTGCCCCATACTTTTGGCTTTGTGCCACATTTAAGCAACACTTAGAAAATCAATAAAATTATCTCCGATTATCTTTGGGCACCTAGGGGTAGTGTAATGGCTAGCAAACTTGTCTCGCTAGAACAATTACGGCTGAGTAGTGAGTTTGATCCTCATTGGGTGCCCACTACTTTCAGCCTTGTGCCATATCTAAGCTACACTTGGAAAATATATATATATATATATATATATATATATATATATATATATATATATATATATATATATATTCCCAAGAGGATAGAATCCAGATAGAACTCAGTGTCCAGGACAGAGTAAGAATATAATATAAAAGGCTCAAACTCTAATATTCCATGGTTATAATTTATTATATCGGAATCACGATCCAATTCATCAGACCTATGAATTCAAAAAGCCTTTTGAATTCGTAGGTCTGATGAATTGGATTGTGATTCCGATGTAATAAATTATAACCATGGAATATTAGTGTTTGAGCCTTTTATATATATATATATATATAGATAGATAGATAGATAGATAGATAAAAATATAATTTTAAGGTATGCTATATTTAAAGGTTAAAGTGCTCAATATCAGGTAAGGGTGAATGTAAATATAAAAGTGGATACTGAGATCAACACCAAGTGGTGACAGTGTTTCATGTTTAAACACAATCTTCATGGCCAGAAGATTGCATTTAAGCATGAAACAGATGGTCGCCACCCAGTGGTGACCTCAGTGTTCACTTATAAGTATGCCAATAAATTGATGCTACAGTATAAATATATGAAACCCAATATACCCATCATGACACCCAGTCTAATAAGGGTATGCCAGGTACATGCATCAGGGCCAATGATGAGTTTGGATAAAAGCAGGACACATATATTCAAATTGGGTAACCCAAACAGTCTCTAATCAAGGGTATTATCAAAGCGTTTTGGCTACCTCATCTTCAAACATTAGAGAGAGAGAAAAAGAAAAAAAAAAGCAACCCACATGATAGTTGACCATGAGGCTGAGTAGTGGGTTAGGGTTAGAAGAGAGAGAGAAAATTTAACAATGTGTCAAACTCCTTGAGTTCATGCTAAACTGGTTCAGGCAACAGACATCAAATCTTTTGATATGAGCTTCAAATACTTTTTTAAATTTCACGTTAACTTGCAAGTAAACATAACATAGATAAAATAGTAAGCTCTGAATGTAGAGTCACTTTGAAATTCACATACTCATTAGGATTTTTATTTCCCCAGAAGTTCTGAATATCATATTTAAAACTTATCTTATAGACTATGTATGATAAAATGGTTTGTGTGTGAATTTCTGAAATGAAGAATTATCATTATTATATGGGTTTATTTTGTTGAACTTATTTTGGATGTCATAGTCACAATATTTCTGCTGTCTTAACCTTTGGCTTTCTTTAAGTAACACCATAACCCTTTAAGTGACACTTTCAAAATTTTTAACTTAATCCATGGAGATAGACTTCTACTGTCCATGTTAGGGAAGATATCTGATATTGTTTTGTGAGTAATGACTAGACAACAGAATGAAAACTGTTTACCTCTATGAACTGAATAAAGGTTTCAGGTTGAATATGACAGGCACTTAAACATACAAAAGTCATATTGAATTTTATATTATAGAATGCATACTTGATATCAAAGTTATTTTTAATCTGCTCTGTTCGTAGATAAAAACCATAAATATGTTATCCCATGAAGATAAATATAAATAATTAGTAAATTGGAAGAAAGAAAAATTCTTAAACCTGTCAAGCCTTTTATTTAAAAATATAAAAATAAAAAGCTCTAACTGCTTAATTTTAGTTTGTGTGTGTATGTGTATCATTTGTCATGCTTTAAATGCTGAATACAGGGGTCCCCAACTCTTAGACATGAAAGTATAGATTTAAGTGGATGCAGATGTAAACTCTGAAAAACAAGAATTCATTTATACATTCATTAAGTCATTTTTGTATTTTTTGTAGAATTGGGAGTATTCTTCATGTGATGCTGGTCTGACCCAAGTCCCAAAATCAATAAAGAAAAGCGTGTGTGCGTGATTGAGTATGAGTGCGACAGAGAATATAATTAATTAGTTTCAGGCCGTGTATAGTCAGTAAATAAATATAAAATAAAAAAAATAGATAAAATAAACAAAGATTAAAACATGTGATCATTTGTCATATAAAAGAGAAAGTCACATGATTGAATTTCTATTATTCAAGTCAACTTTCTATACATTGAATTTATAATTATTTGTGAATGCATAATGAGATTACTAACCTTAATTATTGCTATTAATTATGCTTCTATGGTAAGCAGAAGAGAGCAGATAGGTCAATGATTTATTTTGCTTATTACACTTATTTTCTTAAAAAAAATAAAAAAAACAAACTCGGGGGATAAAGATTAATTAGCAGTTAAATAGACAGAGTTATCTCCCTTGAACACTTTTTTGGGGTCAATACTTATTAAAAATTACTATGAAAATCAGTGGCCTGATTGAATAGAAAATTCTTTATTCCCTAAGTTTTTTTTTCTCCCTTTATTTGAGTATTTTACAGTTACTGCACTAACAAAAACAGCACTACGATATGTCACTTTTTTTTTTTTTACATGACAACAAACTAGAGAAGAAATTGATTGGGTCATATTTTTATTTATATGAAAAAATAGACATCAAAAGTTTTGAATTGTAAATACTTGGTCTACCAGCAAAATAACAGATGTTACATCCTGCTTTGTGAGTGAATTAAAAATACTCAATACCGTAATTTAAATAACCCACAATTTCAGTTCGGAATATTAAAAAAAAAAAAATTTGATGGCATATATCAACAAATTGGAACTTTTACTTTCTTAATCCATATTCCCTATTCGCCCAGTTCAAAACAAAGATTTTAAAATTAAATTCATTAGAATTCACTATGCTATCAAATTGTAGCCGAGATAATCTAAGTATTATTATTCCACATATTTATCAACTTTCTTTTTTTAATGAAATATTATGAGTTTGTGCTTCTTTAAGTTAAAAAAAAAAAGAAAGAGAAATGAAATTATTTTTAAAAAGTTAAAACGAAAGGCGATGAATGATTGTTTTTTTAAAAAATTTTAATTGAAATTGAAATGTTTTCCAAATTACCGGTTTTATTTAGCACAAATTTACTTTCAAATAATTTAAAATTTTTAATTGTCTGAGAAATGCTACTGCCTGCAAGATAATTCCACTTTTAGTCTGACACGAGGCTAACATTATGTAAAAACTAACAAAACAAATAAAACCTCTATTCTTTTATTTGTCTATTCAACTATGTAACAAGCGGAATGTAAGTACAAAACTAGTTTGTACACAAAGTGACAAAACGTCTTTCTTTACTAAAGATTTAAACACTAAATCTTCCTTTAGTAATCCAAGTTTTTTAAAAAAAGTTGGGGAGTAATTTAAAAAATAATTAGACAACCAAATTACATGAATGTTAAAAAAACAAAACAAAAAAATAACAGGTTTTTTAATTTTAAATGAACATCATTTATGTACTTTCGCTATTTCTTAAATATTTTGTCTGGCACAAGGATGAAGCATCCACCGAGTCCTGAGTTAGTACATAGCCTACGCGACTAGTTTGCTAACCATTGTCTTACTCTTAGTCTTATGGCATGAATTTTTTTTCTGTATCAAGTCTCAGAGCTAAAATGAGAAATCTAACGAAAAACAATAACTATCCTTAAAAACTAAAAGAATTTCTTTAAAGACGAAGAAGTTTTATTAACTGAGTGATTGTGTTGGGGTAAAATTTAAAAAAATACGATGACAATAAATCTCGAGGAGATGACTAAGAAAGTTTGGTGGGAGGATTTGGACAAGTAAGTGTAAAAATAAATGATCAACAACTTGAATTTCAGTTAATCTATTTTTTTTCTTTTTAAGCAAACCTTGCATCATATTTTAATTAAAACAAAGCAAGTTTGATTACTTTTTAAAAATTTTGATTTGATAATAACGGCCCTGAAAAATCTGGTCACATGTATTAATTAAATAAATAATATAATATCTAAGCTTTGAATTATATTGGCTTTCGTAGTAATTATTTTAAAATATTTCGCGTAAAAATTCTATCTTTTGATAATTTTAAAGCTTAAAGAACCTTTTTCTACAGTAAAAAAAGGTCACATGGCCGAACACCCTTCCTTCCTAAAGAAAGCTGAAGCATTTTTAAAACAATCGAGATGGTCGTTGACAATTTTTTTAATGTTTTCTTTACTGTTTAAAAAATAATATTGTGTTGTTTATAACATTTTTAAATATTTGTCAATTTCTTTTAAACACGTTAGTAATAGTCAAAGAAGAACGTGTAAAATTAAACGACAATAAATTTGGTTTTTTAAATAAGTTAGATTTACATCCGCCCATATAAAATTCAGTGTTTTTCGTTTGTTTTGTTTTTTTAACTAAAAACTCACCAATTAAAATCTTTTTGTTTTAATTTTTTTTTAATTCATGTAAATGACTAAGGGAACTTTTTATCCTTACCCAATGTTAAAGTCATGTCAAAAACATTAATTAATAATTTATTTATTTCATAATAAGTAATAAAAAGGTTTTGTGTTGAAGTCATTGTTTTTGATTTGAAACATTAATTGTTTTTCTTAGAAAAAATTCAAAAGTAAATTTTTTTTCGCTCTAGTTATTTTTTTTAATACATTCAATAAATTTCCCCTTTTTTCCCCCACTCACAAAAAATACGTTTATAAAAAAAAACAGAAATAAATTTTTTTTTTTCTTCAGTGTCCACTTTTAAAAAAAAAATTATATTTAATTTATTTTTATTTATCAATTTTAATTTACCCAGAAGAAATTCGAGAAATTAAAAATAAGAGTAATTTATTTAAAATATGAATTTATAATTTATTTATTTAGAGATTTATTTTCAGGAATGTTTTACTTAGTTGAATAACATTTTGATTTTGAAAACAAGTTTATAGATTTAAATAAAAGTCCTATGTAATTAATTATAATAGTAATGAAATAATTTTATTATTTTTTTTTTAAAAAGAAACAAATTAAAATAAATAAAGGGTAAATCAATTTGTATTATGTAGCATATAAAATAATTTTATTTCGTTTTACAAGTAGAATACGAGTTTTTTTCTTTTTTTGTTAATTTGATTTCATTTTTGATTATGTCATCTTGTGTTTACTTTGTGATTAAGTGCAGGACATTGCGATATTGATGAGGACATTAATATTTTTTTTTTGCTAATTGCGTGCAACTGTATTTATGAAATGACGATATATACACACATGAAAAGCAATCCTTATTTTATAAATAAAACAAAAAATAGTAAGTAAATAATTCGTTTAAAAGAAGAAAAACGTTGACACATTTTTTTATTTTTAGAGACGTATGGCATTGGAAAAAATACAAAATAAATGTCATTTAGGTAGGAAATTTGATATTTTAAGAGAAGATTATTCTAGTTATTAACCTTATCAAATTAAAACAAAAAACAACGCATACCCTCACCTTTAAATGTGGTTTATTCCTTTTAAATATTTTTTTGTCTTCAAACAGGAGCGGAAAAATAATGCATCACTACTCACCGCTAAGACCGTAACTGACTGTGTAGTGTCAGGTGACATGAAAATAATGATTAACTCCCTTAGATAAAAAATACAATTACCTCCCTTAGTAATTTGTAATGACTGGGTATATTTTTAATACCCAATTAGTAAGCTACCAAACTGACCATATGAAATGAAGCTCTCAATGACAATGGGATTTTCCTTCTTTTAAATTGGTCAATAATAATGAGCTAATAATAAGGATGTGATAGAAATATGATATATATATTTTTGTTGTTTAACAGTAAACTCACTATTTTTTTTATTTATTTGACACAGAAGGTGAAGATAAAGATGTTCACCATGGAGAGATAAATAAATCATCAGTTTTTATCATTGTCAAAAATGACAATGATTGTAGCAGCCATTTTAGTTAGTAGGTACAGTAATTATGAGATAGTAGTCACTCTTTCAGGTGCTCTTGTTGCGGGTGGTATATTGGCCCACAAATATTGAATGATGGAAGACAACAACAAACAAATCGAAGACTTCATTAAAAATAAATATATTGCCACATTTATTGTCATTAAAGAAAAATACATTACTAAAATATGGTGACATTTCACTAGGCAAAAGACCTCTGTATATTCATGTAGAATGTCGAAAGGACAGTCTTGTAGTGTGTGGTATCATATCATACCAGCAGAAATAGCCTCATGTTCACAGGAATAAAAACACACAGAAATAACACTAAAAGCATGTTTAAATTGTAAAGTAAAATCATACAATTTATTTATTTTTGTCGACTGGTGTGTGTGCATTTTTGGTTACAAGTGTTTTAAGGTTGTATGTGATAAAAAGAAGAAGTCATTTTGTATTATGTCAAGCAATGTCCTAGAGAAGATGGATGTCTTGACCTTCCAACAGTAGTTAGTGAAGAGACTGAATTCAGTGTCTTTTAGCACAAAGTCCATTTTCTGGCAGGAAATATTTCTGTTGCATTCTGGGAGAACTTTTATTTTTGGTTTTATTTAATTTATTTTAAATAAAGTTTTAATGTTATTTGTTTTATTTTATTTTATTTATGATATCCAGTATTATTATTATTTTATATTTTTATTTATTATTAATAATAATAATGTCTTTACAAGTGCAATGAAGAGTGTTGTTCTAAAAAGGGTCAGTTTTGTGTGGTGAAGAGTGATGTCCTTTGCATAATGTTGCTGCTGTTGGTGAGGTCTGGTTGGAGCTTCAACTGCAGGCTGGCTGTGGCTGGAACAAATACTACACTTTGGCGGTGGAAGGCATTTCTTTTGTTTGTTTTCGAGGCCTTTTTTTATGCTGAATCAGCTAGACAACCATGGCTAGTCTTTTTAAGTGAAGTTTCTTCTTCCAGTTGTTTTTTAAAAATGTGGAAGTACTGACAGGATATAACACTTGTTGCGGTTGTGTGAAGATGTTAAGAGATATCAGAAGGTTTGAATGATCAGAAGGCTTAAAATTGTGTGTGTTCATAATCTTCCATCCACAACAATTAATAAAAGACAAAAATAATGATTCAAAACAGAATAATTGAATTTATTAAGTATTTGATGTACATGCATGTGAACTGAAAAGGTTAGACAGAGTTGTGTCTCTTAGACTAGGTAATATTTGTATCTAAGCTCATAACGAATAAGTTGATTATTAAACTGAAGAAGAATGAATTGTTGCATGTTTGGAATTGTGTATTGTACAATGTTGGTAAGAGTTCAGAATTATACTTGTATGAAATGTTGTAAAGTTCTTTTACGTCTGACTACATTAGTTGAGACGGGAGTTCTTTTAGAGTCACATTTTGGCAGCGGTGATGAGACGCATGAGTGAGTAAAGAAGAATGCAACGAAAGAGAGGGCGAGAATCACACGTGTTTGGTTTTTATAATTTTGTTGTATCACGTGACTCGATCAAACTGAATTGGCGCTAAAATAGATCTGTCACGTGGGGGTGATTTGATTGGTCGAAACTGACCAATCAGCGAGCTAGATTGAAAGTGATTAACCAATGAATGCTTGTTAATTACTTTGTAAGTATGATGTTGGTAAAATTGTAACAGGAAGAGTGCATTTCCCAGCGGAGGGTAAACTGGCTGTCGTGGACGATTCCACACACTCTTTTCTCTATCATTGTAGTATATCAGTAACAAAGTTGATGGATAGTGAGGAAAAGGTTTGTAGTGTGCCCAAATGTGAAAATAAAATATTAAAAAAAAGAATTAAAATTAAGAAAAGGGATTTACTCTCATTAAAAACGCATATCTCTTTTTCTCTCTCTCTCACTTTCTCTCTCTACCCTTCTCTCTCAGCTAATGAAAAGGTAACTCTCATATAAAAAGAGGAAGAAGAAGAAAAGACTGAACAATTGTTGCAAAATGGAAGTTTGCTAGTCCAAGGTCTAGTTATTGTGACTAGAAATTTATTAAAATAATAGAGTCTTCTAGTATAACTTCCACTATAAATAAAGAAACATCAGAAAATAAATAAAAGAATTTTGGCCACTCAAAAGAACAAAGAGACTTTTGATATTAGTTGAAACCAAGCTTTGTACGAAGTAGTCTGGAGCCCTTCAAAAATATATATAAAGAGACAGCTGACAGACCGCAGTAGAAGAGACAGCCAGAAACTGATCCGTGTGTTTTGCGTGAAGAACTAAGTGGACATCTGTTTAAGACATTTTCCTGCCCTTTGTGAGGGCTGAGAATACACCACAGCTTGATGTTGTAACATGTTTCCAAAGTAACCACACTCCCAACAGCTGCCAACAAGATGATGACTACTATCATAGTCTGACTTGTAAACTAACAACTTCCCACCTGAAAGAAATTTTACCGACTGATTTACAAAGGACTCACCCCAATTGAAGTCAGTTAAATAAACATATATTTGTTTATATCTTTGATTCTCTTCATTTATTTCAAAGTTTCTGATAAGTATTATTAAGACACTCTGGCACTTCTCCACAGATTAAGACAAATGAACTATGCGTATAATTAAGTACATGTACAGTTGAACTGATGTTTTTAAGCAGTCAAGACAAATTCTTCTTGCAAGACATGGAATTAATATAGTATAACTAGCACAATCATTTATATACAAGTATTGCTAAGTTAGTTTACAAAACATCTTGATTTAGATGACATTTAATGTTGAGGTTTATTTGCAAGTAATACAACATTTTCAACACAGAGTAAATGTATGTCAGAGTAGAAACAAAGAACAGTAAAGAGTCAAACATTGCTTAGGAAGTTGTGGAGAGCCATGATTTCGCAAATGCTGCACATAAAAGAAGAATAAAAAGAAAATCAAAACAGAAATGTTTTTCATCAATCACTGTAAGAGAGTCCCAGAAAATGCCAAGAGTAGGTATATGCAGGCAGTCTGAACCAAAATTGAAAAAATTTGGGATCCCATGAGTACTGAAAATTTACAAACATAATTTTCAATAGCAGCAAGCCATCAATTCCTTTCATTATAAACAGCCCTGAGATTATCTCATCCTTGTCAGATAATACCAAGTATTTTACAATGAACTTTCTCTCTAACTCCACTTTTGACAACAAGGACCATCCCCAACCTGACTCCACCCCACTCACAAATCACAAGCTTTGTGATATCTATAGCTCAGCTCAGAATGTTTCCAGGCTTAACAGAAGTCTGGAAACGTTGAAGGCTACTGTATAGATAAAATTCCTGTGGTTGTTCTTAAGAACCTTAGCCCAGAACTATCTCCCATCTTGGTAAAGCTGTTTAACTGCTGCCTGAAGGATAAATGTTTTCCCAGCCCATGGAAGGTGTCATTTATATAATTTAATGTATATGAAGGTATAGGATTTAAATCCTATATATATTATTCAACCAATAAAATCCCATCAGAAGGTTTGTTTGATAAACAATAATTACTAGGGCAAATACCACCAAAATACTTGGTGGACGTAGTTGTAGACCTAACATGTTATTTTTAGACCATTTAGAAAATAACAATAATAACTCGCAAATTTGAGAAAAAGATTTTTGTGAGCTAGTATGAAATTATTTTCTAACCAATTCACAATAGTTTGCATCTCTATGTGAAATTAGATTTCAGATCCGCCTTACAGATATAAAAATGGAAGCATACTGCTTCTCGGAGTTCAAAACAATTTCAGAGGCCAGTTTGATCTACACATGCACACACACACACACACACATACACAATAGGAGATGAGCCAGCAGCTGCTGACTAAGGCTTGAAACATTAGGCTGACTGTCATAAAGTAAGTCTATCCTCACATTTCACACAGCCCTAGGAACACTTAAATACTGGATAAAACAAAATTCACTGGAAGGAAAAATTTTTGTTGCTATTGTATATTTCCAATAAGAATATATAAGTGTTATTTCAATTGACATTTTGCTTTTATTTTTCTTTCTTACATATGCAGGCTAGAAGCAACACACACACACACACAGGGGTAGGAAAACATCTCTCATCAACACATCTATCACCACCACCTCTCATACCACAAACGTAATGGTTTTATTAACACTAAGGCAGGAATTCACTTATGCCAACAGTCCAGAAAGGAGTTCAAGACTCACCAACAAATACAGAAAATGAACAATGAGACATTAAAAGAACATAAGGAAAATTTATTCCCTTTAAACATTTATTCCTTTTATTTGCCTGAAGAAGATCAGGTGACGGGAAACCTGTGTAGCAGAAATATGAAGAATAAAATATATATATATATATATATATATATATATATATATATATATATATATATATATATATATAGTTGCCCTATTTTTGACAACTGGCTAGTCTTACGGCCATATCATGTTGAAACATTGGTTCACTGAATTTAAGCAACATTGAGCCTGGTCACTGCGTAGATGGGTAGCTTCTTGGGAATACCAGGTGCTGTAAGCTTGGATGTGCAGGTAGTGTAATGGATAATGGCTCAAGCTCCAATTCCAGTAGGGTTCATTATATTCACTGATGTGCAAATACTCTTGGGAAATGTATGAATCCACCTCTTCTCCCCCAACTATGGGTTAATTAGTAAGACTTGTATCCGTAAATCATCATTATCTCCCAAAATTCTTACAATCTAAAAATATTTTATGGCTTTAAATAACCTGCAAAAGGTTGATAAGCCATAAAAAACAAATCAATCAATCCTGACTATTGGCTGACATATGTGTATGTACATGTGTACATGTATATAAATTCAATTTTAGAAAAAAGTGATAAACCTTCATGACAGCCTATAACACTGATGTTGAAGGGTCATTGACACAAAAATCCCAACCCAACGGTAAACACTGGTAATCCATTTCCTTCTAAGAGTTAATGTATTTCCATAGTAAAATCATTTATGAAGCCTTTATATAGAAAATCACATTTCTAAAATTCATTTATAATACATTTCTATAGTAACAAATTTTTGTCCATTGCACAAAATGAACAAAATATTTTCTTCTAATTCCACTGAACCCAGGACCTGTTTTCCCTATTTCAGAAATTTCAGAGCTGCTTGAAGAGGAGCAAATGGCTAATCCAAAGATACTCATATCAACCACCTTATTCCTCTTATGTTAAAAACTATGTAGAGATTCTTGATAGAATACAAAGAATCTGCAATGTTATTGGTCCTGACCTAGCATCTCAGCTTCAGTCACATTCCCACCACTGTAGCGTAGCTTTTTATGCCCTTTTCTATAAATATTTTCATGGTAATTGTTCTGATGAACTTTCCTCAATGCTACCTAGACTTTCTGAATTTAAGTGCAGTACTAGATTAGTGACAATGTCTCATCATTTTATAGCTGAAATGGCTAGATGTAATCATAAGGTATATGCTAGTTTCTCTGTGACTATCCTATAAATACTTTTATAGTAATTATTCTTTGGTACATAGACTTTATGAATTTAAGTGCAGTACTAGACTAACTGCAAGGTCTCATCATTTTACAGTTGAAATGGCTAGATGTACCCATAAGTTCCATGCTAAAAGCTTCTTTTCTCACACCTCCCACTTGTGGAACACTCTTCTGGCTTTTTGCTTTCCAGTCAATTCTTCAAAAATTTAAATGCAATACCAATTGTTATTTTCTGTTTTCTTCATTCCTGTTCTTTTATTGTTTTCTTTTTTTTATATTCTCTCACATTCAGTAACCTCTTGTGTCTTAGTGGCTTTATTACCTTGCTTTGGGTGAAATGATTAAAATAAAAAAATAAAAAATGTGTATTTTATTTTTGGTGATTAAGTGCCACAGTATTGTACTAGTAAGTCACTACTATGGGTTCAACAGTTGAAGGCGTTTTTAATTGATCCAATTTAATAACCAATATCCAAGAAGAGTTGTAGTGAGTGTGAAATAATAATAACACCCTTCACACACTCACTTCAAATTTGGAGGACTGAGGAAGAAGAAGGAAAGAATTTGTGAGCCTATGTGAGATATTTGCCTCTTACAGAAATTAACAAACCTTTGTGAATTTGTTTTTGGACCAATGAAAACCTTGTCTTCACAGAAATTAACCAGTCAGCCAAAAAGAAGAAGGAAAGAATGTAGTGAGCCTATGCAAAATTCCTTTTGATATAAAATGAGGAGAAAAATTAATTTAATCAGAGAAGAGTGTCTGAAGTCATGTGAAAGGTTTTGTTTTAGTTCCTTGTGACCAGCATTGAAGTTCTCGCCAGCGTAAAATTACTTGCCAATTAAATTATCGACCTCTAAGCAGTATGCGGAACTTCAAAGAATTTTCTCTCAACAATCCAAGAAAGCTAAGTATGAACACCTTCACTTCATGACAAACTTTTGCTTGTCCCTAGGCCTCGTGAATTTAAACGTCCCACGAGGCTGGCATCCCGCTCCCACCCCTACACTGTGGAAACTGTTAGATGTAGACGTCTCTTCTACTTCAATAGCTTCATGTCTCGCACATCTCGCCTATGAAACTCCCTTTCCTATTACTGTTTCCCTGACGAATACAATCTCCAATGGTTTAAGTGTAGCGTCAATCGACATCTCCAGTTGCCTTGATCTATCCACTTCCCCTCTCCACATCCTTTCATTTTTCATTCCTATCTGCTCTCACTCCAAATCTTCTGTAACCCTCTTGCCTTGATCGACCCACTGTCTTTCTCTTTCTCCACATCCTCTCCTTTACCACTCCTATCTGCTCTTCCTCCAACCCTTCTTTAACCCCTTGCGTGATAGCGGCCTCCAGCCTTGCTTGGGGTGATACACTTAAAAAAAAAAAAAAAAAAAATATATATATTAAAACTTATGAATTTTAGAATTCTAATTTATTTTCCTGAAACTAGCTACTGACACTAATTCAAGAATGTAAATTCGTGAATAAATTTCTCATCTTGTTTTGTTAAAATCACCTGTGTGTTTCCTCATCATTCATTAATTTTCTTGGCTGGGTAAATCAACCGTTCATTTTACCCTCAGGCCCCACACCACTATAGAATCACGTGTAATGGTTATTGGGAGCAAGGCAGCACCAAAAAGAATGCAATCTTTTGTATATTTATTGTATATATTTCAAGTTAATAAATACTTCATATGCTCCAATAACTTTCCAAGGAAAACCTTTCTTTACCTCAGGGCACAGGTAAAAGTTGAATGGTTGATTTTGTTTAGCAGCATATCAACACCTCTATGGGTTATTTTTGTGATATCAATGAACACCCATTGCTACTTTCGTAATGCTCGTTATAGTAGAGCCTTTGTAATCAGAGGTACAACTATAGCAATGCTGTTGAATAATACTGGTGTCAGACGCCTTCGAATATCACTTGCATTAATAGTATTTGCTTGATAATACTCACTCGAAGTAACCACCGTATAGTGATCTGAATAGAGAAATAGTATAGTGAATAGAGTAGAGAATAGCGGTCCATATAGTGATAGAGTAGAAATAGTATATCAATCTGTAACAGAGAATCGGGACAGCCAAGAAAAGACTCCAAGTTGGTTGTAGGTGGTGCTGGAAGCACCAAGAGTTACATCCCCTACTTAGAGTAGGTGGTACTGACTATTTGCATATGAACAATACTAGGCAGGTATTAGCCAATAGTCAGCATGGGTCTGGGACTGGGAAAGCTATATAACACCAGTGTTTTTCACAGTCAAGAGAGGTGCTCCTGATGTGCAGACGTGTGAATACCAGACGAACACACAATCTAGATGTCATGTGACTTCCGATATATGCATATCCTCTATGGTCACGTGTTCCACTTAATTCAATAATGTGTTTACACTCTGGCGATCTATGTTCAAACTCAAGTGTCGGCAGTGACACTTTATCCTATATAACAGTTATTAATGCTGAAATCTAAATATTTTGAAATCAATTGTATGCCTTCAACCACAGATAAAATGTATTGGTCATTTTACTATAAAATGTATTGTTGGTAATTCTACTATAAATAAGTATTGTTGGTCATTTTGCTTTAAAATTGTATTTTTGGTAATTTTACTCTAAATAGGTATTGTTTCTGTCTATATTTCTGAGATGAAGTATTCACTATTTACATTGCTCGGACTATCATCCTCATCTTTGTTGCCATATTTATCACAACGTTTCGGACGTTGTATGCTCCAGCCTTCTTCAGGTGGTTGGAATGTCAAACCGAACCCTTTATCTTGCTCGCTGTGTCAAGGACACATGGCACAGTGGATAAAGCCATTAATTAAATCCAGTGACAGGACCCAAAAAGTATGAGTTCAATACCTGGTTAAGGCAGTGGAGAACTTGGAGAGGGGAATTAACAGGTGATAACTGATAACTGACATCCATTAGAAATCACACGTGGAACTAGAACAGTCTATCCCAGTGAGCGAAATAAAGGGTTCAGTTCAACATTCCAACCACCTGAAGAAGGCCGGAGTGTACAACGGCTGAAACGTTGTGATAAATATGGCAACAAAGATGAGGATGATAGTCCGAGCAATGTAAATAGTATAGGTATTGTTGTTAAATTTTTTTACATAAAAATGTTATGCTGGTATTTTTACTATAAAACAATTATTTTTATACTTTCATAGTGTTTTGCTTTTGTTTGGGGGTTCATTATTTGCCCATAGCTGGGGCCCTAACAGGTGCTACCACCTTGGGTCAGGGTGAATTTGGGAACAACAGCAATTAAGAGGTGGTTCCACACTCCTCAAAATCTCCATTTTCGCAATCAGAGGCCTTACTGCTGGATGTAGTTTATCGCCATACCCAGGACTATCAGGTAAAAGACTATCATATATTAATATCAGTCTATTCATATCTATTTATTGATAACTAGTACCTGACATCATAGAGATGGCCACAAAGTAAATGTCCAGTTTATTACTTATGGCATTTATTCAGTTCATTACTTGGGTATGATGATAAACTACATCCGCGTCCTGGGTAATATGATAAACTACGTCCAACAGCAAGGCCTCTGATGAGGAGGTTTTGAGGAGTGTGGAACCACCTCTTAATTGCTGGCATTCCTATGTCCACCCTGACCCGGGATGATAGCACCTGTTAGGGTCCCAGCTTTGTGCAAATAGTCAACACCCAAACTTGTGTAAAAATAGGTTTTAATACCAGAAATACTTTGTAATAAAAAAAATATTACCAGCAATAATTTTTGAAGGAAAAAATTATCAGCAATACTTTTAAAAAAAGTACTAGCAATACAAACAGCTATACATTCTTTGAAAATAATATTACCAGCTATAGATTTCTTCAAGAAAAAATATTCCCAGAAATAGATTTTTGAAGAAAAACATATTACCAGCAATAAAAATTTTGTCAGCATTAGAGAACCCATTGAGGTTGATATGCCGTAAACCAAACAAAACCAAACCAAACTTTAGTTTATTAGATAAAACTTAAAAACAAGATAATGGCCACCAAAACTGATTTCAGGTGAAATAGGCACAAATGTAAAGAAAGGAAAAAATGGTATGACTAATTTCTCAGCAAAAAACAGTTCATTTTTTAATTCCTAAAGAAATCAGGTAATTATAAGATTTCATTAAAATTTTCAGAAATTAATTTGGTAATGAATAAAAATTATTTAAAATTTTTTTATCTTTTTTATTTTGTCAGAATATTTTTAGGTTTGTCATTGAATTAAAATATACATGTACATACACATAAAATTTGAATTAAAGTGAAATAGACACCTGTATTGAGAGGGCTAATTTTCCATGGCTGTCTGGTAACAACCCCTGGATAACAGGAAACGAGTATAAGCTAAAATGTGTAACACTTTGAAGTCATTTTTATGATGCCTCTTGTATTTAAACTGAATATATTTTTATAATAAATGTAGGGTTTTTGTTATGGTAATTTATCCATGCACACATGGACTCTCTCAGCTAAGAGCAGTTACTGCCTTTTGAAGAGGGAAATTTCCAGCAGTCAGCTCTGACAGTTGGGCCAAGCATTCTTGCTGTAACACTCTCGTTTGTATATGTTCGTATTACTGTTTCTGTTAATATATTTGTTTAACTCATTTCCTCTCTTTGTGTCTTTATTTCTGGCCCCTGACATGGCCCAAATAGTTTTATACAGATAAACGATTTAGATGCAAAAATAGAGCATCATTATCAAAGTGAGAGGTACTGCTGACCCAGTCAAAATGGGTAAGAGTAATGTAGATATTAGGTTGGTGCAAAAATAATGTCGTTTTTTGACTGAAGTTGAACGTCAAAAAACGACATTATTTTTGCACCAACCTAATACCACCAAAATGGACATTTTTCTCTGAAATGAAAGCAAAAAAATCACTACCTCCTGTTTTAAGATATTTACCAAAAATTCAAACAGAATTTTCAGTACATATTCATTATGAATTGCATACTGAATAATTTATTTTATTAGAAAACTTTGTGGAAATATTTTTTGAATGTGTCTGTTTCATCACCTCTGTTTCGATATCTCATGTGTACTGTAGTGGAAAGTTTGGTGGTTACCATTTATTTAATGGTGTTGACGGCCCAAATCAATCCATACAAGTTTTTACTCTATGAATATGTTAAGCAAAATGTGAAAACAACAAGAAATATTTGTGATAAAAGACAAAAGGCAAATATTTGAATAACAAGTAATTTTCAATATATTTTTGTAATGAAAATATTTTACAAAAATGTAATGGACTTTTTTTTTTTAGGTGAAATTTTGTTAGTTTAATTTATGTTGAACTCAAGTTTGGTGAAAGATTAAATTTTGTTTATGAGTTCTGATTTGAAAGGATGTTTGTTAGAATCTGTTATTGAAGATTCTGTAAATTAATTGCAAGAAAAAAATTTACATTTAAGAATTTACTGTTCATGTAAGTAGCAAATGTTTGTAAAGTTGAATGCAATTTTGTGATCAAAGAAGTTATCTACCTTTGATTGTTTTGTGTAATACAATGTTCTCGAATGTTGAGAAATAAAGTTGATTTGTTAGCAGGAATTTGTTTAACTTCTGCGTAAGGAATTTGATGAGTGAATGGGAATAGAGTTCACTGGTGTGTTTTGGTGAGTGAGTGTGAATATCGTTAAGTTTGTATAATGTTTGTATGGACGAAAAACTTAAGATTGTGCGATGTGAAGTTCGTTTGATGTCACAATGCTCACTGGCGATTGTGAATGAGTTTCTGTTTTTATTTGCATCAGGTGGCTCACAGAGACTTGACGCGAACTTGGATTTCATTCATGAGCTGTAAAAATTAGTTAAGCATGGGTGGATAGTCACACCTACTTGTATATTTATTAACCAATGAGGGCTCGAAATTATTTTACAAGTGTATGAAGTTGAAAGTGTTCTGTGATGCACTTTTTGCACAGATTTGACCAAACTATTTTTAAGTATTGGGTAATGTAGAATTTGGGTTCTACAGTACTTTTTTACAGTTAGATAAAGAAGAATCCCTGAAGACGTTAATTCAGTAAAAATTTATGCAATATCAAGTTTAAACATATGGAAAATTTGTCCAGAATCTTGTCAAAAATAATTCAATAAAACTCAAAAAATAATTATTTCCTGCCCTTGCATAATTTAATAGAACACTTTATTTTCTTTCAGATTGGAGAGAAAAAAAAACTCAACACTTAAGATTTATATTTTTTTAAAAATTACTTGTAATTTTTCAGTGCAATTTTGAAAGACAGATTTTTATTAAATAAAAAAAGACATGATATGTAAAGTTTAATGTCATTTTCAAGTATATACTTTTTCTAAAAAAATTTTAATTTTTTTTATTTTAACAATTGTCAGATTACTTTTGGTATGAATGTTCAAAAAGGAAATAATTTTGAATTACTTCCTTTGACTACTTTTTCCTATCAGAAGAGTAATATGATATATAATTCAATAACACTTAAATTTAGAATAACAAAAAACACATGCACATTGGTTACAATTAGATATTTTATGACATCAAACAGGTAAAAAAATAATAAAAAGTAAAAGCAATATATTAAACTCAAAAGTATTATTTCATTAAAAAAAAATACTTCTAATATAGTATAAAAAATAAAATTATTCATTCTAAGCTTCATAAAACATATAGAATAAAAAATTATAATTCTTAAACTATTGGTTATATAAGGTAAAAGATAATTTGGAAATGTTTAACCTTTGTATCCACAAAAAAAGTTAGTTATTCCATTGACACTGCTTTTGACTTCCTCCAACAATATTCTTGAGAATTAACAATAGTTCATTTATATATATATGGATAAAATACTTGTTTTCATACTAATTTATCAAATGGTAAGTAATAAATATTGCATTGTAGTTGGTTTACATATTTTGATAATTTTGTAATTTTTTATAAATTTTTGAATAAAAAGAATTCTTTTCAAATTTATTTCTTTATAAAATGGTAAATAATAAATATTGCATTGTACTTGATTCATATATTTTATAATCTTGTAAATAAACATTGCTGAGGGAGTCAAAAGCGCATACAGTAATAGCGGTATCTAGGGATTAACCGTCCTTTTGTTTGACAACTTTTTTTTGCGGGCACAAAGGTTTAAAAATGTTGCAAATAATTTATTTTTTAAACATATACAATTGTCTTATTGCAATACTGGTGTTCGGTATTTCTTTAATTTTTATTTTTTATTTTTCGCGCGCTCTTTAAGTCAGGGCTGTGATTATTTATTTATTTTTAATTTGCTCCCCCACCCAGGCTACCGTGCGTAAATAAACATTATTTTTATTAAGTTATTTTTAGTTTTTAAGTAAAAAAAAGTAAATATTACTTTTGATAAAATCCAGTTAATCCTTAAATTTACTAAATGACACCGAAACGTCTCTCTAGGATAAGTAAAGAGATTTTTAAATTTATTGTTTACATTTTTCGCCTATGATGGCTGTTAGTGTTTGATGAGTCGATTAGTAGCGACGAATTGAAAAATGCCTAATGTAATGATGAATGCACTGAATGACAATATTACAGAAAATTAAATTGATGATTGTTTTATTAATTGCCCAATAAATAGATAATGCTCTCGTTAGAGAAAGAAAGTAAAAAAGATATTCCATTTCACTTGATCATCATCATCACTATCATCAATCATCATCATGTGTAAACAAGTAGTTGTATCCGACTTGCTGATGTACGTTAGAGTAAGAGAGAGGGGGAAATTGAAAGAGAGACGAAAACAGAAAGCAAAAGAGAGAGGATTGAGAAGAGAGTAAAATAGAGAGATAGCGAAAATAAAGAGAGAGAGAAAGATACAGACATAGAGTGAGTGAAAATGAAATCGTAAGTGACGTAAAAATAGAATAGCAGTACAACGTGAAAGAGAGCTATCGTAAATATGAATTTTTGACTGTATCATTTCTGTCGGTGTTACTTGTTACTCGACTGTCTTGTCCGTTGTCTTTCTTGATCGCCAAATCAGCCGAAAAAAAGTTAGAACGAAGACTGGGAAAAAAACTACCCACAACTACAACACAAAAGTAACAGTAACATCCATTCAACAACCAACAATAAGCGCTTCTCTCGGAACTATTTAAAAAAGAAAGTGCGTGAAAGAAAATTTGTGAAAGTTTAAAAATGCTATCTTGTTTTTTTCTTTTATTAAATCTTTATCAGTAACTTGCGTAGAGAGAGAAAGAAAGACAACGGTAACCAAAAACAACTGAGTTATATCACAAGACCGCAAATAAATATCACTAAGCCGAAGCGATTGATACGCAGAGAAAAGCGAGAGAAAAGAAAGCGCAACAAATCTGAGCTGAAAGGCGATTATTGTCAAAGTGCGCTAAGGATTTTTACGCTTTTTCCAGTCACACGCGGTAAGTAATAATCTTTCACCGTCGATAAATTTGTTTTATTTTTTATTACAAGGAATATTGTATAAAAAAATCGTTATTATTTAATATCATTATTCATTCCAACTCTTTTTTTAAAATTGCAATTCTAAAAGACAACAGGTATGTTCTGTTGTTTTTTTCTGAAATGAAGTTGAACGTTTATCACATAGCAGTTGAGTAGTGATAAACAAATTCTGTTTAAAAAGCGAGAACAGATATTCAGACATTTCTTTTCTACCAATTCCATTTTCTTTGGTTAGTTAGTGAGTTGCAAAATAAATTTCTAAGGCTAAGTAATGAATTCTCTCTTTCGTCTCTAAGATCTTCTCTGCCATTTTATTGAACTTGTTATAGAAAATATTTTCCCATGAGCCCTATTAAAAGATGTATTGATGCTTTCATTTAAAAATATTTCATTCCTACAAGAAAAGTAAATAAATTCATTAAGGTTTTAAGTTTTAATAATTAGAAAAAATAGAGCAAAATTTAGGTAATTTTTAATTTTTTAAAATAAAAATTAAAAATACATTGATTTTTCTTTTCCAGAATCACGAAAAAATGAAAACAAACAAAAAAAACAAACAAAAACAGAACAAAACAAAAAACAAACTATTTTTCATAAAAATACTTGTAGTGTAGTTTTTAATGAGTTTTTTTTGGTGAGAAAAATTCACTGATTTCTTACTTGCATGCAATTGATATTGAATTTAATTTTAATCTCAATCTCTTGACAAAAAAATCTTGCTTCATTTGTATTTTTTAAATGTCCACTTTTTATCTTTATTGTTCAATGGGCATTCATTTTATTTTCGCCTACCTGTTGTTTGCAGGATTAATCAACTAATGTTTTTTTAGTTGATTAATTTAAATTCATTCTCCACCGATAATGAAGTTGAATTGAAATTTTTGTTCATAATGAAATAATCATTTCATTTCTTCATTATAATTTTATTTTTAATTTAGTACAAACCATGTGGCCAATTTTTTTCACATACCAAGTCTTGTTGACATCATATCACCATGGCTTTCATTGAAAAAGGGGAAAACATTTACTACAATCATTACAATTGAATTACATCATGATTTTATTTAGAAACATTTTTCACCGATGACACATGTCAGAGTATTTTTTTTTCTATTATAAACACACTTTTATGACGAAATATCTTCCTGTTCCATTTCTAAGTAATTGTCCATTAAACACACCTGTGTTCTGTACAATTGTTACATCATGGGTGTTTTTAGTAAAGTTAGTACCCCGGCGAATATGTGATAGTGTGGTAGATAGATGTTGGATCGAATGGAGAAGAATGTTGTTTTTTTTGTTTGTTTTTGTGGTGATTGAGGGAATTGTTAGAATGAATGGGTCGCGAGTCTGATTAGCTAAGTGTAGGATAGTCAGTGTTGACCAGTCTACTTCCTCTCGGCCTTGTACCGCATTAACATGAAATGTTAAAAATAAACACACCTGTGTTCTGTACGACTGCTGACCCAAGTTCTGTTAGAGACGATTCCGAATAAATCCATCGCATCGTTTGTGAAATAAATGGGCTGGCTAGCTAGAGAGATATACAAAAAACAAAATCAACGTTTACATTTTACTTTTTTACACGTTTTGGTTTTATCCGTTCTTTATCTTTCTGTACGGTACTTCTTTGCGTCGTGTACCTTCAGAAAACGGGTTATCATGCCTCTCCACAACTTCCTATCCCTTGTAGCAATGTTTGTCCCCTGAACATCCCTCCTTGTTCTTGTTTTGTCATCCATTTACACAAACTATGTTACTCATTGTTCCCCTCTACTCGTCTTGCATTCAATATGTCCTGTTAGTACCAAATTCTCCAAGTCCCCTTTCCTCATTATGTGTCGCAGAAATTTCAACTGACTCTTTCTGAGTCTAAGTATGATTCCGTTCATGGTATCATCGTTTTTTTCTGTAGAATCACATCTTTAAGTTAACTCTTCATTTGCAAAGAAATTGTCCAGAATTCAATGCCATCTAGGAGGACTGATATTACATAACAGTTAGTTAAGCACTTATATTTTTGTTTCTAACAAAATTCTTCAGTTTTTTAATGTTTTGATTAATTTCTGGAAGCATCTTTCGCTGTTCCAATGTGTCTTCAGATTTCTGTCACCAATAATAAATCATCCCGAGTATGACCATAAAGTACAGGTATACCTCACCCTATGTCGTTAATTGGTTTCAGAGGTCACAACTTAGGTTGAAAAACAACTTAAGTCAAAATAATCACACTATAAACTGCAAATAAGCACTTCCCATTGCCTATTACAGTATTTATGATACGTACATACAGTGTTCTGATTGCCTTGATCTATCCACTTCCCTTCTCCACATCCTTTCATTTTTCATTCCTATCTGCTCTCACTCCAAATCTTCTGTAACCCCCTTGCCTTGATCGACCCACTGTCTTTCTCTTTCTCCACATCCTCTCCTTTACCACTCCTATCTGCTCTTCCTCCAACCCTTTTTTAACCCCTTGCGTGATAGTGGCCTCCAGCCTTGCTTGGGGTGATACGCTTAAAAAAAAAAAAAAAAAAATTAATTTCCATCTCATCTTCCAGCAATTTTAGTGTTTTGACGTTTCTAATATTTTTAATGGCTGATGTAAACTTGAGTAAAACAACCTAATGTGAGTTTTATTTTTCATATAATATTTAAGAAAAAACTGACATATCTTTGAAAATAACTTAACTTGAAATTTTTTTTAGGCGGGTCTACCAGGAATTTGATTCATGTTTTTGCTTACTCCTTTGATATAATTCCTGAAGCATCAATTACAACAGGTAATTTTGTCTTGAGATTCTACATTTCATTGATTTCTGTCTCGAGGTCCTTGTAATTACTTAGTTTCTAAAATGTTTTCAAAGACGTGTTTTTTATCAGCTGGGGCTGCAACATCTCTCAGAAGACAGGTGTTTTTAACATGTTTTTTCACAAATATCTGGTCGATTTGCCTGGGTCTCCTATTATTATTGTTATACTTTACTGCAAATTCAATCTCTCAGACTCACTCTACATGTTGGCCAGATGTAAGTGCTAAGAAAGCCAAACCCAAAATAAAAATGTTGTCTTCTGTGCGGGGACTCTGAGCATCACATCTGGCCTACAAAACAAATCCACGCAAAAATTTAAAATACAATATAAAAGAAGCCAATCACAAACATTGTCACCAAAGAAAAAAGATGAGCTCAGGAGTCATTAGATTTGCTTTTAAGAAAATTGATCATAAGCAACTCACACAGAAGCACAGAGAATGCAGCCAACAGGTAAAAATCGTGGTATCACTGTACATCCAATAGCAAGGCTTCTGATTGGGAGAGTGGAGCTTTTGAGGAGCATGAAACCACCTCTTAATTGCTGTTGTTCCCAGGTCCAGGGCAGTAGCTCCTGTTAGGGTCCCAGGTATGTGTAAATATTGAACCCCCAAACAAAAACAAAACAGCATGAAAGTATAAAAATACATTTTTATAGTAAAGATACCTGCAATCTATTTTTATATAAAAAAAATACTAATATTACCTATTTATAATAAGTAGAATTACCAACATGAAAGAACTCTTTTATGACATTAGTCCATATAATATCCTACAATTTCTCAAATCAAACTCTATTCCAAAATACAACTTCAACACAACATAAAACACACATATCCCTGCCTCTAATAATTATATCCACACAAACATGTATAAGCACAAAAGCTGAATATCATATATTCAATTGTGAAAGCAGAATAATAGATATCATAGATTTATTACTTCAAAGCACCCAAGAAAATTAAATTTTGGCATTAAATGACTTATAAATGGATTGATATTCAATTAAACAAATCAACCAATCAACAATCAACCAATAATAAATCCTGGCAGAATCTACAGCTCTCTTTAGATCACCTCACTGTATGGGTTAAATAAATATGATGTGAAGACACATCCTTGTCTCATGCTTCTTTCTAATTTTGTGTAACTGCACAATTCATTTTCTGCTTGTATGCAAGTGGTTTGCTCCTGGTAAACATTGTGGGTTATTCTAATATCTCACCCAAACAAATCAAGTTTTTCAAACAGTCCAAATGCGTTCTGATATCATACATTTTCAAATGCCTTTGCATAGTCTATGAAATATAGGTATATATCTTTCTGCTTTGTATTGATCACTTTGATAGCATTCTAATTATAAAGATTGCATTCCTTGTTCCAGTGTATTTAATGCAGCAATGCCATTCTCTGATCATAAAGATTGCATTTCTTACTTCAGCATCTTTAATGAAGCCATGCCATTTTCAGATCATAAAGATTGCCTTTCTTGTTCCAGTGTCTTTAATGAAGCCATGCCATTTTCTGATCATAAAGATTGCATTTCTTGTTCCAGTGTCTTTAATGAAGCCATGCTATTTTCAGATCATAAAGATTGCCTTTCTTGTTCCAGTGTCTTTAATGAAGCCATGCCATTTTCTGATCATAAAGATTGTATTTCTTGTTCCAGTGTCTTTAATGAAGCCATGCCATTTTCTGATCATAAAGATTGCATTTCTTGTTCCAGTATCTTTAATGAAGCCACAACATTCTTGTCCTATTTCTGGTCTAATTCTGCTGCCACTCTATTTACCTGAATGCTGATGACAAGCTTAGTTATGGCTCTGTAAGCCTGCATACATTTGCACCTGGTTTCTTAGGCAGTGCTATGAGGATGAAGAAATACTACCATCTTCTAGTATGTTACCATTGTCATATATCTAATTTATTATTTATATAATCTTGTCTATCCCAAACTTGACTAAAACTGACAGCAGCACTATCACAATATCATCTGCTCCTGCTGATTAGTTCCTGTTCATCTTGGCCAATCTGATCTAAACTCAGATTTTAGCATTTTAGGTTCTTACCTGTTTTTGTGTATTGTGGACTTCTGTTTTTCATTGTGGAAGGGTTCTCCACTGTATCTGTCATATGATATACTAACTATATCTAAATCATTGAAGTTACTACAATATTGTTAAACGACTTCTTTCTTATTTACACTATTTATATTTGGACTATTGTCCTCATTTTTATTGTTGTTACCACAATGTTTCGGCCATTGTGGCTTCCGGCCTTCTTCAGGTGTTTTTCAATCTGGGTAGCTTACAGGGTATTCTGAATTGAACACTTTATTTAATATACAGGAGTAGATTGTTCTACTTCCACTGCTCATGTCTAGGGATATTGCCTAGTTCTTATTTTATTTAGTACTGTTCAGTTATTGTTCACCCATTTCCACTGAGTGCAAGTACACCATGCCTGCTACAGGGATTGAACTCACAAATATAAATAGTGTAAATAATAATAACTCCTCATCCCAGAAATTCAGACAAAAACATCTTTTTTGTACAGTCTTTGGTTAAATGGTCTTTTGTACTCACCAACATACAAGTCTTTATTTGCATATGATTCTCTCCACACTCTGTCTGTCTGCCTGTCTGTATGTCTGTCTGTCTGTCTGTCTCAGGCATGAGCAACCTTTTTTGAAAAGTTCGATGCATGAGATACAGTACATTATAAGGTGTGCCACACTACTAAAAAAAATCAAGGTAATTTTTTATTAAAGATACTGCAGCCATTTTTCCAAACATGTGCATCACCATCTGCCTTAGAAATGGGGGAAAGTTGATTTTTTTTTCTTTGAAGAAATGTTTCCTTCTATAATTAAAAAAAAAACCCTGAAATCTTGGTATCTTATTATCACTGATGATAGCTATTAACACATGCTGCTGAAAGTGATTTGTTTCTAATTTATTCATTTGTACATACAAAAATATTTGTAAAAGAAGTATTTTTATTCTCTAGAGAAAAATAATCATCATTGATGTTTCCTCTTTCTGAAACAAAAGATGTTTACACATATGATCTTCCTTAGTGAAAATCACCAGTGATTACAAAATTCAAGAAACGTTGTACTTAACCATTGTTTATATATGTTGTTATGTACGAGAGTATGTGAGTGAACAAGTGAGAACAAAAGAAAACAAACACCATTTTAATAAATGTTATTTTCCTTAATTAGGTGTGCCATTCAGAAAGCCAATTGAGCTACATCTGCAATCTTTATGATCAGTTTATATCAGATTATATCAGTTTATATTATGATCAGTTTATATCAGATTATATCAGTTTTCATCCAATATCTTGTTAAATGGCTTCATTAAAGACACTGGAACAAGAAATGCAATCTTTATTATCAGAGAATGGTGTGGCTTCATTAAAGACACTGGAACAAGAAATGCAATCTTTATTATCAGAGAATGGTGTGGCTTCATTAAAGACACTAGAACAAGAAATGTAATCTTTATGATCAGAGAATGGTGTGGCTTCATTAAAGACACTGGAACAAGAAATGCAATCTTTATTATCAGAGAATGATGTGGCCTCATTAAAGACACTGGAACAAGAAATTAGCACAATAAATTACAATCACATTAAATAATAATTACTAGAATAATAACAGTGAATAACCTTAAAATATTTGAATTATCTGATGAATTATAATTCTTAAATTAATTTTTTTTTAATCATTTCACCTCAAGCAAGGTGGGAATGCCACAGGTATACAGGGGGTTACAGAGAGTGAAGATGAAAGAAAAGACTGGGTATAGGGGGGGGAATCAAAGAAAGAATAAAAGCTGAACAGGGTTCAAGAAGATAGAAGATGGCAATTGACATGGCATTTCAATTTTTGAAGATTGTAGTTATCAGGGAAGCAAGGAAACAGAAGGGAGTTCTGCAGGCAAGAAGTGCGAGAAAAGAAACTGTTGGAGTAGAAGTGGCAGTTACATTTAATGATTGAATAAGCTCCTTGCAAATTCCACATCTATAAAATATTCATGGAAATTCCCTGATTACATAGTTAGATATTTGAGCTTAACAGCTTTAACAAAATATTGTAATAACAAATCATAAATAAGTGTAGCAATATCAGTTTTCATCAATGGACTTCATGAATGATTTTTTGGGATGAAAGTTGACAGGAAAAGAAGGCTGATTATCTATAAGATGGTGGTGCCTAGCAGCCTAAAAGATAGAGGACCTTTTGTCATGACAAGGAATGTGCACACCGATTAGACCATTAGCCCCTCACCCTATCTCACTATGCCTCACTTGTCTACAGCCAGCACTTATCAGAAGGTTACAACTGAATAAAAGTTGCCAACTGCTATACATAAATGCAGGTCATTATTTAAAGAAATGAGACAGTACACGTGGTAAGATTAAAAACTGACATTGTTTTCCATTTCACTGAAGCAGATGTTAAAACATGAGAGCATTATTCTATCTTTCACTGAAACCAAATAGCGTCTCGGATATGTCTTTTCCTTGTGACCAAAATTGGCAGTGTGTAATGTATGTGCTAACTAACTTACAAAGGAACAATCAGAATTAAAATAAAATAATAATAGATAAGAAACTGGATCACAACAAATTGGATATAGTGGTGGAAAATAAAATAGGAAAAAAAGAATTAATCATTGATCCATCATGTCCTTTTAAGACAAGGATAGAACAAAAGGAAAAAAGAGAAAGTAATGAGCCATGGAAGTTTCAATTTGCAAGACTTTAGTTGTTGAAGAATGTTACAGTTATACCAGTTGTCATTGGTATGTTTGGTACAATGACTGACAGAATAAAGAAAACTTGTATTGACCACCCAGTGGAACTGTTTCAGAAAGGAATCCCTTAGGAACAACAGGAACAATCTGGTATGTGATGAACACTTAAAGTCAGAGGAAAATTACATGATACCTGAGGCTGCTGGTTATGGCCTGTTATCCATGCATTAATCACCAGATATTAAGATCTTATCTGAGAAAATAAAGAAATAGTACTAATGCTACTAATATTACAACTACTACTACTGGCAATAATGTACTTGACTAATACAGTTAATGCTGGTACATTTGAACAGGTTCTTTTTTCCTTTTCAGACATTTATACAACATTTCTTTTTGAGCAGTTTAATATCTGCCCACAATATGGAAGTATTTTGGGTTTTTTTTTTTCAAATAAAAAGAGAAAGTAATCAACTATGATCCATGGAAGGCTTTGAAAGTTGAAGAATGTTACAATCATACAAATCATTTGTGCACTTGGTCCAGTGACAGAAAGTATCATGATATAGATAAAGAAAATTGGCATTGAATGCTCAGTTGATCTGTTACAGAAAGGAAACCTCTTTGGAATGGCAAGAATAATCTGGAAAGTAATGAATAATTAGAGGAAAATTGCATGATAGCTAGGACTGATGGTTGTGACCTGTTTTCCATGCATTAATTACCAGATATTAAGATTTTATCTGAGAAAATACTGAAATTATAATGTTGTAAACATGTGTATGGTAGCATGGGAGAATAAATGAAACAACAATATCATCAGTGAGGCAAAAAGATAAAAATTGTAAATGTAAAATTCTTTTGTATTTGCAGATGTAAGTGATAGTCTACGTGTGGTCACGATATGATGATTTTGAATGTGGGTACAGTTGGTAAGGCCTGGAGATGATGCTTTTGTCAGGTTGGCTGACCAAGGACATGGTGGTAATGATGAGAGAAGCCTGGATTAGTGCAGCTTGACTGAGCGGAAATATCTGTTATTTTTGGATTCTAGTCAGATGAGAGAACAAACGAAAACAGCGATAACCAGTCTGTGAAGCGATGTGAAAAGATAAAAAAATTGTTGATAAATGGTTTTTTAGTTGCTGTTACAGTGGATGCATAAGGAAGCTGATTTTGGAGGAAAGTAAGTCTTGGTATGAATTGGAGTTGACGGATTTGTCAGGTCAGTTGACCAAGACCACAGTGGTGATGTTGAAAGAGGCCTGAAGTGGATTAGGGAGGATCCAAGTAAAATGACCGTATGTGAGCGTGGTGTGGGTGTTTGGAGGATGGTGGGTTTCATTATGTCTGTTGGGTCAGTTGACCAAAGTAATGGTGATGATATTAAGATCCCACTGAGCGGAATGACAGCTGGCCTGTTAGCTGCATTCTGTGTGCTTCTGTGTGAGTTGCTTATGATCAATTTTCTTAAAAGCAAATCTAATGACTCCCGAGCTCATCTTTTTTCTTTGGTGACAATGTTTGTGATTGGCTTCTTTTATATTATATTTTAAATTTTTGCGTGGATTTGTTTTGTAGGCCAGATGTGATGCTCAGAGCTCCTGCACAGAAGACAACATTTTTATTTTGGGTTTGGCTTTCTTAGCACTCACATCTGGCCAACATGTAGAGTGAGTCTGAGAGATTGAATTTGCAGTGAAGTATAACAATAATAATAGGAGACCCAGGCAAATCGACCAGATATTTGTGAAAAAACATGTTAAAAACACCTGTCTTCTGAGAGATGTTGCATCCCCAGCTGATAAAAAACACATCTTTGAAAACATTTTAGAAACTAATATTGAAATTATTAGATAGATAAATCAATTGTCTCCCTTTGTAGGGGTCGTTATCACTGGCCCCTGGGTTTGGCTGAAAGCAGCCTATCATGGTACCTTTTTTCTTGTAACACTGACGAGTCAAAAACAGACAAATTTAGCACCGTAAAACTCAACCAACAGCCACGTGGTGTCCGGAAATGGAGCATCCAAGAACACAACGTAGGAACAAAGATATCCAAACAGTTACAGCTATGCATCTGAAAACTGAATCCCTCTTTGACCTGAAGACGAAGATATATTGATGTTGCAACAAAAATGAGAAGAAGAACTGTTAACTGAACAAACTTTACTGCCACCAGTTAAGTCCTCGCAAAAACCACTGTAACGATTTTTTTGCAACGATTTTTAAACCCAAATTTTTGTATCTTCCCTTTTTTCTTCCTCTTTCTGATATAAAGCCTTTTTTTTCCACTCAAGTTTGTTGTTGTCCTGTTTTGTCACGCTGTGTCACATCAATGCTCTTTTCACCATTATTTTCTACAGAGGACAAATTATTGGTCACAGAAATTCAAAGGGTATAAAAACCTACACACTACTAAGTAATTACAAGGACCTCAAGATAGAAATCAATGAATGTAGAATCTCAAGACAAAATTACCTGTTGCAATTGAGGCTTCAGGAATTATATCAAAAGGTGTAAACAAAAACGTAAATCAAATTCCTGGTAGCCCTGCCTAAAAATAAAAAAGTCCTACTCATGGATACATCTCACATCTTGCAAGGCTTACGGCCACATCATGCTGAAACACCAGTTCGTGTACAATCAAGCAATGTCGAGACTAGTCAATACCTACATTGGTGTCCACTTGGGAACACCAGGTGTTTTAAGCTTGGATGTGTGGATGGTCTAATGGAAAATGTCTCAGAGAGGCGAGTTCAATTCCAGTCAGGTTTGTTATATTCACTTACACACAGATACCCTTGGGAAAGGCATGAATCTATCTATTCTCCCCCCAGCTATAGGTTAATTAGTAAAACTTGTATAAATAAACCATTATTATCTAAAAAAAAATTCTTAGGATCTAAGAATATTTTATTTAAATAACCTGTAAAAATGCCATAAAAAAAAACAAATTAATTAATCACATCTTATGACGATTTCTTTCCATGCAGTGATCACACTTATATTTTTTCCTCCGTGACTGTATGGAACCTCTTTTTTTGTTTGCATCTTTTGACGCCAAATAATTTGCCGGTTCTTGAAGTCTCTGGTTGAGACATGGGAGGAACTCGTATTTACACAAAGGGAAAGCAAACAAAACCGAAACACAATAACAATAAAAGTAAAAAAATTGATCAGAAATCATGAGTTATATTTAAAAATTTAAAATATGGTGATAAACGTTCTTAATAGAGGAAATTAATTAAAATTAGTTAAGTTAATAATGATAATATTTTTAATTGGCAAATAAATAGACAATCCCCGTATCCCCGTATTTTAACGAAAGAAAGTAAAAAAGATATTACAATTACATTTCATTTCATTGGATCATCTCACCATTTAATTTGTCATTAAAACAAATGACTTGCTGAGAGTAAGAGAGAGAGAGAGGGGGGAAATTGAGAGAGAGAGAGACGAGAACAGAAAGCAAAAGAGAGAGGATTGAGAAGAGATTAAAATAAAGAGAGATAGCGAAAATAAAGAGAGAAAGACATATAGAGTGAGTGAAAATGAAATCGTAAGTGACGTAAAAATAGCTCTCTTTCGTGTTGTACTGCTATCATAAATGTGAATTTTTTACTATAATTTCTGTCGGTGTTACTGTTAGTGTTCTAGTGTTACTGTTATTACTTGTTACCCGATTGACTGTCTTTGGTGTTTGTTGTCCGTTGCAAAATCAACCGAAAAAAAAAGTTAAAACGAAGACTGGGAAAAAACAAAACTACACAAAACAAAACAGTAACATCCATTCAACAAACTAACAATAAGCGCTTCTCTCGGAACTAAATAGTATTTAAAAAGAAAAAAGGTGAAAATTAGTGAAAGTTAAAAAAAAGCTCCCTTTTTTTTCTTTTATTGGCCCTCTATCCGTAACTTGCGTAGAGAGAAAAAGAAAGACAACGCTAACCAAAAACAAGTGACTTACACATCACAAGACCGCAAATAAATCTCTTTTTTTTTTTTTAAGTAAGAGGTTGATACGTACAGAAAAGCAAGAGAAAAGGAAAGCGCAAATCTGAGCTGAAAGGCAAGCATTGTCAAAGTGCGCAAAGGATTTTTACACTTACACACTCACAGTCACACACGCGGTAAGTAAAATCTTTATCGATAAATTTTTTATTGCAAGGGATATTCTATAGTTTATGAGTCACACCAAGTCGTTTCTTTTTTAATTGCAATTCTAAAAGACAACAGGTATTATGTTTTTCTGAAATGACCATGAAGTTGTACGTCAGTCTCTTCGTTCGTTCATAATCAAATATTTCGGACAATATACCGAAATGCGTAAAAATGAATGCAGTTGTTACACTTACGACAACAGCATGCACATGAAAAACATTTCTTTTAGTTTTCTGTCTGTCAATTTCATTTTTTTCTTTCTTTTTTAGTCTTTAAACACCGAGTTTCAAATAAATGTCAGACAGAGAAATTAATTCTCTCTTTTAGTTTTCTGTCTTTTTTTTTTTGTAATTTTTTAAAGTTGCTATTAAAATGTTTTGCTCATATCATAGCCTTCCTTAAGTTAATATTTTGGATTGGATGCACCTGTTTTCATCAAAATATTTCCTTCGCACTGGAAAAGGTAAATAAATTTATTTAGTAAGCATTTTAAAAAAAAATAATAATCAGGTTTTAAAAATTATTTAAAATAGCTAAATTTTTACCGTTATGTATTTTTATTTTTATTTTAAGTTAAAATAAAAATTAAAAAATACATTGATTTTTTTCCTTTCCAGTCACGGGAAAATAGAGAAATAAGTTTTTAAGAAGTACTTGTAATTTTTCGCGAGTTTTGGTTTGGTGGAAAATAAAAAAACAAAAACAGTGATTTATTGCTTCCATATGATTAAATTTGAATTTCTTAATTTTCTGACTGATAAAATTTTGTTTCATCTATTTTATTAAATATCTATATTTTTTATGCTCATTTTTTATTTTCGATAACAGGTAGTCATATATTTTTATGACTTACTTAGTGTACACTGTAGTGAAGCGTGTAGTGTTTAGTTTGCAGAAAACTGATTTCTTTCTTTCTCAGTAATGAAGTTAAATCCGAATTTTCATTAGTAATAAATAATTGGCATTTTATCTTCCCTTTTAAAATGGGTAAGTCGTTGATTTGTGATGCGACCTGTGCGGATACATTTTCGGTCGGTAATTTGATCAGGTTCGCGGTTGAGCCGGGGTCCGTCGCCCGATACGCAGAGATGAAAACAATAGTTAAATATTCTTCTCTTGCTGATAGATTTTTTACTCCTGTGGCAGTGGAGACTTCAGGGGTTATTGGCCCTCGTTCGATGGCGTTCCTTCGGAGGATTGGCGCGATTGCGTCTCGATTAAGGAACGAGCCTCGCGAAACGGAGTGGCTCTTGCAGCGTGTCTCACTGGCGATGGTTCGAGGTAATGCTTTCTCCATCATTGCGGCTGGCAGAGGATAGAAAAAATTGTTTATAGTTACGTTGTTCTGGAATTGTCATCAATGGTCGACTGAACTTGCTTTGTTTCAATGACTTTTGTTTTGTTATTATTAGTTACTACATTATGTACTTTTTACATAATAAATATCAAGAAGACGTTAAAAAAAAAATTATTTCATTATAATTTAGCTGAGCAGAGCCCATGTGGCTAGTTGGCTAGCATATATAATTTTTTTCACATGTTGGTTGACACTATGTCATCACGGCTTTCATTGAAAAGGGAAAAATTACATTACATCATGATTTTATTTAGAAATATTTTTTCCATTACACACGTCAGTGTTTTTTCTTTTGCAAATACACGTCTAAAAAGCTTCCTTTTCATTTCTACGTAATTGTCCATAACACACGTGTGTTCCGCACGACCCAAGCTAGACGACCCCGAAAAGCCATCGTATCGTTAACTTGTGAAATAAATGGATTTTTACTTAGAGTTAGTCGCAAAATATCATGTTTATTAGTTTATTGTTTGTTTACACATGTTATCTTTGCTTTCTTTTTGTACGTTGGTAATTTAAGTATACCTATCTCAGTGAGGTTACTAACTACAAACAATATTGACACATTCATTGATTACTTTTCAAATTAAATGAGTCGTCGCTTAATAACTGACGATCAAGTCCTTAACGCTTCGGCTTATTCGTATGTTCATCTCCGTAATCTGTTTTTTCTACTATTTTTCTGCCTTTTTATCTACTTTATCTATCTATGATCGAGCTATCTGATCTATCTATCTATCTATTCATCTATCTATCTATCTCTATCTTTCTATATCTATCTATCTTCCTATCTATCTTTCTATTTTTCTATCTTCCTATCTATCTATCTATCTTCCTATCTATCTATATCTATCTTCCTATCTATCTATCTTCCTATCTATCTATATCTATCTTCCTATCTATCTATATCTATCTTCCTATCTATCTATATCTATCTTCCTATCTATCTATCTTCCTATCTATCTATATCTATCTATCTTCCTATCTATCTATCTATCTATCTAATTCTCTTCACATAAATCTCTCTCGTTTCTGGTTTATATATCATGAGAGCAGTGTATGCTTACCAATTACTTTATTTTATGGTGAAAGGTTTTTTTAGTCATCCGCTTTAAGCAATGACCTCGCCTCTCCTTTCTCGTTTTTTACAGCTTTTCTGATCATCAACAATCGATGTCAAATAACTTTTCAAACTAAAAAGGATTTACAATTTACATTTAAGTTTTTTAGTTCCTGTTCTCAAACGAGATCAATTAAACACCAATTTCTATATTAAAAAAAATAATGTAACTTAAATTTAACAATCAGTATATTTGATCCAAAAAATATACCGAAGAAAAAAAAAACGAAGTCAAGATGCTAACGACCATGGCATAGAATTAACTTTTTTATTTATCAGACAGTCAGGTGAAGTTCACGACTCCATCAATATTGAGGTGTGGTTCAAAATATATTTGAAGGACGGAAAATTTGTGTTCATTACTCATAGCTACAAAACAAATTAATCTCTGAGAAGTGATTTGTAAATTATAATAATGTAAAATTTACGATATTGTCAGTAAGGGCCGGTGCAAAGCTCTCGCACCCCCCATCTATGATACCTCCCCCCATCTATATTGCGGAGATTCCACTCTATTACACCTCAATTTTCAGAAGCTAGTATTCATATAAAATTTATCAATTTTATTATAGTAACTTAATTATGTGAAGGCAAGGTGGAGTAATGGATAGCAGTTCGAGTTCGAATTCTAGTCGGATCCATTACATTTACTTATGTGCTAATGCTCTTGGGAAAGGGATGAAAATGAATCCCCCTCTTCTCTACCCCCCCCCCGGTTATGGGTAAATAGCAGGACAGACAGGGTTCTACTGGTCTACTATAGAAAGAAATGGCAACCTACTGCAGGAAAAAAACTCTGCCTCTTGAACGACACATGATCGCCTAAGTGTGTATCATGCATGGCACAAAAAACTGACTGAACCTAATTATATAAATAATGGATCATATGAAATATAGGGGAACAATTCAAATAGAAAAAATACAAATTACTTAGAGACATCCCATAAATCAACATTCAACCGGCAATTTTTACCGTCAGTTCTTTATTTTCTTGTTAAAAAGTTAAATAATTTTAACACCTTCAACATTATGGATAAAAAATTGAATTTTATATATAGTGTTTTTTCGAGACTTAGCATGAGCAAAACATTTAGACCCCACCCAACCCAGAATGACGTCAAAATCCGTGAAAATTTTTCACCCTTTAATTAACACAATAGTCGGTTTAATTTGTAATGTTTAAATGTATATACAGGGTAAGCCTGATATAAGAGATTTGTAGGGACCGGATAAGAAATATCTTATACCAGGGTTTCTCTTATATCTGGGTTTTGTCTATTTTGTTTTATTAACACAGGCTCTAATTTAGGACCAGAGAAAATCTCTCTTATATCCGGGTTACACTGTATAAAAACAGCATATGTTGATATGATAGCAAGTGTCATAAAACACTGCCAGGAGCACCCAATCAGGCTATTCCCCTTGATTGGGGAGTTTGGAGGTAATGACTAAGTTTGGCTCAAGTGAGGTCTAATAAGTTTTTGTGGTTCAGTCTGTAGTTTTCGTATCAACAAGCTGATGAAATTCAAAATCACATGCTACTTTGGATGAAAAAAAGTTTTTTTAAAGATTGCTGATATCTATAGAAGCAGAAAGCGAAGTTCGAATTCCAATCAGGTTTGTTACAGTCACTTATGTGCAAATACCCTTTGGGAAAGTTATGAATCCATCTCCTCCACAGCTATGGATTAAATAGTAGGATGTGTATCTTGAGAAATTATTGTTATATCCCCCAAAATTATTAATGCAATGTTCATTCACAAAATAAGGTATTATTCTTGCAATCCAAAAAGTGTTTTGACTTTGAATAATCCACAAAGGTTGATATACCGTAATAAAATCAATCAAACATATAGAAGATCATGAGTTCAGTATAAAGGCAAGATTTTAGTAACGGGTTCTCTCTCTGTTTACATTCCAATTTTGTTTTTTTAACTTAGGAAACATCGATGACAAAGTGGAAAAGGTTTTCCTGTGTTGCGTTTTGAACTTTTGAACTTTGTAAGACTAAAAGTGATGTTTACGCTGATGCAACTACACGTGTACAAAGGATAGGGTGATGCCGAAACTTTATATAGTCGATTACATATTTTTCTTTTTAACACTTTTGTTATTAAATATCCACCATTGTGATAATAGAAAATCTATCAAGAAAGGTAAAATGTTATAAGAACCTGAACATAAATAATCTGTAGATCATCTAGGTATTAACCTATTAACTGCCAAATTTTTTTATTGCGCATTTTTGGCCCAGACAGGAGTTAAAACAACATACGATATTAAAATTTTCTTCAAATAGCTGGTACTTTGAAACTTTATAGAAACTAGAACATCAAATATGTGTATAAAACATCAAAAAATAATATTGATTAGAAATAATAAAAAAATACTTTTCAAAATAGTCATTATTTTTCTACTCATGAAATGTAAAATTACGACAGAAAGTGTCTTCTACGATTAGTTGCAGCTAATAATAAAAAACTTTAAAGGCTAAGTGTTGTAAAATATACCTCTGCAAATGCAATGTATGTAAGCAATTCCATGTAAATACAAGGAATAACATGTAGTGAGTTTAATTTTAACAGACCCCCAAAAGGGGCTTATGGCAGGTAATGGGTTAAAGAACTTTCTATACATTTTCATCTTAGTAAATTGCTTTCTTTTTTCTTTTTTTTTTTTGTTTATGAAATAAGGAACCAGCACTCTATTTTTTTTCAATTTTCTAACTTTTTGTCAATGGTTATAGACTAACAACAAGTAAATAAACAAGTTACATCAGCTTTAATATAATAATTTTAGTAAAAGGTTCATGTGAACTGTTGTGAGCAGCTGAAATCTCATCATTGCAAAAAGCAGTATAAAATGTCAGGTTTAAAAAAAAAGGAAACTTTTTGTATTTCAAACAGGAATTAACATGCCTCTTCTCTTCTCAACCAATCTTGAACAGAATTAAAATAAAGAGAATTATGTCAATTAGTTATTGTGTGAATATTTTTTAAATTGTAATTTTAATTCTAAGACCTTTATAAGTTTCCCATTCATTCATGCATTGAATATTGCTGTTACATCTGGTCTGGTACTTCTGCTATATATTTAGAGATTCTAGATAAAATACAAAGAAAAATCTGAAATTTTATTGGTCCTGACCTGGCATCTCAGCTTCAGTTACTTTCACACCACTGTAACATAGCTTCTTTGTGCCTTTTCTATAAATATTTTCATGGGAATTGTTCTGATGAACTTTCCTCTATGGACAGTGAGTTGTACATATGGGGTTTAGTTAGGATTTCCATGGAGACAATGAGGTATTATGGTGGATGTAGTAAGAAAGGTAAGTAAGAATGTGTTGTTTTGGTGTAAGGAATATTGTTGTATATTTGGGTCAGTGTTTGTGGCTAGCTAAGTTTAATGTTAAGACGGAAGAAGACTGTCCTCCCCCCCCCCCATTCCCCATTTTGGTCTTGTACCACATTTCTGTACATAGCAGAATAAATATCACTTTCCTCTATGGTACCTACACTTTATGAATTTAAGTATGGTACTAGATTAGTGGCAAGGTCTCATCATTTTATAGTTGAAATGGCTAGATGTAACTTTGAGTTCTATGCTAACAGCTTCTTTCCCCACACTTCTTACTTGTGGAACTCTCTTCTGGCTTCTTGCATTCCAACTTTAATCTTCAAAAATTTAATCACAATGTCAATCCTTATCTCCTGTTTTCTTAAATCCTGTTCTTTTATTGTTCTCTCTCCTTAATAATGTTTCTTTTCTCATTTTCTCTCTTACTCACGAGCACCTTGTATCTTAGTGTCTTTATTGCTTTGCTTGGGGTGAAATGATTAAAAAAAAGAAGAAAAAGTATTGCTAAGTTTTAAGGTCAATAGAATAGGTCTTAATCAAACGTCTGGTTCAAATAAGTGTCCAATGTTCATTTTGCAATAATAATTTAAAATTAAATTGCAGTAAAAGTAAGTATTAAAAAATATGCTCTATTAAAAACTCAAGCACTATTGCCTGGGTAGTTTTCCAAATTTCTTTTTAGATATGTATGTTAAGTTAAACCGTTGATGTATATATTTTTTAGGTGTTGTTCGATAATGAACTTTCTGGTCATTCTGGACTGTAGTGTCAGTTGTAGCATTTACAATGACAGTATGAAGGAAGCTACGGATCTGAATGCATGGTTGTGCTGAAAATAGGGTATGCTAAAGTTATGAGTGACATGATGAAAAGAACATTAAAGTTGTTTATATATTTAGGGAAATTAAAAGTAAAAATTACAACTTAATGTGGCTTCCATTGGCAATTATAGACTCATCTCAACATGGGATGGATGAATCTTTTATGACTGTTATATAGGAATAAAATGTCACTGCGGGCACTTGAGTTTGAACATAGATTGCCATTATTGAATTAAGTAGATCACGCGACCATAGAGGAAATGCATAAGTAGAAAGTATCGTGATGACTAATGATCACTATTATTAGTCTATCCTCTATACTATATGCATTTTTATTTCTATCGTCTATTACAATACGGACTGCTATTCTCTATTCTATTCACTATACTATCTCTCTATTCAGATCACTATACAGGCTACTTGTTGAGCAAGTGTTATCGAGCAAGTACTATTAGTGTGAGTGCTATTTGAAGAAGTCTGACACCAGTATTGTTCAACGGTGTACTATAGTTGTATCTGTGATTACAAAGTCTCTACTACAACGAGCATTTTGAAAGTGGCAATGAGTGTTCTTTGATATCACAAAAATGACATAGACTATCATGACCCTCCACAACTTCCTATCCCTTGTATTGCTTTACATCTGTCTCTTTACCAAACCTCCTGCTACCCCATCCCATCATCCATTCACAAAAGCTCATCAGCCTTCTCCTGTCCTTCTCGCTCTTGAAATGACCTGTGAGTGTCTAATTCTCTAAGCCCTCCTTCCTCATTATATGTCCAAGAAATTTCAGCTGTCTCTTTCTGATTCTGAGTACAAATTATAAATGTCTTTTTTTGTCTCCATTTTCCTTAAGATTTCTTCATTGTTCATGCACTCTGTGCATGGAATTCTCAGCATCCTTCTGTAGAACCACATTTCTGTTGCATCCAGTTTTCTCTTCATCTGTGAGGTGATTATCCAGCCATAGAAGAGAATTGATATTAAATAACAATTCATTATTCTTTTTTTTTGTTTCTAACAAAATTTTCCTGTTTCATATTATTTTGCTTAGCTTTTGGAAGGCATTGTTTGCTAAACCAATGTGCGTTCAGATTTCAGTATTGCATTTTCCATAATTCATAATTTCATCAGGATGTTCTGCCATTCTTTTTAACAGTAAATCCAAAGCTACTAAGTTCATTAACTTCCTGTTACACACAAGTTTACAACTGTGTCCACATAGCCTCTTTTACCAAAAGTGAACAAAATCCCAGTCTCACTTTAGATTAATTAGGTGTAAAGGCCATTCTCCTGTGAGCATATTATATTAAAATAACATATACATATGTTCATAGTCATCCATTCATTTCAAGTGATTATGAAGCATGAGTTTCTGAGCATGAAATAAGTGCATATATTAGATGTCGTATTTATTGTCTCAAATTAACATTGGAGTATATATATTGGATATTGTTATATGTGTATACAGAGTGAGTGAACTGTAAATAGGATTTAAAAATTGTTAATAAAATTCATATTCCTATTACAAATTTATTGAAACAAATGATACATATGCTTTATTACATGGGAAAATGAAAGTAAATCTTCATATTTCAATGTGGCATCAACCAGTTTCCTCAAACAGCCAGGGATGAAATGAACAGCCTTCTGAATAACGTTTTCTGTGATATCATTAAAAATCTCCTGATTCTTGTCTCTAAGTCTTCCAGTGTGCGAGTTTTTGTCTTGTACACCTCCTATTTTGTGTAACCCCACAGGTAAAAATCACACCGAATGAAATCTGAATTTCTTGGAGTCCATTCATGAAGTCTGCGTCGTGCCATCCAATGTCCTGGATTATGTTGGTCTAACCACGCACGCACAGCCAGAGCAAAATGGGGTGGTGAACCATCTTGCATGAATATTAGGTCACCAATGTTATCCAAGCCTACTACCATGGGCCACATGTAATTTTCGAGTATCTGAAGATAGTGATCCGTATCCATGGTGTCACGCAGAAGATATAAGCTGATGACGCTTGTTGCCACCATTCTGCACCACACAGTCACTTTTGGCCAAGTTGCATCCTCTCAACCATCATGTTTGCATAAATATCAAATGATACCCAGTAATGGCAGTTGTGATGATTGATGAAACCATCAACATAAAATACAGCCTCATCACTCCAGAGGATGTTTTCATTCCATTCTGTGCTCACAGACTACAGGTTTTAGCTCTGGCATGTAAATAAGAAATTCCTATTAGTGTTGTATTTTTAAAAAATGTTTTCAGTGTTTTATAACTTCAGTGATACTTCAGTGATACGTTGTCTTTTAATAGTTTCTGTAAGTTAAGCAATATCAAGTGTGGTCAGTACCTTGATGAGTGCCTGCTTGTGAATACTATGTAATAAATGTAAGTTATCTTCTAATAGTTTCTTTTCTTGCATTTCTCACCGTTGGAACTCTCTCTTTCAATTTCTTGATTCCCTGTCACCTACATTTTAATTTAAACGCAACATTAATCACGATCTTCTGTCTTCCTGAATCCTCTTCTTTTATTTTCCTTTTTTCTCAATAAAGTCTCCTCGTCCTTCAGAAGGATGTTCATTTCATCCCTGGCTGTTTGAGGAAACTTGTTCATGCCACTGGGGCTTACGTTGAAATCTGAAGAGCTGAGTTCCAATTTCAGTTAGGTTTGTTATATTCACTTATGCACAAATACCTTTTGAGAAAGGTATGAATCCACCTCTTCTCCCCCAGTTATGGGTTAATCAGTAAATCATTATTATCTGAAAAAAAAAAAAATTCTTACTAGTTGAAGCCATAAAATTATGGTTAAAATATTTAGATTTCAGTATTAACCTTGTCCTCACCAATTATTTTGTGAAAAATGTTTCATTTTCAGACAAATTTTTTTATTTCTTTTTAATATGGTAACTAAGAGACTGAGACACCTTGAAGTACTTGAACAGTGGCTAACACCTTTACCAGATGTATAAGTTGAGATTGATGTATAAATACGTCTGTAACTGTTTTTTTAATGTTATGTTTTGGATGTTTTTTAATTATCTGTGTCTGAAAAAGATACTTTTGGTAACAATGTATATACATGTTTATGCTGGGGAAGGGGTTAAATAATCCATAGAAGTTTATATGTGCTAAACAAAAAAAATCAACCAACCAATCAAATGATCACAGATATTAACCCCTGAAAATATTTAGCTGGAATAAAATTTTGTAGAATGTTTGAATAGGTGGTGTTTGAACATGTGATTTTGTTTCATGTATCTCTGAAATTTAATGACATACAGGGTGTCCACAAAGTTTGTGTGCACTTTAAGAAATTTATAACTTTATTTGTATTTGCGATAGAAATAATTAGAAAATAAATCTACATGAAAAATTTAAATTGTCTTTGAAATTTTCTTAAAAATGCTACAAACATTTGTTTAGACTATATATATTATAAAACAGTTACAGTTTCTTAGAAAAAATTAAATAAATCAATTTGGGTGAACCATTTGTTTTGCATGTCACTGTAATTATGAGTTGTGAAATAAAAGTTCTAGAAAGTCCCTGAACACAGGTTTTAACTGATCAAAAGGAATAATAATAGTGATTGTCAACAAATCTCGGCTTCATTTCTAATTGCAGCTGAACTAAAAGCTTTTTTAAGCTTCTTGTTTAGTTTGAATGAGTCATTGTGATTTCACCTTTTTTTTTAATACTGTATGTTGTTATTTAATAGAAACTTATGAGTTTTAAGTAGATATTTATCCACCAAGGACAGATTCAGCACAAGGTCGGTTTGAAATGAAAAAAAATGTGTAGCTTGGCATAAAAATTGCCCACTTCCCTTTAGAGCTTTCTTTGGAATGCTGCATGCATTTTTTTTAATCATTTTACACCAAGCAAGGTGATAATGCCACTGAGGCTCAAGGGATTACCAGAAATGAAAGAGAATGAGAAGACTTTATTGAGAAGAAAGGAAAATAAAAGAAGAGGATTCGGGAAGACAGAAGATCGTGATTAATGTTGCATTTAAATTTTTGTAAAATGTAGGTGACAGAGAATTAAGAAATCGAAAGAGAAATGCAAGAAAAGAAACTATTAGAAGATAACTTACATTTATTACATAGTATTCACAAGCAGGCACTCATCAAGGTACTGACCACACTTGATATTGCTTAACTTACAGAAACTATTAAAAGACAACGTACAGTTACATTATTTACTTAGTATTCCCAAGCAGGCACCCATCAAGGTACTGACCATGCTCGATATTGCTTAACTTAAAGAAACTATTAGAAGACAACTTACATTTATTACTTAGTATTCCTGAGCAGGCACTCATCAAGGTACTGACCACAATCCATATTGCATAACTTAACTTGAAACTATTAGAAGACATCTTACAGTTACATTTATTACTTAGTATTCCCAAGCGGGCACCCATCAAGGTACTGACCATGCCCGATATTGCTTAACTTAACTTAAAGAAACTATTAGAAGACAACTTACAGTTACAGTTAGGGATTTCAACAGTAAAATGATGAGACCTAGTTGCCAATATGCTTAAACTCATGCAGTTCAAGTTCCAAGGAGGGGAGCTCATTAGAACAACTACCAAGAAAATATTTAAATATTTATAGAAAAGACAGAGGGAAGCCACATCACAGCAGTGGGAAAGTAACTGAAGTTGTAATGCCAGCAATTACATTACAGAACTTTGGATTTTGAGAATTTCAAGATGTATAAACAAAGCATGAGACCAGATATTGCAATAATATACAATGCATGGAAGAATGGTAGATTTTGGTCACAAAAGCAAAATTTGAAGGAAATATTAGCCATTTTTCATACTTTTTCGGTATAAGCAAATAGGAATTAACAGTTGCTACCCAAGGACAACAATCATGTTACAGTGTTATATACAGGCAGCATATATTTGTTTTACATTTTTTAAAAGATTATTTTTGGTTTTTCATTATTTGCCCTATTTAATAATAGCTCTTGCTAAAACAACAAATATCTTTAACAACTCATTTCTACTCGTGTTTTATATGGTTCATTTCAAAATGCTTACTTAGTCTATTAAATAAAGTTTATTTGATTGTCGTATTTTATTTAGTTATAAAACAATGGGTACTAACTTTGGCAGCATCACAAATATTGCCTGCCTCTCTTAAAATCGTAAGATAATCAAGTAATAAAAAAGATGTTTAATACTGAATAAATATTTTTAAACAAGATGGTCAAGTACTTAATAAACATTTAACTAGATTTACTTTTGTATAGATTTCATCTCACCAAATAGGCTTCAACAGGAGATTCCCCCTTAACACCAGCCAAATTCAAATTTGCTAAATGTGCATTATCTGAAGAAAAAAATGGCACACACAAAGGTTGAAAGAGAGAGAGAATACGTGTATTTTTCAACATAATCTTCCTTCCTTAATATGTACCTAATTCAGTTGGGAATATGAATTGAACAGATCGAACATTCATTATACAGTGAAAATTTCAGATCAAAATTAAACTACAAACTGCATATTTACACTATTTACATCATTCAGACTGTTGTCCTCATCTTTATTCATGTTTTGACCATTGTATGTTCTGTTGGAATTTTGAATCGAACCCTTTATTTAGTCCATGAGGTAGAACTAATCCAGTGGTTCCCAACTGATTTTGGGACATGCCCCACTTTGGTATTTCTAAAATTCTGGTGCCCCCTTGTAATATTTAATTTATACATATTCAAAATTTTACTGCAATTCACATGATGGAAGCTTAAAAGGCCATTAACTTGGTCTCTAAACAAGCTTCCAAAGACCATGGTGTCCATGAAAGAGAAAAATTTAAAAAACAAAAATACAGTTAAATATATATAGTTTCAAAACATATGATAGAACTGAAAGGCAGAAATATAAAATATTTGAATGAAAGCTTATTCTGTAATATACTTTTATCATTTTAATCATGAAATAATAATGCAAAATGAAATCTGAGCTCACTACAAAACAACTCATTCTTGAATTCGGCTCCTTATTCTGTTGGTATAGTGAGCTGAAGGGTGCACATCCTATGCATGCCCCACCAAAATATTACTATGCCCCACCGGTGAGGCATGTGCCCCACATTGAGAATCATTGTTCTAATCCCATGTGCCATGTCTTTTTTGGATATCTCAGTTAATTCCTTTTAGCAACTCAACTGTCCAAGTTTTTGTTCCCTCTGCTGTGGCCGGGTATTGAACTCACAACTCTGAGTTGTCACTTTTTGGATTACTCAATATTGGGATTTATAAACCTAATATTTCAGTTTCATTTTTTTATCAGACCTCATTACAATTTTTTGTATTGTTGGCTTTCTCTAGCTCTCTGTATTACTGGTTCCCATATCGTATTCATTTCTATGCTAGGCCAGCTTGGGAGATTTTTGTGGTGTAGCATAAGCATTGATTCCTTAAGTTTTCATATTTTCCAGTGATGTTCTCTGTTATATTATTTCAACTTCATCCCTCCATTTATGGTCAGCCATGCTTGATTATTCTACTTCCTCTTGTGTTATGACTTTACAGTGTTCTTACAGTCTTATCTTAAGGGGATTTAGAACAATCTACCCCCATGGACTAAATAAAGGGTTTGGTTCAAAATTCCTATGGATATCATCAGTAGAAGGTTGGAATATACAATGGCTGAAACATTGTGACTATGGCAATAAAGATGGAGACAACAGTTCAAACGATGTAAATAGTTACAGTGCCTCATCTCAGAAATATAGACAGATACTAACTGCATGTCTGGCTACAGACTTATTGATCAAAGTCATATATGCAGTACACTAAAAATAAGCAACTAACACAATTACAATTACAGAAAATGGTGTTAACTGCTGTCTGAACCTGCTTGCTCACTCTCTTTTTTTTTATCCCCCTCTTTTTTGCTTATCCTCCTCTTCTCTAGTTTGTTTATCCCTCTCCCCACTCTGTTTTGTCTATCCTTCCTCCCTCTATTTTGTCTATCCCTCCCTTTCTCACAAATTTACATAAAACCACATATACTTGCACATTTTCTTTCTTAGTTAAGTCAAGACCTCACCAACTAATCTAGCTGTTTACACAGAAATTTTATCTGTGTATATGTGTGTACTTCCACACAATTGATAAGAACATATCAAGCACACACAGAGGACTTTATGTACAAGGGTAGTTAAAAATCTTATATACACCTATAATGACTCAGGCTCATCCTGGGTATGATGATGAACTACATCCTGCAGCAAGGTCTCTGATTAGGAGGTTTTGAGGAGTATAGAACCACTGCTGTTGTTTCCAGGTCAACTCTGACCCAGGGTGGTAGCACTTGCTAGGGTCCCAGCTATAAGTAAATAGTGAACCCTCAAACAAGAATTAACAGTACATTTTTATAATAAAATGACCAACAATACATTTTTTTTTATAGCAAAATAACAATCTATGCAACACTAAAAAATATGAAAATATGTTTTTATAGTAAAATTATGTACAAAATATTTAGATTTCGGCATTAAATAACCCATAGTGGTTGATATGCTGACAAAGAAAATCAAACGCAAAGCAATGGTAAGCAATTTAAATCTTCTGTGTATCTAGAAGATAATTACTAGTTTTCTTTTCTTTTTTTAGAGCATGGGCTATCATGGCTCTCCACAACTACTTATCCTTTGTAGCTCTTAGCAATGTTTGTTGTTGTACTACCCATATCACTTCCTGTTCTATCATTCATTTACACAAGCTTTTTAGGTAGTTTATTTACTGTTTTCCTCTATTGCTTTTGTCTTCATTATGTCATGTGAATCTCGGATTCTCCAAACCTTCTTCCCTCATTATGTGCCCACAAATTTTCAGCTGTTTCTTTCTGATTCTAAGTGTCTTTTTTGTTTCTATTTTCCTTAAACTTTCCTCATGGCACACATGTTCAGTCCATGATATTCTCACCATCCTTCTGTAAAAACCTGTTTCTTTTGCTTCAGTTTCCTCTTCATCTGTGAGAAAATTGCCAGTTTTCCCTGGCATATAGGAGGATTGATATTACATAGCAATTCAACTGTCTTTTTTTTGTTTTTCACATTTTCTTGTTTCTTAATTTTCTTAATGGTTTAGCTTTTAAAAGACATCTTTCACTACTTCAGTTGAATTCTTACTAGGTTTATATATATATATATATATATATATATATATATATATATATATACAAATGAAATGAGAACAAATCAAATATAAATTTCAACATTTGTAACATTAATTTAAAAGAGAGCTCAATACAAAAGTAGAGCTGTATTCTTTATTTTAGGATATTGCAACAACATGAAAATAGACACTACATAAATGAAATCTTGTTTTAATGTGTACCAACATATCTCATCAGGCATTAGTAAATGACTGGTTAGCATACGATTTATTGAAATTTAAAATTTATAATAGCTATATATAAATATAAAATGGCAACAATTTACCCATCATACCCTGTATATATAGTGAGAGAGAGAGTTTGATGTTTAAAGTTCTACACCAGCTTTTTTAATGCCATATCTCCTCAGGATATAGGCAGTCATGACTATCCACAAATTTCTTTATGACCTGTGAATTACCATAATTTCTGAGAAATGACAGCAGAGTGGTTTCCCATTGCTTTCTCCATGGCTTAGAATTCAAAGTAGTATTTTCCTTAGACTGGATTTCAGTCTAAGAGAAGGCTAGGGATCTGAGCCTACCCTGCTATTTAACATATAATTATAGTAAATTTATCCATTTGTATTAGCACAACAACAAATGCAACAGTCAGCTCAGGAATTTGAACTTGACTCGCTAACTCCACTTTCTGCATCAATAACCATTATGCTACCTTCATATCTCCTAGATCAGAGATCAGCAACCTTTTGCTAACTATGAGCTGACTTAGGGTTTTAAAATCATTCACTGTGCCAACAGCAAACCTGTTTCTCCTTAGCTAAGAACAATTTTAGTACAGTACGAATGCCACACAAAATCATTTTTAAAATCATTCACTGTACCAACAGCATGCATATTTTTATGCAAGTCAAGGTCAATATACCTGTTCCACAATATATTTTATATAGTAATATATAGCATATATACTTTAGTATATATTAAAATTGAAACAGGTAAATACCTTCTTTGTGTTGTAGCAGTTATTGGTTCAGACTTTGTGATGTCATTTGTGGCAGCATGCTATTGAAAATTGCTTGGTGTGCCATGTGTAGCATTTGTACTGTAGGCTGCCAACCCCTGTTCTAGATTAGTCTAAAGTGAAATATCTTCATGGGACTGATTTGATCTGTAGTGCTTCAAGTGGTAAATTTATTTCAGTTTCTGCAAACCTGTTTCTCCTTAGCTAAGAACAATTCTTTTTTTAAATCCTTAAGTTACTCTTCTTGAATTTATTCACTATTCCACAATAGCAGAATGTAGCGTAAGGTTCTTTCCATTTTTTTTACTTTGTTTTTGTCGTGTAGGGAAGACTATGCTTTTGTTCTGTCACCATAGTTCAGAAACCATATTGTTTATTTCCCCTTTGTGAGGCACTTTTTAGATTTGTCACCATTTTTACCACTTCTGGTTAGCCCTTAACATATGGAACCCGACCCAATAAAGTCATCACACCAAGCATGTGGTCAGTAGTTTTATCCTCCTGGTTTCACCCTCAAAGTTAACCATCATCGTTTTACCCTTTTGGTTCTTAATAAACCAGTCAATGTACAGGATTTTTTTTTCTTCAGAGTTTTAATTGCTTTAAGGCGTCTTCAAGACTATTCACATGTATGACATGAACAAGTATTCTTGGGGGCAGAACAACTTCTCTTGATCCAAGGAATTAATGGTTAATTGGTTGGTCATCCAAGAATTCCCCTTTTTCCTTGGCTATCACCACAAATATCAAAACATATTTCCATCTCTATTCCAATTAGTAAAATGGGGGAGATACTGTTTAGGGAATGGATTCAATTAATTATTGCTTTTCTGGTTATGAATGATTGGAAAAGTCACTCTTAAGAGTGTTGATTAACACTCACTTTACAGACTATTGCCATTATGAGAGTTGATCAATAAATATGTAGCCTAACATATAGTTATTATCTAAATTTTGATCAGAAATTTTCACTGCATAACATTTGATCTAAATGATTAATTCTCTTCAGGCTTCTTGCTTTCCAGTCAAGTTTGATCTTCAAAAATTTAAATGCAATGTTGTTATCTTCTGTTTTTTTAATTCCTGTTCTTTTTATTGTTCTCACTCTTTAATAAAGTTTTCCTTTTTTTCTCATAGTCTTTCACTCTTATTAGCCCCCTATGTCTTACTGGCTTTGTTGCCTTGCTTGGGGTGAAATGATTAAAAAAAAAAATTAAAGTGCATTGAAAAGGAATGAGATTATTTTGAGAAGTAAATATTTTTTTTGCATAAGATAAATACTTTTTGCCCCATTAGCCTACTAAATTATTGATTTACTTATGTATAGTGAGTTTGATCCTATACCAGACTAGGCTAAGTTTAAATATCTACATCAATACTAACATCAAGGACAAGTATCTGAAATAAATATATGACCTACAAAAATATTCATCTATATTTACTTGAAGAAAGTAAAAGCTGTGATCTTATTTCTGCCATAAGAATTTGGCGTTTGAGTCCAAATAAAGGTCAGATTTCAAATGCAAGCCTATAACCCCATTGTTGTCATCACATACAAGAAGACAGGGACTCTCAGTTTATAGCAAGTACATAATATTCTTGTAAAAGTTGTTACCCATACATTACAGTGAAAAATATCAATTTATTTAAGGATTATTAACATGGAGGCACAGAGAAGTAATGAACAGCAACTTTGACTGAGGAATCTGAAAGTCAAGTTCAAATTCCAGTCGAGTTCATTATATTCACTTACTTGTTAATATCCTTGGGAAAGATATGAATCCATCTCTTCTCGACCCAGCCATGGATAAATAGCAGGACAGATGAGGTCCTATAGCCTTGGATGGCAACTGGTGTAGGAGAAGGACAACTCAAAACCTAAGGGCCTAGTGTATGGATTGAGGGCAACCCACACCATATTCAGTGGTCTTTGGCTGTTGGTTAAAAGCTTGAACAGGAAATGGACACTGAATGCCCACTGAAAGGATTATATGAGAAAGAAGAATCAGTCTGTTTCCTCTGCCCTCAGGTCCACCCAATAGTTGAAAATAGTCAAGGGACTGATGATGGTGAGCATATCAGTGCAGAAACAGAAACCAAGTCTGTTGCATTCATTTTCACACTAATAACTTTGGGAAATGCACAGATCTATCTCTTTTCCAGCTAAGGATTAAATAGCAGAGTAGACTGGCTTCCCTAGCCCTGAGTGGTTGCCAGTCTGGGATAAAGGCATTTCTGAATTCCAAACAATGGATAAGGAAACTGGAAGACATTCCATTATCTTTTTTAAGAAGTCATAGCAAGTCAAAGATGAGCCATGATTGTCTTCATCTTGAAAGTAATGGCATAAAAATATAATTTGTAAAATTTAACTTGAACTCCTTAGCATACAGCACAATGGATATTTGCCATTATGTTTTACTGCATGTAGGGAAGTCTTGCATGGAGTATTGCTGCCATATATGGTCTGGAGCCCCTTCTGTTTGTCTCAAGGTTATTGATAAAATCCAGAGACGGATATGCAATGTAATTGACCCTAATCTGGCATCTCGTCTGCAGTCGCTCTCTCACAGACATGCTGTTGCCTCCCTCTGTCTTTTTTACAAATACTTTCATGGTAACTGCTCTGATGAGCTGCATTCGCTGGTTCCCAGACTTTATGAATTTAAGTGTTCTACTAGGCTGGCATCTCGCTCTGACCCTTTCACTGTTGAAACTGTTAAATGTAGCCGTCTCTTCTACTACCATAGCTTCATGTCTCACACTTCTTGCCTGTGGAACTCCCTCCCCTTTTCCTGTTTCCCTGATAGCTCCAACTATTCAAATGTAATGTCAATCAACATCTCCAGATGCCTTGATCTATCTCCTATCCTTCTCTTCATCCTTTCCTCTATCACTCTTATCTGCTCTCACTCCAACTCTCTGTAACCCCTTGCGTGCTAGTGGCTTCCTGTGTTGCTTGGAGTGAAACGCTTAAAAAAAAAAAGAAGTCATGTATGCATAAGTGTGTGTGCTGATAAATGAAATGTTAGCTCCTTCCTCGCAAAGCTACATTGTCGGTCCTAATTACCATCATTATTTCTACGCTATTTACTTTTCTCATTATAAAGATAGATTGTGTAATGGGACACAAGACAGTAACATTTGATCATGAGTCCCATAACCCATTAGAGTTGTAAGGACACCACATGTACTGAAGCCTTGATAGCAGTGGTGTATTTTAGACAAGAGAGCCTGATGGGGCCTAACCTTCACCAGTCTTCCTTCTCTTAGACTGGTTGCCAACAAAAAGGTTATAGGGCCCAGTCTATTTACCCATAGTTGGAGGTGTGAAGAAGAAATGGATTCATACCTTTCCCAAAGGTATTTGAGTGTAAGTGAATGTAACAAATTTGACTAGCATTTGAACATGACTCTCCCAATTTCAGATTCTGAGGCACTATCCATGACACCAGCTGCACATCAACAGACAAGACTAAGCTTTTTAAATATGTACAATAGATAAACATCCAAGTGCACACCTAAACACATTTGGTTGTCTTTTATAGCTGAATTGGAAACAAAATCAATTAACTAGTTATCTCAGTGGTTCCCAACCACTGTGCCGCGGCACCTTAGTGTGCCGCGGAATGATTACTCGTGTGCCGCGAAGAGATAATATCTAGAAGCCATTTAATTTCATTTTGTTTAATAAAGACATTCAATTTCTTAATCATGATGACACCGCTCAATTCAAAATCGCCGAATTTCTGGAATCTAAACGTTTTGCGCATACTAATTGCTAAGCGTTATTATGGTTTATATTAGTCATGGGCCGATTAATCGGAATATCAGGAATTTTTCAAAGTATCGGGAATCGGCATCGGAGCCGAATAATTCAGACCCGATTTCAATACCAAAACGATTCCTAAATACACAGGTTGTATGACAGAAAGTTGTAACACAGAACTGTACTATGTGAGGTTTTACGTAATGCTCCTAACTCCCAAACATCTTTTTTTCCTTTTCCTAACCATTTTTAATCTTTTCAATTAGGAATCGGAATCGTTAAAAATTTAGGTATTGTTTTATCACCAGTTTATATCGTCTATATATCACGTTCACAATATTTACAGATTCTTTGTACATATTTTTATTAAATATTTAGGCGTTGTAAATTAAAGTTTTAGTAAGACAAACAAAAAACAAATTAAATATAATAAAAATTCTTTTAGATTTATTTAAAAGAATTTTAGATTCAATTTACCTTTAAATATGGACAAGTTTCTGAAAAGAAAAGGTGATGGTGACAAGAATAATTCTACAATGTCATTTAAAAAACCAAAAGTTCACCGGTTGTATAGTGATGATTACTTGAAATTTGGATTTCACTGGACTGGAGATACACACATTCCTTCTCCGCTATATGTTGTTTGTGGCCAAATGCTGTCTAATGAAGCAATGGTTCCAAGTAAAATAAAAAGACATCTTACTACTAATCATCCTAGCCTTCAAACTAAAAATGTCGATTATTTTCAACTGTTATTACAATCAAAGGCAAGGCAAAGTCAACTATTTAAAAAAAACAGTAACCGTGTCTGAAAAAGCTCAATTAGCTTCATATCAGATGGCCGAAATTATTGCTATTAAATTGAAGTCTCATGTTCTTGCAGAGTCAGTGATCCTTCCAGCATGCAAAAAGATGGTGAAAATTATGCTTGGTGATAAGGCCAAACAAGAAATTAGCAGGATCCCTCTTTCAAACAATACAATTCAGCGAAGGATTCTTGGCTTGTCTGATAATATTGAGGAAAGTGTAATATCCAAATTTCAAAATAGTCTGTTTGCCCTCCAAATTGATGAATCCACAGACATCAGTAATCATGCACAGTTAATTGCATTTATACGTGTCATCGATGAAGATGCCATAATTAATCAATTTCTATGCTGCAAACAGTTACCCACAACTACAAAAGGTCAAGATATTTTTGATACAATCACAATATGCCTCGAAAAATATGGCTTATCATGGGATTTATGTGTGGAAATATGTACCGATGGAGCACCAAGGTTGGTTCTGTAAAAGGTTTCGCATCTTTAATAGAAAAACAGAATCCTTACATCGTGCGAACTCATTGTTTTCTTACACAGAGATGTATTAGTTTCAAAGATAGCACAAAATGAACTAAAAGAGGTGATGAAGCAAGTGATTGAAATGGTAAATTTCATAAAAACTCGGCCTTTGAAGTCCAGAATTTTTGAGTTGCTGTGCAAGGATATGAATTCTCATTATGTTCGTTTACTATTGCACACAGAAGTAAGATATTTATCGAATGGAAACGTGCTATCTCGCGTAATTAAGCTTCAGAAAGAACTTTTTATTTTTTTTGAAAATGAAAAACTTGATAGATTTTGTAAATACCTTAAAACTGAATTGTTGATGTCTAAAAGAGAGTACTTAAATGAGAGATTTAGACATCTCAATAGTCTGGACAGCAATATGCAAGGCAGAAATGAAAATATTCTTACGGCAACAGATAAATTACTTGCTTTTAAGAAAAAAAGTTGCAATATGGAAGAAAAGAATGAAGGTAGATGATTTGGATATATTTCCCTTAGTTCGCAAAACCTGCGTTACCGAGATGATTCCCATTATTAGTGAGCATTTGACATGTTTAGAAAATAAAATTGAAGAATATTTTCCCTCAATCAGCATTGAAGAATTTGATTGGATTCGCAATACGTTCCTAGATTTATCAGTCATCAACCTTTTCAATTTTGAGTTATGTGAAGAGGAAGAATTAGCAAGCCTTTCCAGTGATCGTGGTCTCAAATTGAAGTACGCACAACTGCCATTGGACGCCTTTTGGATTTCTGTTATGGAAGAGTATCCAACTCTAAGTAAAAAAGCCATCAAAATCTTACTGCAATTCTCAACTTTGTACCTATGTGAACTGGGATTTTATTACCTAAACAACATTAAAAATAAAAAACGTGAAAAGCTTAAAAATATTGAAGAAGAGTTAAGAGTGGGTCTCTCTCACATTCGCCCAAATATTGCAGCAGTAGTCAAGAAGCACGAGGCACAACTGTCCCACTGACATTCACCATTGTTATTTTATACCAGATATTTAATACAGGATATGTTGATTTATGTGAATAAAAATTCTTCTTATATAATATTCTTTGTTTTTTATTATTTTATTTCAAAAAGGCTTTATGAGTGGAAAATATTCATTTTTTGTGATAGGTGTGCCGCGAAAATTTAAAGAACTCAATAGTGTGCCGCCATGTAAAAAAGGTTGGGAAGCACTGAGTTATCTTAACATAACAGTTCAATTTTTTGTCAGAACTTTTGAAACGGGCAATTATCATTATTACATGCATTCCTATTAGGACCAGCATGATCATCTTGGTTGTTATACTCATAACATTTTGGCTGTAATACCTTCTGACCGTCTTCAGGTATTTGTCTTCCAACCAAACACTTTATTGAATCTAAGGGTGTAGATTGTTCTTATCTACTTTTCATGCAAAGGGGATACTTTATATCAGTTAATACTCACCTATATGTCGTTTGTTTGCTTCTCTGCCTTTTGTCTTGGTCTGAAAATTGATGTAATGGAATAACCTGTCACCACCATGAGTGACTACACTATAGGTAGTTACTACCTATAAGTAGCTGTAAGTCAGTGGAATACAGAGACTAGCTGGGATCTGTTGAGTATGACTCAGACTTATGTGAGAACTACTGACCTTCCAATAGTAGCAGTCACTACTGGATTGACTTGCGACGACCTTGTGCATAACTGTTACCTTTATTCTTATTCTATTGGTTTTTTACAATAAACCTTGACTTATTTATTCACCTTGTTTTTCAAATATATATTCCTATTAGCACAAAATATAACAAAAATGTATGTTCTCTCTTTACTTTAGACGAACAAAAGCACCCAGTTCAGGGATTCCAACCCCGGAGAAGTACTTTTTTCATTGCACTAAGAGAAGTTGAGTTGAATCGGTGTAATATCAATGATAGCATGACAGTGCTTGTAGGGACTGGGCAATTTTTTATCCTTGGCCCATATGCATATTCATGTGTGCCTGTATCACATCTTAAAAACAACTTTGTGTCACATCCTTCCTTAGTGAGCAGATCAGGCAAATAATCGCTTGTTCGTATTTTCGACTAAATCAGTGGCTTTCCAGCACTACCAGATCCAAGGATTGAACTCACAACTGTTTGAGAACATGATTTGTTTTAATCAATACTTTAATCCACTAGGACATGTATCCATTTCGACACATACTCTGCTTCAGTGGAAGAAATGAACAAACGATACAAAGGTGAATATGACTGGTGTGTACCGATATGAAATATCTGCTAAGCATAGAAAGCAAAAATGATAATCTATCAACATGGAATAATAAGTGTTCAGTTTAACATACCAAAAAGTTTACCAAGTACAAAGACAGAAACCTAAAGAAGGCCGGAGAATACAACAGTTGAAATGTTCATTTATTAATTTATTATTTCACCCCAAGCATGGTAATAATGCCACTAAGATGCAAGGGGCTATTGGGGGGGAAAAGAGACTGAGGAGAATTTAGAAGCGACCAGAAATATGTATATTGATTACTTATGTTTATTTTTTACATTTGAGTTTAGAAATTTTTTGTGTGAATGAAAACTCCCTGATGAAGTATTATAAACGAACAGTATGAATTTTATTTAGCATTACCTAAAAGTTTGACAAAGAAGTATTAATTTTACCTTAAACCAGTTATTCAAAAATATATACTATGATATTTACCACATGAACTACGATGAATATAAAATGAGAAAGATATAGTATATAACTTTGTTTTTGTGCAGGGGTTTCTTGAGACATGTAATTTATTTCAAGGGTTATGCAGGGGTAAAAGGTTGGGAAACGCTGTTATAGAGAATGCTATCAAAAAAGAACGCATCTGTTTAAAGTTGAAAATGGAGGATAGTTTTATAATATAAATTTTCATAAATAAATAGGAATATATTTCCAGCATTTTAATTTTCATTCTGTATAAAATTATTTTTGAATAATAAAAAGTTGAAACACCCTGTATTATAAAATACACATATATTTAAAAAAAAAATTATTGCAATTAATTTTCTATAGGAATTTGATTCAAAATTATTTATTATGGTAAATGATTAACGAAATACAATGAAAGGGATATTTTATATAAATCAAACATTAATTAAAAGAGATGTGTACTCCAAAGGATCCCCTATGAAAATGCATTGAAAGCAATTGCTTGTGATTTACAACAAAATACATTACATATATTCACTGTGAAAATGAACTGTTAGTTAATTCTCCATAGAAAGATAATGCAAGTGATTTACAAAAGAAATATACTGGAAATGATTCTCTATAGAAGTGCATTGTAATATATAATAGAAATACATTTAATTTACTATATTACTTCAAAGTAATATGTGGAAAACTGCATGTTAAAAATGATTTACCACGGAAATACATTTCAATAAACTGACAAGAGAAATACACTGCAAATAATTTAAAGCTGATAATTTTGAGTGGCAGTGAATCACAGATTTTATTATGAAAATAGGCTATTTTCTTAAGAAACAAAGTTACTGGTTTATTTATAGAAGATACAATACCCACATGATGCTAAAACAAAACAGCCACATTTTGTAACTTGGTATTGATAGTCTGACAGGATTTAATCAATAATCAAACGGATCAATGATCAGTTGAGTACATTTGCCTGTATCGATCATAGCCATCACCACTGATTCTTTATATTGCGTTTGTCATTGTATTTTACTCGTAGAGGTTCTGGATACACTTGAAATTGATTAGAGCGAGTTTAAAAAGGATAAAAGGCCAGCATTGTGTTTCATCTGAAGTGTACCTCCCATCCTTCAAAAGAAAAATGAATTGAAAGCAAAATTAACTTTGAATAATAAATAATTGTACCAGTGAGCATAGATGCTAAAATCTATTGTGTATAAATTTGTTAAGCATTCTCTTGAGTCCATGAATTATCAGGATGAGTATCTTTAGCTTTGTTTAACACAATCTATCATGATATAAATCATAATCAATGAGTGTTGATATGTATGCATATAGTAATCATGCTATATTCACCAATAATAATTCAAAGATCCAGTTGAGTGGCATAGTTTCAGGATGATAGCATATTGTTGCAAAATAAAAAATGAAAATAAGTTGTTTTTTTTTAAATTGTTATTATTATAACTATCATAAATACAAAACCCTCCCTGATTATATATATATATTTGAAAGCGCTAGGTCATCGTATAGACAATACATATTTCGAAATAAAAAGTCTCATTAGAGAATATGAGAAAATTCAAAAGAAAATATGCAAGACTATGTTGTCTTTAACATTCAATACTACATGTTTAAAAGAAAAGTTGCTGCCAAATTACACACACACACACACATATATATATATATATATATATATATATATATTACAATGAATCATTCATACAGAAAACAGATATAGAAGTTAATGATAAAAATGGCGAGAATACATCTTCGCAAACAATTTACTAAAAGACATTAACCCCGAACCTGTAAATGAATGTTATGATCCCTGTTTATAAATTCCAGTTGAATAAGGTATTTTTTGATATATTTACAAGCTTTCATCTGTTCCTACAGATATCATCAGGTAAGAAAATATTTGTTGTTTTATAATTCCAGGTATTAACAGGACATCGAAATTTAAAATAATTCGACCTCAGCGTTGCGAGCGCACGCTCAAAAAAATCTCTTACAAGTAACAATAACACATTTCTAAGAACAAATTTCGGATTATAAACTACTCTTTCGATGTCCTGTTATTACCTGGAATTATAAAACAACAAATATTTTCTTACCTGATGATATCTGTAGGAACAGATGTGAACAGACTTAGATAAATATTAAATGACTAAGTGAAATATGAACAAACCAAGATTGATAGATGTGAACAGACGTTGATAAATATGAAAAGACTAAGTGAGATATGAACAAACCAAGATTGACAGATGTGAACAGACGTTGATAAACAGATGTGAACAGAAAAAGATTTAGCCTTTTATTCATTCTCCATCATTTGTTGTAAGCGTTCTGAAAGCAAAGGAAATATTTGTCAGATTACTTCCACAACGCAGAGAACAAATCACTGTAAGTTCAGACTTGAATATCGGTGGCAGAAAAAAATGCCAAAAACTCGATTCACAGGTACTATCTCACAAATCCCAGTGCACGTAGCCAGTCAGAAAAATAACTCACTCTCCGACAAACGTGATAGCCAATATACACCAATTTTTCTCCCCGATTCGAGAACACCAACTGCTTTTATCGGCCGAGCATTTTTTCTATTTGTCGACAACTGGGAGATGACGCACAATTTTTGCATATCAAAATACTTTTACAGTGACTTCTGCGACGGACTTGTTTTTAATTTACATATTCCGTCTTCAGCATGTCATGCAGAATACGTGCCCTTTTTTTTTTTGGTAAGTAATTTTCTTTTTCGCCACATTTTCTGCCATAGGATACATGCGATGCACTGTCGCTTGGTTTGATGAGGTAAGTCACCGTTTACTTTGCTATATTTGCAAATAACTCATTTAAAGATTTAAAACAAAAAGGACTTCAGGCACCTTATAGTGCTGGGTTTGAGGATAAACTACATCCAGCAACAAGGCCTCTGATAGGGAGACTGGACATTTTGACGAGCATGGAACCACCTTTTAATTGCTGTTATTCCCAGATCCACCCTGACCCAGGATGATAACATCTGTTATGGTCCCAGCTATAGGCAAATAGTGAAACACCAAACAAAAACAAAACACTATGAAAGTATAAAAATACATTTTCATATTAAAAAAAATTACAAACAATACATATTTTTTGTAAAATTATCAACAATACAATTTTAAAGCAAAATTACCAGCAATATAATTTATATTAGAATTATCAACAATACTTTTTATCTCTATTTGAAGGCATTACTTGAACGCATAAAATTGTGTTCAAAATATTTATATTTTGGCATTAAATAACACATGGTTGATGATATGCCGCTAAACAAAATCAATCAATCAATCAGGTACCTTAACATCTATGGTGGTCATATAACTATTTCCTTACAATATTTCCATGAGAGTTTAAAAATATAAACCAAAGCCTGTTTTAGCTACTCAGTTATGAGTCACTAGAATTGGCCCTATAACACCAGAAGGATCAATGTAGTGTAAAGCATTATTTCACTTTGATTAAAGCTACCTGTAATTTGTGTCACAGTAACTGTTCTGGTGGCTGGTATCTGGCAGGAAGTCATCACTCGACAATAAAGTATTGAGGATAGCACTCAGGAATTTGGAAGAAAAGCTGGGGGTAGCTCTTAAAACAATACCTGGTAGAATTTGGTAAAGTGAAGAAAATTCAGAAATGGGTACTTCGTAAAGTAACTGATGATCGGTAGCTTTTACAGTATGACACTACATAATTTGTTAGTTTCAAATTTGAAACTTTCTTAGCCGTGTATCAAATAGAAACCAATTTTCGTCAACAATAATGTTTGGTTGTAAACCAACAAAAGTTGATTAAAAAAAACATTACTGGATTTCTTAGTCTGTTACACACAGTGATGTCAGCATACACACACACATATATATGAGGCCTGATCAAAAAGTATCAGGACTGTTGTTATGGTAACAGAGCTAAAGTATGCAGAGTGAAGCCACTTAGCACAAGTTGGAAGGGAAGTGTGTAGAGTGTGGTCATCTCACTACACCACAAAAAACTCTTTTGAAAACAGTCATAAAAGGTAAAAAATCATGGGTCTATGGCTTTAGCCTCGAAACCAAGGATCAGTCTTCAACCTCATCGAGACCAAAGAAAGCACAAATGAGTCAGATCAATGTGAAGACACTGTTGATAGTCTTCTTTGACTACAAGGGTGTTGTTCCTCATGAGTACGCTCCACCCAGTAAAACAGTAAACAAAGTGTACTACTATGAGGTGCTGCAGTGTTTGTGGGATGCTGTTCATTAGAAAGACAAAATTGCAGGTGTTCAGTGTGTGGCAACACCACCATGAAAACACACCTGTCTATTCAACTCAGCAATTTTGGACTAAGGACAACATTCTCCAGGTTTTACAAACATCATATTCCCCAAATTTCACCCCTTGTGACTTTTCCTCTTTCCAAAAATCAAATTCCACTTGAAAGAAACAAGATTTCAAGACATTAAGGAAATTTAAGAGGCAGCTGCTTGCTATTCCAAAAAAGGAATTCCAGGAATGCTTCAATAGAAATAGAATGATGCATGATAAAATGTGTGACTTCAGAAGGGAAACTACTTTGAAGGAGATTAAATGCCGAATTGATATGTGCTGTAGTATTTTTTATAGCACCAGTTCCAATACTCTTTGATCACAGCTTATATATAATAGCTGGCTGCACGTATTCGAGGATACCCATCTATTAGGGTGTCTAGCCTATACCTATTGCAAACTCTCACTCAGGCACATTTGTGTTTGTTCAACACCCACAAAGCCCACCTGTGGTTTATACTGCAACTATGCTGAGCAGACCTTAGTTACAGTTTCTGGGAGAGGTCTTGTTATCTAGAATGATCAACAATCTGAACAATACCAGCACACTCAAACCCTCAGTCACAATGTCTTGTAACCATGCTAGCACATCTATCAATGACCCCAAGTGTTTCATCTAACCAATTTTACTCACAAGCCTTGAGTCAACCCGTGGTATGGTTTTCAGGCACTTTCCAAAGGTGCAACATGCTGGGATCGTCCCCTCTCCAGACTGATAACATCAAGAAGTTTCCTCCCTGACAAATCACTGTCTTTTTCTCACTGACCATTTTATATGTGATAGCCCATTTTGAAATTGTAGTCACTTTGACAGAAGTTGGTCAGATATTCAGAAACCAATCTTGGTTTGTTCATATCTGACCAACTTCTGTCAATCTTGGTTTGTTCATATCTCACTTAGTCTTTTCATATTTATCTATCTATTGATATATCCTTCTCTTTGAAATATTATATTTGATTCCTGATACTGCTAGCTTTGTGAAGATCAAGAGAAGCAAAACTCAACTCCACACCATGGAATCATTTTTCTGACAACACTTCTCTATTTAAGTGAAAGGCAAATCGGGATAAATAATATCTGTTATTACCAGGATGCTATAGGCAATAAAAGATCTCTCATTAGAAACCACTCTGAGTTAAATTCTATGTGTGGATGTTGATAAATATCCTTCAGTTTCACTTTTTCTCTTTGCATGTGTGTGTGAATGTGTGCTTGCGCATTTAAAGGAATTCCTGATCTGGCATCTCATCTACAGTCACTTTCTCAAAAACGTGCTGTGGCTTCCGTCTGTCTTTTCTACAAATATTTTCATGGCAACTGCTCTGACAAGCTACTTTCACTGGTACCCCAACTGCATGAATTCAAACAGTGCTACTAGGCTGGCATCTCGGCCCCACCCTTTCATTGCTGAAATAGTTAAATGTAGCCATCTCTTCTACTCCAACAGCTTTTCTCACACTTCCCAACAGTGAAACTCCCTTCCTCCAACTTTCATCCCTCATGGCTGTAATCTTCAAATATTCAAATGTAATGTCAATTGACATTCTGATGCCTTGATCTTGGTTCCTGTCCTTCTCTATATCCTTTCCTCAAACACCTCACTTTTGCTCTCACTCTCTGTAACCCCTTGCGTGCTAGTGGCACTCCCGCGTTGCTTGGGGTGAAATGCTTTAGAAAAAGAAATTCATATACGTTGTGTCTTCCTGAATTTTCTGTAGGTTAAATTAAGAAACATGCACAGCATACATTGTGTTGTCATTAATTATAACCATTTTTCAATCAAAGGAATGGAAAAAAGCCTCACGTTCTGATTAGGTTTTTGTTAAAGTGAGAAAGGAAGTAGAAGAAAAAACTGAAAAATAAGATAATATCAGAATCCATATTTACTTTTGTATCTTCTTTCATTTTCTTTCAACAAAAATATATCCGATGCAAACATTACAAATGAAATCCTGACTTTATGAGGCAAAGAAACATTTTCTTTCAAACTGATTGAAATAGAAGTTTGAATTGATTAACAAGAGGTTCTCATTTCTTATTTTTACCTATAGAAACTTATATATAATATAAATTACTGATGATATTTCCATATGAATATGTCAACACTTGATTTTTGGCTAAGAAACTAATTTATACACTATATACTATACTCATGCATAGAGTGACCCTAGTTTCTATTTTCCTGGGTATGATAACAAACTACATCTGACAGCAAGGCCCGTGATCAGGAAATTGGAGATTTTGAGAAGTATGAAACCACCTCTTAACTGCTGTTGTTCTCGGGTCCTCTCTGACCCAGGGTGGTATCACCTGTAAGGGTCCCAGCTATTGGCAAATAGTGAATAAAATCAACAGCACATTTTTATAAAAAAATTTAGCAACAATACATTTTTTATAGCAAAAAGACAATCAAAATATAAAAATACATTTTTATAGCAAAATTACCAACAATGCATTTTATGATCTACAAATTATATATCTGTTGTAATGGAATATTCCACTCTCCCTATTGCCTATTGTGGACTGACTATATTAGTAGTTATACATAGTGTATACCTATGACTTGCTTCAGAAATTACTAGCCTGCTAATCGATTCCGTCTTTCAGTACAGCATTCTCCTCTACAATAAACCTTTCTTTCATTCATCTACACCCGTGTTGCTGTTCCTTTCACTCAAGTATCACCTTTGTCAGATTGTAACCTCGTTAAGGATACAACAATATCTAAAAAACATACCTTTACTCTGACAAGCAGGAAGATTGTTTATCAGCATATCAACTCTTTATTGATCATTTAATGCCAAAATTTAATTTTCATGGGAGCATTAATAATTTCTTTTACAAAAATGTATTGCTAGTATTCTTACTATAAATATGTATGTTTTATACTTTCATAGTGTTAACTATTTGCCCCTAGCTGGGACCCTAACAGGTGCTACCACCACAGGTCAGGGTGGATCTAGGAACAACAGCAATTAAGAGGTGGATCCATGTTCCTCAAAACCTCCTGATCAGAGGCCTTGCTGCCACATGTAGTTTATCATCATACTCAGGACACACTTTTACTCTGGAAGTATAAAGTTATATACAAAATATCTGTAATTGAAAGTATAAAATTATGTACAAAATATTTAGATTTTGATATTAATTAACCCATAGAGGTTGATATGCTGCTAAACAAAATCAACCCACCAACAATCAACCCAATTTCTAAGATTAGTAGAGTACAAAAATATCTGCATTTTGCCAAAGAATTCTCATTAAAACATCCCCTTATACCTTATAAGCTGAGCTTTAGTAAGACTGACCATAATTTTCCAATTGCTTCTCAGCCTTTTGGATGTGATCAATGCAAGGTATTTGATCTCCTCTTTAAAAAAAATGGAAAAACCTGGAGTATTCTAACCCTGTAACAGTATGTTCCTCATTGTACTAAAAAGGGAGGGTTGGTGGATACTGAAGTCAACAGGAAAATGGGCAATTTTTGTTCTTAGCCCATATATAAATGAATGGACAGCCCACATTAAAAATGATTTTGTACCACACCCTGCCACTGTGGAGAATCTAAGTAAGTACATCTTGGCTTTTTGGTCTGAGAACAAAGTGATCTTTAAACTATAGAGAACCCTGGTCCTGGGGTTTCCAATCCTATGTGCAACACCTCCCTCATTGTACTAAAGAAGGAGGGTTAATAGATATCAACATCAGTGTGACAATGCCTGTGGGAACTGGGTGCCAGTTTTTTTACTTGACTATATCAACATGCATGATTACCCTCCACTGTAAACCAACCTGTATCACATCCTATCACTCATCGGGAAGTGAGTAAATAATAGCTTTGATTACAAAATGATTACCCTCTACTTTTAACTCTTAACACTAAAGCCTGAAATGTTGCAGAAAAATTGCATATTTCCATTCAAGTATTTGAATGTCTGAAGCTAAGAATTGCACCTGCCCCCCTCCCCTTAATCTGCAGATTTCAGCTGAATGAAACTTATCTATATATAGGTCGACCTCCGATCAGTCGGATGTCAGCCTAAGCTTTAAAAAACAAAAAAAAACAGCTTAGGACTTCATAAACTGCAGTACTCTAAAAACTTCTAAATTTGGCAGGGTGGGTGGTGTTGTGTTGCTTCTGGCATAATGTTTTGAGAAGAGGCATTCAAGTTTTTTTATAGTCTAGAATCACATTAGGTCTTTAACATTTTATCTTAAAAACTTGACATATAAACATGCATATATGATATTATACACTTGATCTCAACAACTTAATCTCAACTTTTTTTTGTAAAAATCTAAATGAGCCGTTCTTCCCAGACACTGACACTCATCTTGTCTTTGATATTCAAATCAAATTTAGCACAAGGCCATTATTTTTATTGTCTAGATTTTTTTTGTTTTTTTTTAATTATGTCATGATTAATTACATTCATCTGGCAAGTGGAAGCTGTGAGTTTCAGCTCCCCAAATTTTTGTTTAAACTGTGAACTAAACAGATGATTAAATTTATCTACTTGGCCTCAATTTAGGAAAATGTTACTTTGTATAAAATAATCACTGCCATTAATTTTGCAAAATAAATCAGAAAACTTTAATTTTCTGCTTTTGCTTTTCCAAGATATTAGCTTTTAAAACTCATATAAGTCTTATATAAAGAAAAATGTCTATAAAACTTATTCCAGCAAATATGTACAAGTGAAAAGCCAAAAAGAAAAATGCCTACAGTAGGGTAATAGGTAAAAACAAAAAATGTTTATGGTAGAGTAATAAATAAAAACAAAAAATGTTTACAGTAGATAATAGATAAAAGCAAAAAATATTTATAGAAGGGTAATAAATAAAAAATGATTACAGTAGCTAATATATAAAAATAAAAAATGTTTATGGTAGGGTAATAAATAAAAAAAATGTTTACGGTAAGGTAATAAATAAAAGCAAAAATGTTTACAGTAGGGTAATAGATAAAAACAAAAAATGTTTATGGTAGGGTAATAAATAAAAACAAAAAATGTTTACAATAGGGTAATAGATAAAACAAAAAATGTTTACAGTAGTGTAATAGATAAAAACAAAAACTGTTTATGGTAGGATAATGGATCTAAAAAAATATTTGTTTATGGTAGGTAGGATCACAAAAAATATAAATCTTTAAAACTTAATATTTGATTTAGTCACTCCCACTTTTAATATCTGATTTAGCCTCCAACTTTTATTTCAATAAATGCTTGAAATATGAATTAATGTTGACAAAATATGTCAGTAGGTTCTAATATGAACTCATTATCTTTCTGATACTATTAAGTAAACAAATTGTTTTTAAGCCCTGATCAATTCTTTTTCCAACTCCATAATTAGGTGGACATCACTTCTACTTACTTTGATCATGTCCAATAGCAGGATTATCGAATGTTGGGTATAATTAGTGATAAATATAATATAATATAGTAATAGTATTGCGAACATATAAAGATTGTTCTTAAATAAGTGAACAATCATTATTGCCATATTCACACTCTTTCAGGTAATATACATTGGAATTTCAAAACCGACCAATTCTACATGCCATGCCTTTGGATATCTCAGTTTCAGTTAATTCCCCCATCTCCAACCATCCTGGGTATGACGATAAACTACATCTGCGTCCTAAGACAATAAACTACATCCAACAGCAAAGCCTCTGATCAGGAGGCTTTGAGGAGTGTGGAACCATCTCTTAATTGCTGGTGTTCCCAGATCCACCCTGACCTAGAGTGGAAGCACCTGTTAGGGGTCCCAGCTATGGGAAAATAGTTAACTCCCAGACTGGTGTCAAAACACGATGCAAGTGTAAAAATAGGTTTTTATACAGAAATATGTTTTTGTAAAAAAATTAACAGCAATAAATTTTTGAAGAAAAAATTATTACCAGCAATAAATTTTTGAAAAAAAATATTTCCAGCAATAAAAATTTTGTCAGCATTAAATAACCCATTGAGGTTGATATGCCATAAAACAAAAGAAACCAAACCAATATATACTGAGATAGATAGATAGATAGATAAAAAATATTACCAGCAATAAAAATCTTGTTGGCATTAAGTAACCCATTGAGGTGTTGATATTCTGTAAAATCAAACAAACCAAACCAATCACCAAGTTTTTGTTCCCAGGTATATTTGGATCACTCAACCAACACTTTTATCCACTGGGCCATGTGTCCTTGAGAACATCAGTCAGTGAATTTTTGGGACTTATATCTCAGCTCATCCTTTACCAGAGCTCATATTACAATTTTTTTTATTGTTGTTTTTCCCTAGCTCTTTGTATTACTGGTTCCCGTATTGTATTCATGTCTATACTTGGCTGGCTTGGAAAATTTTGTAGGCTAGCATATGCACTGATTCTTTGTTTTCATATTTTTCAGTGATGTTCTCTATTATTTCAACTTCATCCCACAGAGGGTGGTGATGTCCCTTTTCTCTCAATATATGGTCAGTCATGCATGATTTTTCTATAAATAGACTAAATAAAGGGTTGAAATACCAATGTATATCACCTGAAGAAGGCCGGAGCGTACAATGACCAAAATGTCAGGAATATGGCAATAAAGATGAGGGCAACAGTCCGAACAATGTAAATGGTATAAATAGTGACATATATTACTGCCTGAGAAAACCAAATAGAAAGAATACAAAAGGAGTTAATGAAAATGCATATGTTTAGAGATATCCCTTTTGTGCATACATACGTGCAAAGTTCATATTAAATATTGTGGGAAACTTATATTTGAAAAAATTCTTTGTTTGTTTGGTAGAACTGTTAGATACGGAGCCAGTGTAAGAGTCTTGTGGGTCCTCTCCTGAATTTATGATACAGCCCCCACCCCCCACTCTACTGCATCTCAATTTTCATAAAGTAGTATTCATATAAAATACAAATTTTAATGTAACCTAATAATGGATCATATGTAATATAGGTGAACAATTCAATTAGAAAAATTGAAAATAAATACAATGTATCTAAATACAAATTAGAGACATGTCATAATAGATCATTCAATTTTAAATAAATCAAAAATGTTTTATGGCAATTTTTAACATCAACTTGAGATTTTACTTTTTTTTTTTCTTTTTTTTTTTTTAAGCTTATCACCCCAAGCAAGGCTGGAAGCCACTAGCACGCAAGGGGTTACAGAAGGTTTGGAGGAAGAGCAGATAGGAGTGGTAAAGGAGAGGATGTGGAGAAAGACAGTGGATCGATCAAGGCAAGGGGGTTACAGAAGATTTGGAGCGAGAGCAGATAGGAATGAAAGGTGAAAGGATGTGGAGAAGGGAAGTAGATAGATCAAGGCAACTGGAGATGTCGATTGACGTTACACTTAAATAGTTGGAGATTGTATTTGTCAGGGAAACAGGAATAAGGAAGGGAGTTCCACAGGCGAGATGTGCGAGACATGAAGCTATTGGAGTAGAAGAGACGTCTACATCTAACAGTTTCAACAGTGAAGGGGTGGGAACGGGATGCCAACCTTGTAGGATGTTTAAATTCATGAGGCCTAGGAAACAGAGAAAGCAGCTCATCGGAGCAATTGCTGTGAAAGTATTTGTAAAAAAGACAGAGCGAGGCAACGTCGCATCTGTGAGAGAGCGACTGCAGACGAGATGACAGATCAGGGCCAATTACATTGCATATCCGTCTCTGGATCTTGCTAAAAGTTGAATTTTAACACATTCAACATTAATTTGTGAATTTTATATTAGTGTATTTTCAAGATTATGGGCATGTAGTCGAGTGGTTAGAACATTCGCATTGTGACAATGAGACTCGGGTTTGAATTTCATCATAGTCAATTTGTCGGGAAGGAAACTTCCTGATGTTATTGGACTGGAGGGGGGTGATCCCAGCGTGCAGCCCCTTTGGAAAGTGCCTGAAAACCATACCACAGGTTGACCCAAGACTTGTGAGTGAAATTGGGTAGACAGAACCCTTGGGTGCCATCAATAGCTGTGCTAGCACAAAGTAACAAGTCATCGTGGTCGAGGGCTTGAGCATGCTGGCCTTGTTCAAATTGTTGATCACGTTAGATAATGAGTGGTCAGCTATACATACATACATACATACGTTTTCCTTGAATACAAGTGGCCAGCTATACATACATACATACATTTTCCTTGAATACGAGTGGCCAGCTATACATACATACATACATACATACATACATACATTTTCAAGTCTTAGCATGAGCAAAACAAATTCACAGATTTGGACTAAAAAAAAATCCCAGTATGACGTCAAAATCTGTGAAAATCTTTTACCTTTAATAAACAGTTGTGCTTAGTTTAATTTGTAATGTATATAAAAATGTAGACAGAAAAAAGATGGTGATGGTCACAAAGTACTGTCCAGGGTTTCTAATCAGGCTCCCCAGGTGTGGTTAGGAGTAGTACACACCAACCCTGGTTAAATATTCTGTATATAGTCACTTAAGATTAGGGTATTGTATGCAGTGTACTTTCTGTTTTGTTTTCAACATGATATTATATTTGCTAAAAAAGTCTTCCAGAAGAGAATGAGATATGTCTTATCTCTAAGGTATCCTATAGCTACAAGAGAAAAAAGAAAAGATGAGACATTTTGCTCTTTTCTTATATTCTGCTTTTGACAAAACTTACATATTTATAAGTACCATTCGACCATGTTTTGAATATTGCTGCCATATCTGGTCTAGTGCTTCTTCTATATATTTAGAGATACTTGATAAAATCCAAAGAAGTGTTTTGGCTTCAGTCATTTTCCCACCACCATCATGTAGCTTACCTGTGCCTTTACTATAAATACTTTCATGGTAATTGCTCGAATGAACTCTTTGCAATGGTACCTAGATTTTAAGCACACTACTTGGTGGCAAGGTCTCATCAATTCATGATTGAATTGACTAGATGTAATCGTAAGTTCTATGCTAACAGTTTCTTTTCTCACACTTCTCACATGTGGAGCTCTCTTCCTGCTTTCCAGCCAACTTTGATCTTCAAAAATTCAAATGCAATGTCAATTGTTATCTTCTCTCTTCTTGATTACTCTCTATTGTTCTCACTCCTTAGTAATGTTTCTGTTTTCTAATTCTTCAACACCCAGTAACCCCTTGTGTCTTAGTGGCTTTACTGCCTTGCATGGGGTGAAATGATTAAAAAAAGACAAACAAGTGGGGTAATTCCACATGTGCCAAAGATGAATCAAAATTATGATGGCTGCCTATAGAACAGAGTCTTTTAACATTTTGGCTAAAAAAAACAGTATACTATTTACATTATTTGGACTATTGTCCACATCTTTGTTGCCATATTTATCACAATGTTTTCAGCTCCGGCCTTCTTTAGGTGGTTGGAATGTCGAACTGAAACCTTTATTTCGCTTGCTGGAGTAGACTGTTCTAGTTCCACATGCCATGTCTAATGGATGTCAGTTATCAGTTATCTCCTATTAACCAGGTATTGAACTCACACTCTTTGGGTCCTGTTACTGGATCTAACTAACGCCTTTATCCACAGTGCCATGTGTCCTTGAGGACATCTGTGTATGAATTTCTGGGTATTATAAACCTAATATCTTCAGCAACTATTTTTTTTACCAGTGCTCATATTGCAATTTTTGCTGTTATCATTGCATGTTTTTTTACCCGAGCTCATATTGCAATTTTCGTTGTTATTATTGCTTTTCTCTGACACTCCTTATAACTGGTTCCCATATTGTATTCATTTCTATGCTTGGTTGGCTCAGGAGATTTTTGTGGCCTAGCATATGTGCTAATTCCTTAAGTTTACAAATTTTCCAATGATGTTCTATGTCTATGATTTCAACCTGATCCCAGAGAGGGCGGGGATCTCCCTTTTTCTCTCCATATGATGGCTGCCTGTAGAACAGAATCTTTTAACATTTTGGCTAAAAAAACAGTTTTAAAAACAAATGCGCACTGACACTAATAACCAGCAATCAGAATTGATTTCACATTTGGGGCTTATATCTTCTAGATCAAGTCTGCTTTAACTGCATGTGCATCTTGTAAATGCATTGCTTACAATACAGTTTTAAATAAAATCATCATTGTATGTCATTTGATGAACTCTCTTTATGAGTTTATATCCAATAGGAATTAATTTAGTATTTGATGTCTGATGATATTGTAGAACGTGATACATGCCAGGAAATAGCAGATGATCTGAATAGAATTTAACATCAGCCAGGAAATGTTTTTCTAAGAGAAGTTGACCTGTAGTGACTCCAATATATACTGGGACTCACTTTAAGAGATACCAATGTAACTTTTCACTTAGTGTCACATTAGACTATCAGAGAAGCCAGGTGCATCGGAGGGTAGAATTGGAAGGTGACTACATAGCTATCAGGTACAGATTTGCACTTCTCAGGATGTCAGTGGCTACCCCAACATGTAAACATGTGGTTCATCCAGCTGCACTTATGTGGGGCAACCGGTTGACAGGAAGATATATAAGAGCCACACCCAAGAGGGAAACGACAAAGAAGATCTGCATTTGGAGAAAGACCAAAAACCACACACATTCATATGCTGATATTATTTAATGGTCAGGAAGTGAATAAAAGATAATTTTACATATGATAGATTTAATCTCGAGTTCTTATTAGTCATTACAATGATAACATTACAATAATTAAAGTTGAAAGTTCTATTAGTTTTCATTAGGTTTGCTTCCTAGTGGAAAAGTCTTCATTTTTTTGTCAGTTACTTCATGTCCCAAAGAGGAAAGAGAATTCAATTCCCATTTTTTCACCTTTCAAGCCTCCATAATTTTCAATTCTGATATTGATTAAACTTAGCATAGTACAGTATAAAACAGAATAGGGAATAAATGGAAGTAAGAAGATTCTTTTGTGCCACTCTTTCAAATGGAAAAGGATGCTTAATTTGATAATCAATTTCTAAGTCTTACCTCATGAGGATGTAGTTGTTCTGCAAGATGTGACTGTTAACTATAATGCTTCTAGTCCTTAGCTATTTTGTTTTTCTTTCTCTTGAAGGTGTATGCTAATGAAAATACAGGTCATTTTAAAGGAAAGGTTAATAGAAAGTAAAGTTTTATAATGAAAGAGTGACCAAACTTGCTCAAACCACATCCTTATGGGATTAGTTTATAACTTACACTGTTTTTTTCCCATGTATTTAAACTATAATTATCATATTATAAGTCTGCTTGTTTCTCTGTTAGTAAGTTAATTAGCACATGCTACTATCTCAGATAAGTAATGGACCATTCTGTTTTGATTACAAGGAAAGACAAAAGAAAAACATAGAGATGCAATATTTTGTAGCGAGAATAAGAAAGCATATACAATAATGAGAAAGAAAGTTAAGATATGAAATCTAATCAGTAAAACGGATGGTGTATGCACTCAACCCCAAAATTCTTCAAAACATCAATTGTCTTTCCAGTCCTGTGAGAAGTTGTGTTGTTCTGCCAAAAAAAGATTTTTCCACAATTTTTCTTGCTGTTTTTTTGTTTAATGCCTCCTTTGGCACACCATGTTAGCATAGTATTCTGCAGGAACGGTTTGGTATTTCTGAAGATAAATCAATCATCAAAATGAACTCCTTATCAAGAAAAAAAGGCGTAGCCATATTTCCAGATGTTCTATGTCTATGATTTCAACCTGATCCCAGAGAGGGCAGTGATTTCCCTTTTCTCTCTATATGATGGCTGCCTGTAGAACAGAATCTTTTACTTTTCATCTTATGTTTGGACTTCGAATTATGGTTTCATAACCATGTTTTATTAACTGTGAGAAGTCATTCCCAAAAACTGATCTCTGAAAATATTTAAGAAACTTGGAGTTTACCGTATTTTCTTGTGCATAATGTGAGAAATTATGAACAATACTTAAAGGTAAAAAAGAGAGGTCATATTATACACAAGTACACATTTGCAGAAATTTTTACTCAGCTTAAAAAGCTCTTATTTGAAACAGCAAGACTGCAGATACAATAGATAATAAAACAAAAAGTAGGCAGGTGTTCATAATTATTTACAAAATGTATATGTTGACAATACTTGTTCTTCGGGAACCAGCATAATTGGATGTCTTTTGTCTCAAAGACAGAAAATTCACCAAAATTTATCAAAAATTAATAAAAGGAATACATATGTTATGCTTTGATAACATTAATGTTACAACAAAGCACCTTTTCCTGAAATAAGTTTTGAAACAAAACTTAGAAGAAACATGCAATGGCTAACATCCGGTTCATTTCTATTTTTTAATATTGTGAAAAATTAAATATTTTAGTGAAATATATGTACAACATTGAGATTTTAATGGGTAATATGGTATAACTTTAAAAAAAAAAAACATTACATAGGGATGGATGTACTATGGGGTTATATTATACTCAAGGATGTAATTTATTCCTCTGTTTTTAGGCTTAGAAATATGGGGCGATATTATACATACGTCGTATTATAAAGAAGAAAATATGATACATTCAGAATTTAAACATTTTGGTGGTTATATTATACTCAAGGATGTAATTTATTCCTCTGTTTTTAGGCTTAGAAATATGGGGCGATATTATACATACGTCGTATTATAAAGAAGAAAATATGATACATTCAGAATTTAAACATTTTGGTGCCCACTTTGCTGAAAAAACTCAGATGGAGCACAATCTAGTAAGTTGCATGATCTATGTACTCAATTTTTTCTTTTAAGGCTCTCTTTAATCAACACAGCAAATCAGGTATTTTGCATTAAATGTTTGACTGTTCTGAAGATCAGCCAGTTATGTGCCATGCATAATACACACTAAGGCGATCATGTATCATTCGATACATGACTGACGAGGCAGATTTTTTCCTGCAGTAGGTTACCATTTCTTTCTGTGGTAGACCAGTTGCCATCCAAGGTTATATAACCTGGTCTGTCCTGCTATTTACCCATACCTGGCGGGAGAAGAAGAGGATTCATACTTTTCCCAAGGGTATTAGCACATAAGTGAAAGTAATGGATTTGACTGGAATTCAACTCGCCCTTTTGATTCCTCAATCTTAGCTGCTATCCACTACACCACTGTGCCTCTCTTCTGAAGATAGAAATGGTAATATAGCCATTTCCCTACAAGGAAACATTCAGCATTCATTGAGAAGCCAGAACTAATTTTGCTTGAAATTTATAAAATCTTTCTCTTAAAATAATTTTTCAGGAAAACAGGTTTCTCAAGTCCAGTAGCTTTTATCACTATTTAACATCTTGATTGTATCATTATTTTCTCTTTGAGTTACATGTGCTTTCCATTTTAGTTGTTGCTGCTGTTGGTCAAGTGATTTGGTTTCTGTTCTTTACAATTCTGTATCACCAGTACACAATCTTCGAAGAAGGACAGTCTTTGCCAAGACACTCAGGCTTTACCCGCTCAAAACCTTTTTTCACTGTTGATATTAGGAAGTGGTTGTATACAGTTTAGATAATACTGAATGGGTTTGGTACTATGCATGACATCCATATGAATGTCTCAATATGATGAGGCTATTTAAGAACATGACTTGAGTCCCATTTCTTGAAACACCTATGTCATCAGCATAGCCCCCCCCCCTCATCTCATCATCAGTACATTGGTCACAAGAAGGAAAGCATGACCATTGTCTTATATTGCTTGACTCATTTGGAATGTGGTACAGAATGTTTAAATGGTCAGTGCCCAATCTTGTTATATCTGTGTTTGTATATATGCAGGAAATAGGTTTTTCAAATCCAGTAGCTGTTATCATTCTTTCTATGGGTTTTCCTTCTGAACCTTCCATTTGAAGTTTTGTGGAATGTTAACATCTTGATTATATCTTTATTTTCTCTCCTAGTTATATGTGCTATCAATTTTAGTTGAAGCTGCTATGACATGGCCCTCTATGTTGAGTGTTGTTATATCTGTGTTTGTATATATGCAGGAAATAGGTTTTTCAAATCCAGTAGCTGTTATCATTCTTTCTATGGGTTTTCCTTCTGAACCTTCCATTTGAAGTTTTGTGGAATGTTAACATCTTGATTATATCTTTATTTTCTCTCCTAGTTATATGTGCTATCAATTTTAGTTGAAGCTGCTATGACATGGCCCTCTACGTTGAGTGTTAAATCAGACGTATGATCAATTTATTGAAGGACATGCTTTCTTTATTTCCTCTTTTTTTGTCTTCTTTTCTTTTTTTATTTCCTGTCTAGACTAAGTGCTATCTTGACTAAGAAATAGCAGTCACTTGACAAATAGACAGATTGATCACCTGAGAGAGTAAGTAAAAGTTAGTTTCCCAAGCCCATGTAACATGTGCTTCCAAGTGGGAGTTCTGAATTGTAATTTCAGTTTCTCAATAATCTCTGACCATGATAGGTCGCAAATAAATTGACTCTCATCATGCACTCATTATAAATGCACTTATTCTATTACTTGTTGTGTAAGGAATAAGAGGATATCATTCCTGAGGATCCTGGAGTTATTCAAATACTTAATGTGTTGTGTATAAGGGAATATTATACCCAAAGAAATCATCCCAATATCATCTTATATACAATTCAATTACCAGAAGAGAAATGAAATACAAGAACTATTCTGAAGTCTTATATCTGATATCGGGAAAAGAACTACCAACTTTTATTTGAATATTTTAAAGAGATTCTGTATATTTGCCATTAAAAACATTTGAACTTAAAATTCATAAAACATGAATGCTTGAACTACCATTCAGTATCCTAAAAGTGCCTTTTATTGATTTTACATCTGTTATCCTATACTCTTTCCTTATTCCATTTTTCACATGTGTGGACGCCCTGGTGGTTAGGAAGGTAATAACCATTCCTCTAAAAAACAGAAGCAAAAAGAAAAAAGGGCAGAAGAATTTTCCTCTCTAAAGGGGCTGAACTCCCATGAGCTCAAATCCAAGGGAAAACAACTGTGATCTCCCTACACCATCTTTAATCACCCCCCCCCCAAAAAAAAACAATACATACCCATGACATTTCTTGTTGATTTTTAGGTCTTGAATTTTTTGGGCCAGTAAGAAATTGTGCATGATGGTTCCATGGACTATTGTGGTTCCATGGACTATTGTGGATATATGGACTATTGTTTCATACAATGTATTATACAGCATGGACTATTGTTTGGTCTCTGAATCATAGTTGTATAACCAAGTTTCACCAACAGTGACAAGTCACTTTCAAAAAGATTATCACTAGTTCATTGAAAATGCGTCAGAATCAACTTGGAGTTTACATTTGATATAATTCCTAATTGGAATTTAAACATGCATATCGAATTGCTCATAAATTATAAACCAAACACATCCCTTGGACATCTCTACTGTTTCCGTAATTCTTTTTACCAAGATTTATTCATCAGCCAAAAGTAGATCATGAATATGATCAATAATGTCAGGAATGTATACAGTTGAAAGCATTTTAAGTCTTAAAATCTTTATACTAGAAGTTGGCACATCACTTCTTCACAGTTGAGCATGACAGGTACTTGTCACCCAATGTTTGCATCATGCATTCATGTATTTTTATTGGACTTTTCTACTGCAGAAACTGGAAATTCATGAGTCAAAGTACAATGCTAAAATTTAGTTTCCATTGACATAATTCAAGTAAATAAAAATAAATGCAAGGATCCTGCGAACTGGTACTTTATAAAAGAACACTTTTCAGTTACAGTGACAATGCTCACCTTGTGACAAGTGTGTCTGACCAAGAAGTGTTTAACACAAACTCATCTTCAGCCAGAATGTCATCCTCCAATCTTTATATTTATCGCCATTGCAATAGGAGAGAATTATGAAAGAAAGTTTTATTCTCCCATTTTTATTTCCCTCATTATGGATGGAATAGTGGAGTAATGGATAGTGGCTCAGATTGAGGAATCGGAGAGCTGAGTTCAAATTCCAGTCAAATCCATTACATTCACTTACATGCTAATACTCTTGGTAAAGGTATGAATCCTCTTCTCCTCCAAGCTATGGGTAATTAACAGGACAGACTGGGTTCTATAGCCTTGGATGGCAACTGGTCTACCACAGAAAGAAATGGCAATCTACTGCAAAATATGCCTCGTCAGTCATGTATCAAAGGATACTTGATCATCTAAGTGTGTATCACGCATGGCACAGACTGACTGACTGATGGATGGAATGGAATTGCTGAAAGGAAAAGGAATGACAAACATGCTTTGTTCTCAGAGAAGCTTTTATAATACTAAAACATACATAAAACTATATATATTGATAAATATAACAGACAATGAATGTCTATTATGTTTTATGAGCCTTTCCAAGTGTTGTATAATGGCTTTAGCTTCAAGAGAAAATAAAGACAAAAATTGTCGAACATTTGGATATTTCTTTATTATATTGTTTGTCGAATTAAGCTTTTGGCTCATATGACTCATCATCAGATTGGTTATATGGACATTACAACAGACATATTCACCATCAAAGATGACATCCATATATGTACATATATACACATGTCCAAACTGGAAAACAATATATCACATATATCTTCACAACAAAGGAGAGTGTAAGGAGAAAGAAAAGGAAAATTCTTACATATAATATAGAGATACACCTGTGTCTAGAGGACCATGTTTAAGATGCCAGATTCAGATGGGCCGGATTCATCTACAATATCCCAGGTGAGGACATATTCCAAGAAGGGGAAATAGCGATTCTTGGGTTTTTCCCAAATTAAGGACTGTGAGATGGAATTTCTTTCTATATCTGGGAAAGATATATTCCCAAAGGGAAACAGCACCACATGCTTGTAAGCTGCTGGGAAGGGTAGATTTGGCCCAGACTAAAAAAAGCAACTGCTTGGTTTGGCTGCTGTGAACAAACTAAATGTCTGGCCACTCTTGTCATTGTCTAAAGTGATGACATTAAGCGGCCATCACATGACCCATGTGACTTATCAAAGGGAGATAATTGCCTTCTGTATCCCAACACCATATTTGTTTTTGCACAAAAAGATTGATTGATTGATTTGTTTGTTTAATGGCATATCAACTCCTTATGGGTCATTTAATGCCAAAATTTAATTTTCTTAGGAGCCTTGAAGTAATAAAAATGTGATATGTTATTCTGCTTTCACAACTGAATACATGGTAGATGATACTCAGATTTTGTGTGGACATAATTATTAGATGCAGTGATATGTGTGTTTTATGTTGATTGTTGAAGTTATATTTTAGAATACGCTTTGATTTAAGAAATTGTAGGGTATTATATGGATTCATGTCATGAAAGAGTTCTTCCATGTTGGTTGATTTACTTTAGCAGCATATCAGCTCCTATGGGTTATTTAATGCTGAAATCTAAATAATTTGAACACATTATTACGGCTTCAACTAAATATACAGGGTTGGACAAAATAATTGAAACACTTGTTAAATTCAAAGAAAATTTATTTAATATGGAGTTGGTCCTCCTTTAGCCTCACATACAGTTTTAATACGTCTAGGAATGGAATCATACGGCTTCCTAACTTCATCCAGAGGAATTTTCAGCCATTCTTCCATTAACACCTGCTCCAGCTCTTTAAGACACGACAGTAGAGGATAGTGGCTCTTAACTTGTCGCTACAAAATGAACCACAAATGTTCAATAATATTGATATCTGGAGATTGGGGAGGCCACCCCATGTGTTCTAGCTCACTTTCATGCTCTTCATACCAATTCTTAACCACTCGAGCGGTATGTATTGGAGCATTATCGTCTTGGAAGATGCAGCCACCATCAGGGAATAAAGTCTGGGCCATTGGATGAACATGATCTTCCAAAATGTTCAGGTAATCTTTGCTGTTGATTCTATCATGCAGGGCAACTATTGAACTGAGACATTTCCATGATGTGGCGGCCCAAACTATCACTAATCCACCTCCATGCTTCAATGTTGGAAGAAGACAGTCGGGGTTGTAAGCTTCTTTGGGCTGCCTCCACACATAAACTCGTCCTGAAGTTGGGAAAAGAGAAAAACTGGATTCGTCTGAGAATACGACTTGCTTCAATTAGTCTGCAATTAGTCTGATCTCTGCACCACTTCAACCTCTTTTGAATGTTGCAAGTGGAGAGAAGAGTGGCTCTTCCATGATATGCAGCTTTATGAAGCTCACGATGAACAGTTTTAGCAGAAACTGGACTATTCAGATGATTATTCAACTCAGCAGTCACTTTGGCTGCAGTAGTCCGAAGTTTTTTTTTGCCACATTGTATTTCAATGCACATCAGTCTTTGTCAGTAAGTTTGCAAGTCCGGCCCGAATTGCTACGGTTGCTAGAGGTTTTGCCCTGTTTCTCGAATTGCGTCATAGTTCTTGATATGGTAGCTTTTGAAAACCAAAACAGTTTAGCAACCTAAGTGATCGAGGCTCCTGATATGCAGGCTTCAACAATTTGCCCTTTTTCAAACTTGGAGAGGTCATGCATTTATCTTAAATTTTACTAAATTCTAAAAATAAATAAGACAAAGACAATAAATTAGATAAATAAACGTATTTACAATAGATATAACCTGCAATTACGAAATTTTAGTTAAAGTTCTTAATATAATAGGTCTTTGAAATATAGTAGTGGAATTTGCACCTGTTCCAATTGTTTCGTCCAACCCCTGTATATTGGATGCAATTGTATGCTTTCAACTGCAGATAAAATGTATTGATGGTCATTTTGCTTTAAAATATATTGCTGGTATTTTAACTATAAAAATGTATTTTCATACTTTCATAGCGTTTTGTTTGGGGGGCTCACTATTTGTTCATAGCTTGGACTCTAACAGGTACTACAACCCGAGGTCAGGGTGGACCTGGGGACAATAGCAATTAAGAAGTGGTTCCACGCTGCTCAAAAACTCCAATCTCCTGATTAGAGTTCTTGCTGCTGGATGTAGTTTATCATCATACCCAGGACTCACAAGGATTATTAGTATTGTCTTTACTTTATTTTTATTACAAATAGCACTGTTAAGTATATTTCATCTTAATTTTTTTAGTTGTTTTTTTATAACTTTTACTCGGTGCACCAATCACTGGCACTGAGTAAACAGCAAAGGGTTAGAAATAAATGAAAAAGCTTTCAGTAAGATTTGGGCTCACATTTCTTTTGCCTCAGGGAAGCCTATTTAAATGAACCAGGAAATTTAATCATTAAGCTATAAGAACTCAAAGCTTTACAGAAGGATTATTTGACCAATAAACTAATCACTGAAAGACTTTCTATAGAAAGACTATTTGACTGACTGATAAACGCATCACTTAATCCAAGATCTTTATCAGTGCTGTGTTTTTATATTATTTTATTATTAATAATAATAATAATACTGTAAGTTTTAGTTTATTATATATCTTGCTATTTGAAGTCTTACAGCTACATCACATTGAAACACTGATTCTCAAAAGATCACCAAAGTTAAGCCACATTGAGTCTGGTCAGTACCTAGATGGGTGACTGCTTGAGAATATGAAGTGATATAAGCTTGGATGTGTGGGTGGTGTAATGGATAATGGATCAGAATTGTTAATCGGAGTGCCATATTTTCAATTCCTGTTGGGTTTGTTATATTCACTTATGAACAAATACCATTGGGAAAGGTATGAATCCACCTCTTCTCCCCCCAGCTATGTGTTAATTAGTAAGAGTTGTACCACTAAACCATTATTATCTCAAAAAAAATTCTTACAATCCAAGAATATTTTCTGGCTTTAAATAACTCACAAAGGGTTGATAAGCCATAAAAAACAAATCAATCAAATTGCACTTTGAATAAGCATACTCATTTATATTCACGGTGCAAGAGTTGGCATTTTTGAGATCAGGATTTATTATTATTATGTGCCTTGCTATTTGAACCAGCATGCTTATCTTAATTGTTATACTCATGCCGTTTCGACTATCGTACTCTCCTAACCTTCTTCAGGTATCTGTCATTGTACTCGGTAACCTTCTCAGACATTTGATCTGAACTCATTTTTCAATCAACAGTAGGAAACAAAAAATTAATTGATATAAAATATCCCCTGAGCATGGAAAACAAAATGAAAGGAAAGTTATTGAGTATAAT
>OZ038516.1:44670076-44805076 GCA_964036315.1 Acanthosepion esculentum | reverse complement strand
ATGTATTAATATGGACTCTGAGTACTATTTGATATAAGCTCTCATCTTGGAACCAATGATCTGTATATTGTTCATTGGGCAAACAATGAGTAATCCCTGACCTGACTTACTAGAAGAAGTAGACCCAGTCTGCCTTAGAGGTTCCTTCACTAGAGCTCAGTTTAACCTATTGTTTTCCCATAGATTAGGGGATAGCAAGGCAAGAAAGCCTCGTCTTCCTTACTATTTGGATATGGATGAAGGAAGGAATGGATTTATACTTTTTTGGAAGTGTATTTGTACAGAGTAAACACCACTGTCTCAGCTGGAATTTGAACTTAGTTTGTTGGTTCCATTACTTTTGTTGTTAACTGTTAGGTTATTACACACCTTTTCTATATCTTGTCAGTAGGAACTTGAATAAACTGACTGCATCCTCTACAGAAGGAGAAGATCCTCTTACCAGAAGAGACCACCTAATGGGTTGATGCTTGCCGATTCTGGTATGGATAAGTGTTTACCTGGAAACAAATATAAACTTGTGCAATGTTTGCCTACAGACTCAAGTATAAACATGGACACTGCTTAACTATACATTCAAATATAGGAATCCATCAATTAAAGTGCATTTGATTAATGTGTTTTTGATTAGTGCACTGAAATTTTTCATACCAACATTCAGTTAGTGCATACATAATACTCGATTAGTGCAGTAAAACATTCTTCAGTTTAACCATAGTAATTGAAAATTGATTTTTTTATAGTTACTGATTAATTAAAAAATTTCTAAAATATAAAAATGGGTAACTATTTTGTTTGTCAATTTTGTTTATATTAGTGTAATGACAAAAGTATGCAGGTGTAGGCTTTAAGAAAGCTTTATTCAACTGAGAATAAAAGGTTTGCGTATAGTGTCCTTTTATAGTCCCAGTAAACAGAAATAGCTCTTTCAAAGAGGAGAGTAACAAAACAAGGAGAGACCACTCTTGATTATTCATAACAATTACATTAATGTGTTTTTGATTAGTGTGTATCTTTTAATGTACACATTAGCCACACTAATCGAAGGATTTTTGTGTAATAAAAAAACAGATTTTTACATTAGATAATCCAATATTATAAAATCTGCCAAACCTACCCATCTTCTTTGATGTGCTATGACCCTATTGGACAGGGGCAATCATGGCTCTCCACAAAATCCATGAAGCTCTTACTAATATTTGTCTCTTTGCCAAGCCTCACATGCCCCCATTCAGTCATCCAATCACACAAGCTTGTCAGGTATGTGGCCTGCTGCCTTCCCTTGTCCATTTTGCCTCTGATATATTCTGTGAGTATTAAATTCTCCATGCCTTCCTTCTTCATTATGAGTGTCAGAAATTTCAGCTCTTTCTGATTCTGTACATATATAATTGTCCTAACCCATCTATACTACCTACAAAACATATATAAGTGTCCTAACCTACCTATACTACCTACAAAAGCAGAAGTGGAAAAAAAAGTGATAGTCCAAGCAACTTTTGGAACATTTATGAGTCACTTTTTCCTCTCTCTCAATCCATTATTTTAATCTGCTCTTATTTTCCATTTGATAATATATTGCAATATCTACCTCATTCTTTTCTTATTGATTTATTTGTTCCTATCTATTAGTCTGTTCATATTTATTAATCTATCTTTGTTAATATCTATCATATTCTCTGTCTTTATATTCGCAAAGGTTTTATCGATTTAGACCAGTAATTTTTATCACTGTCCCATATTCTAACACATCTGTTGCAAATGTATAAACTAATGGCTGTGTAGGTGGGAATACGTGGAAGCAATAGAACCACTTGTAACAAACTAATAATGATCATTTAAAGTATTCACGAATTACTTAAAACATCTGGCAAACATGTACAAATGTGCTTGCAATATGACGCAGTGTCAAAAGGACTGTTTTTCCCATGACTCAACTTTTTAACTACATTCACTCTTTGGCAATGTTTATAGTTTTAAAAAGCAACGATTACAATTGTAATAAAAAGTAAATATATGATGAAAGTGAATTTATACATTTTCTTTGTTCTTGAGAATTTACAATAAATTTATAGATTGTTTATTTACACTATTTTTAATTATATTATTTACTGGAATGGTTGGCAAAACATTGCCAATTGATTCAATCTTTATAAAATGGTAAATATGAAGAAATATAGTCTTAAGATGTGCTATATTTATGGGATAAAGTGCTCAATATCAGAGATAGAGCATGTGTGGCCTGACAATTGCATCTAGCATGGAACAGACTGTCGCCTCTAAAATGGTAAATAAAAAGGATTTCCTTATAGTTGGTTCACATATTTTAATAATTTAGTAATTATAAATTTATAAATAAAAATTGTTTTCATATTTATTTCTTTATAAATTGGTAAATAATAAATATTGCCTTGCAAGAGTTCTAATAGTGTTAGTTTTTAGAATGTTGTAAACATAAAATTATTCTTGTAAATAAACAATCTAATAAATAGTGTTTAATATTTTTATTATAAATACTCAAAAACAAATATATATATATATATATATATATATATATATAGGTAATTGATCCGTTGGTATATAAGCCAGCTGGATCCTAGTAATATTAATTATTAAAATGATAGCCACGTACAGAACAGCTTGAAATAGACTATCCTCTATGTTGAGGTGATTTTTGGTTTTTGCTGTAATATATAAGTCAACTATGAGTATAGCAACAAAGTTCTTAAATGATTGTAGCAGCAAAGTTTTATATAAAATATTAAATTAGAATATAACTAAAAAACTATAAATCTTTTTCATTTAAATATTAAAATAAAAAATTACAAAAGTTACCTCCTGGCATATTCAAATTTGGAATGCTGTAAATGAACAGCGAAAAAATATTTTGAATTTACAGAGCTACTGTATATGTATATGAAGATGGCCTCAGATAAGATTGAAAGTACTTGAAAAAGTAAAAATTATTGGAAAGAAAATTTTGGAATTTTTCTTAATCAATTTTCTACAGCCACCAAGAAATTAATTTGTAAACTTGAAAGGATTAAAATTAAAATACACATAATACATCTAAATTATTTAACTAAACATGCTTGAATGAGAATATGCTGCCTAAATATATATATATATATATTATATTATATATATTCAGTTGTGTGGATACATACATACAAGTATATATACACTCTCACACTCATAGACACACATACATGCAGGTATGTATGTATGTATGTGTGTGTGTGTGTGTGTTTGTTTGTATGCGTGTGTCTATGTATGTGAGGGTGTCATCCCAAACAAACACAGAAGAAAATTCCCCCTTTATATCACCAAACATATTCAAACACAAATAAGCATAAATAGATTCAATTTTTTAAAAATAAACCAGTTTGTCTGATGATTGCAAAATCCAGGGTCGCAAACTAATATTCATACAACTGAATATGTTAGTGCTATCACTGATATTCATCACTTCCACTAAGTACTGCACAGATATATATATATATATATATATATATATATATATATATATATATACATACATATACATATACATACACACACATGTATGTATGTATGTATGTATGTATGTATAAATTCATTTCATCATGTGTTTAGGTTTTATTACAATTCTAATCATTGCTTTTACCTCCGATATGTTCTGTGAGTATTAAGTTCTCCAAGCCCTCTTTCTTCATTATGAAGAAATTTCAGTTATCTCTTTCTGATTCTGAGTATATATAAGTGTCCTAACCCATCTATTCTGCCTACAAAAACAAAAGCAGGGACAAAAATTGATAGTCCAAGCAACTTTGGGAACATTTATGAATCACCTTTTCCTCTCAATCAATTTTCATCTGCTCTCATTTGCCATTTGATAATATATTACAATATCTATCTCATTCTTTTCTTATTGATTTATTTGTTCCTATCTTTCTATTAGCCTGTCCATATTTGTCAATCTTTCGTCACATGTTTAGGTTTTATTACAATTCTAATCATTGCTTTTTAAAACAATAAACATTGTCACAGTGAAGGTAGTTAAAAAAAGTGCTGTCACGTGAAGAACCATCCTTTTGATACTAAATCTTATTGTGGGCCTGTTTATCTATGTTTACCCAAAATCCAGTCTAAATGTTAATAAAAGTTGAATAATAAAAATTATGAATTTTCAGACAGTTCTGAGAATGCCTAAACTGTATATTCCTCACTAGCACCAGTTTTTGATACACCAGATACAATACTAGGTTTATGAATTCTGACTTTGAAAGCAGGTTGGCAGGCACTTACACGAAGGATTACAATTTTCCTTCCCATATTTTATGACATTTTTCCTTCTGAAACATTTAATGGTAATATTAGCTGTTTCCTTATAAGGAAACATTTAACATTCATTGACTGAGAAGCCAGTACTACTTTCAATTAAAATTCATAAAATTTTTCTCTTAAAACAATTCTTCAAGAAAACAGGTTTTTCAAGTCCAGTATCTCTTATTGCTCTTTCCAGTATTGATGGAAATTTTCTTCCTAACCTTTTATTTGAAGTGGTGTGGAATGTTAACATCTTGATTATGTCATTATTTTCTCTTTTAGTTACATATGCTCTCCATTTTAGTTGTTGCTGCTGTTGAAAATTATCAAGTGATGTGGTTTCTGTTATTTGGTACAGTTTTTGTTTGTGATTTGTTTGTGTTTGTTTTATGATAATGCCACTCAACAATGCTCAAAGAAGGATGGTCTTTACCAAGATGCTTTACTCACTCAAAGCTATTATTTTACCATTGATCTTAGAAAGCAGTTATATACAGCTGACAGTTTAGATATTTCTAAACAGGTTTGGCGTCATGCATGTCATCTGTACGAAAATCGATCTGATAAGGATATTTAAGAACATGACTCAAGTTTTCAGAATAATGTTTTAGTTTTGTAACAATTTGCTGTATTAGGTAAAACTATATCTAGTGCAGCCTATTCTATGTTCAATTTATTTGTTATAACTGATCCATATACCAAGGTATTTGAAGTATTTAGTATTTACTAATTCCACATCCTGAATTTTTATGATAGATTCAGGATATGCATTATCACTGCTTTTATTCCAATTCCAGATCATAATTTAAAGGCAATGATAAATTGAATAATTATTTAAAATAACCCAATTGTTAAGTTTTCTTTACAAAAATATTTCACTTAAACAAAATCACAATCATTACATTTGACTAAGAACAGCAAAAATAAACTACTATTAAGCTATAACTAAACTTAATCCTTATATTTTAAAGACAAAAGTAGCATTTTCCCCCCATTTTCTTCTTCATTCCCAGCATATTAAGATTCCATAATCTGGCCAGATGTCTTAGCAGCCAGCTTCTTCCATTTCTCTCCGTTCTGAGATTCCCTTTGTTCTATACAATGTTTATAAAAGAGGTAGTATTGGAAAGTGGAGGAATAGTGGACAAATAGATAGCAGCTCGGATTGAGGAATCAGAGAGCCAGGTTCAAATTCCAGTCAACTTCATTGCATTCATTTGGAAAAGGTATGAATCGATCTCCTCTCCCAAGCTATAGGGAAATAACAGGACAGACTCGGTCTTATAGCCTTCAATAGTAACTGGTCCAGGAGAAGCAAAAACTCTGAATTCAAAACCAGCCTAGAGATGGTTGGGCTCCATCAGACTATCTTGTCCAAGACACTCCACTGCTACTATGGCTGCAGTAGATGTGGTGCCTCTAATGGGTTATTATACTTGCAAATATTGGAAAGTTCCTGGATTACACCTAAAGCAACAACATTACTGCAGTTTCTAGGGCAAGAAATGGCTTGTTAATTTTTAAACTCAAAACTAATCATTTTTTGCCTTTCATCACCATGGCTGATGCTAACCTCCAGGAGAGTAAATTATTGCACCTTCTTAGGCTAATGCTATCCTCTGATATGAATTGGAATGATTATATCAGTTGAATTGCTAAGTCTTCTGCATAAAAAATTGTTACAATGTCTTACGCTAAAGAATTTTTTTCGCTTGGATCAGTCTTGTATCTTTATAAGCCTACCATTCATCTGTGCAAATATTTTCATGGCTATTGTTCTGATGAGCTTTCCTCTTTGGTACCTTGACTTCATAAATTTAAGCGCAGTACTAGACTGGTTCTGCAAGTGGTGTAATGAATAAGAGCTTGAGATTGGAAATTGGAGAGTCACTTTCCCACTGTCATAACATAGCTTCCCTGTGCTTTTCTATAAACATTTTCATGGCAATTGTTATGATGAGCTTTTCTTCTACCTAGACTTCATGAATTTAAGCGCAGTACTAGATTCTCAGCTAGGTTTCATCATTTCACTCTCCATCCTGGGTAAGATGATAAACTAAATCTGCATCCTGAGTAAGACAATAAACTACATCCAACAGCAAGGCCTCTGATTAGCTCTTGAAGAGTGTGGAACCACCTCTTAATTACTGATGTTCCCTGACCTGGGGTGGTAGCACCTTTTAGGCTCCCAGCTATGGGCAAATATTTAACACCCAAACTATTAAAGTGTAAAAATAGGTTTTAATACCAGCAATAAATTTTTATAAAAAATTATTACCAGCAATGAATTTTGGAAGAAAAAAATTATTACTAGCAATACATTTTTGGAAAAACAAATATTATCAGCGATACATTTTTGGAAAAAAAAAATGTTACCATTATGGAATTCAATGCGTGCATAACGATGACATTATAACATGAAAAAATTCCATAATGGATAATTCTTTCTAGTGAACACTCAGGACATTGCCAACTGTTTTGCATTTAAAAGCAGAATGAAAAATTATGGTAATGGATAACAATGCCCAACTTTGGTTAAATACTTGTACTAATGAACAACATATAGTTTTGTACGACTTGCACCTGAAGATGATCTTGGAAGAAGATCGAAAGTACTTGGGAAATGAAAATAAAAGAAATTTAAACAGCTATAGCACATTTCTCTCATCTTTTAACATCAATACATGGAAGGTTATTTGTGAGTATGAACGGATTTCGTTAAAAATTAGCAGACATAAGGTCTGTAATTTATTCAATCAGACATGCCTAAATATATGTGTGTGTATTAAAAGTCCGACACAACACAACTGAGTATGAGATATGAGAAACATCGCTCTCTAATATGAGCCATATTACAAAGTCCAAAGACTTAATGTCAGGTCTTGATGGAGACCAAATTGACTTGTCAAAAAATACACAGAAATGTCTCTTCTATAGGTTCTGTGCCAAATTGGCTGTGTGTGAGAGAGCTCTGTTTTGAGTGAAAATATAGCAACTTCCAAATGTGCCTGACAACCTGGGCAAAACATTTCTCACTCCAACATTTGCTGGCAAACCGCTATTCACTATCACTCCTCTAATGAATTCCAAGGATGATTTCAAACCATCAGAAGCTACACCAGGTCAAACCATGATATCAGTTGGTTTCTGTTGCTTGAAATATGTTCTGACACCTTCAGAAATGTTTCCTGGTGTAGTGGCATAAACCATATCATTTTGGTAGTTGGCCACAGCTTCCACAGGGAATGACTTCTTGTTGATTCCAATCCAAGTGGGAATGATTATTTATTATCTAAATATAAACAATTCGGGCATAAGGCTGAAGGGGAAGTTTGTATGGCTAGTCAACATTAACTATCCAAGACCTAGATAATCAGATGCATGACCCATTCATTCATTACAATTTGCTCATTTACCACAAAAAATCATCCATCACCATTCAATCCTACACATACCACAATGCCACATCTTCCTAGGGAAGCCCATGACATAAAAATTTCAAAGTTCAAATGTCTCTCTTTTTTTTTACCTTTTTCTTATAAAAATATATGAACATAAAATGAGGGGGAAGGGGATGAATCCCCCTCCCCTGATATAGACAGAGATACACAAATGAATACTGGGATTTTTTTCTTAGCTAATAAAATAGACAGGTTTGTAGTTTGACAGATCTGCTGTTTCAGGCAATTCAGGCTGACTTGTCGAACTGTCTGCCTTCAGGCAGAGAGGAACACAGACAAGGCCATGCTGAAGGGCAGAGTCATGTCTGGGAGGTAGGCAAGCCTGACCCTGTGTATCCAGGGTCTACAGGAATTTTTACCCAAGCCTATGGGCTCGGAATCGCTCCACATAAAAAATGGCCTCGTGCCACATCCTGCCTTGTGGGGAGGTGTGGTAAATAGCCTCAGTCCAGATCTACTTTGTTTTCACTTGTCTGAACTTGATTTTGAGTCAATGCTAATTATTTGTTTGAACTTTTTGTCTTCTTACCTATTAATTTGCGTTGCATATATTGTTTGCTTGCTTGTTTCATATTATTTCATTTTCCGCTTTTCTTTTTATTTCAAACTTCGTTAATTCTGTTTGTTGGACAGTTCTGTTAATTTATTTTGCATTTAACCATGGCTACTCACTCCACACCTCATCTAACCAAATAATCCTCCAACAATTTCTTCCCTCTGCCAAACTGTTTTTGCTTGGAGACACTTAAGAGCAGCTGTCAACATTGAATCTTGTAAGGTTTTAACCCTAAATCCTCTTTCACAATCTTCCTTAGCATTATATCTGAAATGTCTAGCTCTTTAACCATCTTTCTCATGCTTCTTTATGGATTTCTCTTCATTCGCTTCTTGGCAGCTTCAATGACTTTCCTGGTATGAACTGGATGGTTTCTTCCTGGAATTGGATTTGGTGAGGTTGTTCTATTGAAATTTCTTCCAAACATTAAAAGCAATTTTTCTGCAAACATTCAACTGTTTTATCACCTCAGAATTCTTCAGACCAGATATTTTCAATTTAACAGTTTTGTTTGAGCGGCCATCTTTAACTAAACTGTAAACAATAAAACAAAAGAATGGTAGAAAGCCTTATGTAAAAATTGAAACTATTTTTATGAATAGCTGTAGTTCAATTTAATAGCTGTAGTTCAATTTATGTTTAAATATAGGGTAAATTTTTATGTTGAAATATAGGGTAAATTTTTATGTTGAAATATAGGGTAAATTTTTATATTGAAATATAGGGTAAATTTTTATATTGAAATATAGCGTAAATCTCATTTCACCTTATATACAGCGTAACCCAGATATGAGAGACCCGGATATAAGAGAAACTCGGATATAAGAGAGATTTTCTCTGGTCCCAAATTAGAGCCTGTGTTAATGTATATATAATAGACCAAACCCGGATACAAGAGAAACCCGGATATAAGAGACCTCTTCTCCAGTCCCGACAACTCTCTTATATCCGGGTTACACTGTATTAATAATAAATATACAGTTATGATGATCTAACTTAGTAGCCGTAGCTATGTACACTGATTCAAAGTTGCCCATGAGCTATGGTTATAGATCTTTTTATGCTAATTACCTATTAGCTAAACCAATCCCATTACATCTCCCTGAATCTTTTCGGTTTCACGTCCTTCATGGATCTACGGCTTCTCCTATATTCCCCCCCCCTCTCACTGGTTCCACGTTTATTTCTCGTCATGGGGGACCTTGATCTAGTTCTCTTATTCTCAGTGCCCCATGTGTCATACTCTGAGTCTTCCAAAGAACTTTGATCACCCACCGGTTCCCCTGTTCTGCTGTCTTCATCATCTTCATAGTCATTCGAACTAGCTTTACTTTTTATTTTCTCGTAATTTGGGCTAGCTCTTAACTGGTCTGCATGGGCAACAATATTTTTTACCATTCTTGCATATTAAAGCCGCGTTGTATCCTTTTTGCATTATGAAATTCGCCTTTTCTGGCTAGTTTTCTTTATTTCTTTTGTACCATATGTTTTCATTAATAGAGTAAGACATGGTTCTGTCTGCCCATTAATGCAGACAGGCTCTCTAATCTGTTAGCATGTGGTATCGTTCTGTAACTCAACAATAATCTTGGTAGTTTCAATCTTTTCTTACTGCGAAGAAAATGCTTTCAATCCCATCTTTATTGTTTGGATCATTCATTCAGCAATCCCATTTGATTGAGGGTGCTAAGGAGGTGTTTGATATGGGACACAGCCAATCTTCCTTAACCATGAGCATAGACTTTTGTTACAAAATTTGGGAGTATTATCAGTTGCTAATGTTTTTGGTACTCCATTTCTAGCAAATATTATGCATAATATTTGTTTTACAGTAATAGATTTTTTTATCCCGAACTTGGAAAACTTCAGGATAGGTGGAAAAAGCGTCAACCCGTATTAGATATAAACTTACCCGGTTATGAACTGTCGACCATGGTTCTGTTTTCCTTAGGCCAAGAGTGTAACTTATTGTGGCGAAAATTCTTTACTTGGAGACATTTAGGACATTTGCATACGTAATTCTCCACATCTCAGGTGTGTCCTAGCTACCACACTTCCAGTTTTAACCTTTTTTGTGTAGCAGTTCTCCCACAATGTACATCATCATGTAGACTTTTAATTACTTATTTTCTACATTTTTCTTGTGGTACAACTAAATCCCCACTACAAATTAGACCATTTTCTATTATTTGTGTCTGGTTTCTTTGTATGATCTTTCTGCTTTTGAACAATTACTCCATTTATTGTTCCTTATTCTAGATAAAATTTGATTTAAGACTGGGTCTTGTAATGTCTCCATAACTAGTCTATTCATGGGCAACACATCCATTTACACCCAATGTAAAAATTCATCTTCAACTTTTTTTTATATTTTTTTCATTTTGATCCTTTTCAAATTGTAGTTGAAACAATGCATCCATGTGTAGTATTGTTTTCTCCTTCACGTATTCTATATCATATTCAAAAGCCATTAACTTCATAGCCCATCTTAATATTCTGGATGATGTAACTTTCAGCAATTCCTTCCTAGGATAGAATATAAATTCTAAGGGCTTATGATCAGATCTCAACAAAATATTTTCCTAATAAAAATCATCTCGCTCCATACAATCACAAGTGCTTCCTTTTCAATATTAGAGTAGTTCAGTTCAGCTGATGTCAATGTCCTAGAAAGATACATCAATGGGTGTCCTTCTTGGGACAAAATTGACGATACAGACTGACCACTCACATCTGTGGTTAATGTAACATCCTTTTTAAAGTAAAAAATCTTGGACCATGGATTTTTAGAGCTTCTTTTAATTTAATGAAGGCTGTTTACTGTCTACTCGTCCATTCAAACTTATTCTTCTTTCACAACTCAGAAAATGCTTCAATTTTTTCAGAATATTTTAACAAGAATTTGCTATAAAATTGGCTCATCCGAGAAATAATTACAATTCTTTTTTATTAGTTGGAGAAGATACATTTAATATTTTTTGTCTTAATGTTGGGTATAATGAAGTACCATTTTCTGAAATTTGGTAACCCAAGAATGTTAATTCTTTGCAATTAAATATACACTTATCTTCAATTATCATCATTCCTACATTCCTCAACTTATCCATTACAAATATAGTTTTTTGTTTCAGTTCTTCTTCAGTGGCCACACCTAAACATATAATCGTCCTGATAAATTATCATATTTTCTACTGTCCCCACAAACAAATTTTCCATAGTGTTTTGAAAAATTGAGCTGGCTGTCTTAATTCCAAATGGTAAGCAAAACCATCTAAGTAAGCCTATAGGGAAGTTTATTGTTGTGATTTCCTTAAATTTGTCTTCTATTTGAATTTGGTGGTAAACATTTTTTACATCAATTTTTGTAAAATATTTCATTCCTGCCAGAGAATGTAGTATGTTTTCTATGTTTGGAATTGGGTAGGAATTCAACAAATCTTATGATTTATGCCTTTGTAATCTCTGCAAATTCTAACATCACCATCAGGTTTTCTTAAAACCACAATAGGGGATGCTTAATTGCTGCCTCCAGGTTCTAAATTTTGAAGAATGCCTTCTTCCACCATTTTTTGCAGCTTATCAACTACCATTGGCTTTATGAATGGGAAGTCTATATCTTTCAAAATACGGTGGATTGATATTTCTTTTTAAGGCGTGCTTTATAGTTTTTTAATGTCCCAGTTTAGGGACTTTCCATATTCATAGAATTAAGTAAAACATGTGCTATTAATATTTATCAAATCAGTCCCTACTAGATCGTGACTTTTTATACAGTCTACAACCATAATAGTGATGGTTTCAAATCTATTTTTTGCTTCAAAAGTGACTTGAAAGAACACTAATATTTTTATACATGTTCCATCAAACTGTCTTAATTTTACTAAGCTTTTCTTTCATTTTGGTTTCAATAATTGTTCCCAAAAATTCTTCGGAATAAGGATCACTTCACTTCCAGTGTCAACTTGCATTTTAAGTATACACCGTTTAATTTAATATTCATTAAAAGGTGTTAGTTTTGTTTCTCCTTTCTATTGAAAAAAATGTTTGTTTGACTTTTAACGTTGTCGTGTATCATTTCGACAATTTTTACATTGGTATCTCACCATCTACATACGACTTGAAAGTGATATTTCTTTTTGCACTTATTACATGTCTGTGCGCATGCTGGACATTTCTCTCTCTTTGATTCATATTTATAGTTGCAATATCGGCATTTTATCATTGTTCTTCTTATTGCATGTGTCCATAAGCTCAGGTTGGTTTTCATTTGGATTAAATTTTTCAATTAACTCCGCTTGTTGTACGAAGTCAATAAAAGCTTCTAAAGTCATTTGGTTTGTTTGTAACCACTCTAAAATTTTTACTCTATGAGGTGTTGTACAGTCCTTCTACCAATCAGTTGAATTAATTCTTCCTTTGTGCTTATTTCTTATTGTCCTAATTCATGAAATTCAAAATATCTGCTGGTATCTCTTTACCTTCTTAGATATTTCCTTACAGGCTCCCAAATTTTAGTTTCAATGCTAAGAAATTAGTTCGTTCGGCTATGACCAATCTTTTCTTTGGTTGAATATTTCTCAATATTATTCGACTTTTTTAAATGTCAAGTTTTCAATTTCAGCCAGGTAAGTCATTAATGAAATCTGCAAAAATGGCTTTGCATCGTGCAGTGGCCATAAATAGATCTGTGATTTCTTTCTGTCCTTCAGATGTTTGGTCATCTTGTAACTTCTTTATTCTGGCATGTGCCCCAAAGCATTTTATCCAAATCTTTACATTTTCAGGTTCTTCTGTGTTCAACAGAGCTCTGTCAGGTGATGCCATTTCGTTATGATGATCACACTTAGTAGCTGTAGATATTCTATGTAGACTGACTCAAATTTGCCCGTGAGCTATAGTTATAACTCTCTTTATGCTAGTTACCTATTAGCTAAACCAATCCCATTAGATACACATTTTTTCCTACCTTGAGGAAAAAATGTATATTTATTTTTAATATAAATTATAGCTCTGTTATTTTACATCGAGCACTATTTTATTAGCACCAATACTTAATGTGTTATAGTTATATTAATTTATATATATATATATATATATATATATATATATAATCTCCAGGTACAATGAGAATGAATAGAGTATAATTCCAATGTTTGTAACATTATAAAATTACACAATAATAAAATTTTAAACCAATTTAATAATCTGGATCATAATACACATTCCAATATAAATATTAATGATATTGGCCAATGTAATTATAGGAATTTTGACCAATGCCCATTGCTAAACAAATATTTAACTAAACCTCTGGTTTATCTTAGTACTGTTTCTACAATAGTGAATTCGACGGTTGAAAAATTCTATATTGGTAGTACTATGAATTCTTTTAAGACTAGGTGGTATCAACATATTTTGTCCTTTACCATATTGGTATAGAAATAATACATCACTTTCTAAATATTTTTGTAGTTTAGGTGAAATGGAAAATTTTAAAAATGGCAAGGACATGTAGATCTTTATCCCTGTTTTCTGTGTTTACCTTGAAAACTCAAAATCATCAGATTTTTTGGCAAAAATTCATTATTAAATCAAAGAATTAAATTAACAGTAAATTGTAAGCATAGTTTACCTTTAACTTTACAATTTAGTTAAACTTTGGAATTTGATAATACTTTTTCTTATATTTTAGTTGTACTGCATTGCTCTATATATGGCTTATCTTTCTAATTTGTAAGATAAATCTGGATTTAATATAATTTTGTATTAATTTCCTGGTAGTATTAGTAACATCTTGTACAGGTGTATTGGTATTTGGTTGCTATTTTTGACATTTTACATTGATTGGTTAGTGTTTTTAACATCTTATATTAAGGATCTTTAAGAGTTGCATATTAATTTGCCAAATAATTCTATATGTTTAAATTATTTATTAGTTTCTTAAAGAAGGCATTTATTTATCAACTACAAAAATAATTTTATGTAAGAAATTCACAAAGCATATATCTTGTTTAACATTTTGTTAAATTACCTCTTTACCCACCTTTTATTTCTTAGGAAACTGCTTTGTCTGGCTTGTATAATTTATGTAACCTTATGTATCCACTTTAGTTTATGTCTGGCTGCCATTAGCTGCCAATCTATGGGTCATGACCCATTTATAAAAAAATAATTTTTAATTTTTCCTTCTTCACTTAGTTCAAATTTAATGTTGGTCATATTTGATTGGTTGATCAGAGTAAAGCCCACAAACCTTATAACCCCCACTTTTTTCATAAAAAGAGGTTGTATTTTGCTTTTAAATCTAAATCAATTGTTCACTCACCAGTAATTTACAATCACCTGATGAGATGCATTGATACGCATCAAAAAATGACTGCAATTGTGTAGCGATTTTTACATGTTTTCAGTGTAATATCCTAATATATATATATATATATATATATATATATATATATATATATATATATATATATGTGAAGAAATATAGTCTTAAGAAGTGCTATATTTATGGGATAAAGTGCTCAATATCAGAGATAGAGCGTGTGTAAATATAAAAGTGAACATAGAAGTCAACACTTAGAGGCGACAGTCTGTTTCATGCTAGATGTAATCGTCAGGCCACAATGATTGCATCTAGCATGAAACAGATTGTCGCCTCTAAGTGTTGACTTCTATGTTCACTTTTTATATATATATATAGAGAGAGAGAGAGAGAGAAAGAGAGAGAGGTATGTATGTATGTATGTATGTATTTGTCTTATCACATTAAGTTGTAAAACTGACAGTAACTATGCAATGTTGATTCCTATGTCCACACTCTCTACATTTACATAGGGAGAAAGAAAAAAAAAATTATAACTTTTGTTTCTGGGAAGAAAATTTTTTCATCTAGATGTTTGCTTTATATACGTGTTAAACAAAAAGATAATGATTTGGTTTAACTTGATAGCTACAAAGTAAGGGTCCAGTTTAGCATTTTCCTTCCATTGTAAATAGAATCCCTCACTAAAATCTTAGAAACATTTTGAAATTTTCAAAAAATAATATGCCAGAAGTAAGCTCAGGGTGTGACACTATGATTAAGGCACCTACAGGTGTAGGAGCTACAAGCATAGAGTGAAGGTGTGCGATCTGAAATGTTTCTGTTTTATAACTAGTGGATTTTTTATGTTTTCTAAACATCATTCACTTTGACTGAAGGGGAACAGAAGTGTAAAGGTGTGGATAGGGTCTTTTGGAGACCAAGTGACAACAAACCAGCCATTGATTATTTCTGTATTGACAGTTGTGATTGAGATGGGGTAGGGAGTCTGTTCTGATTTGTACTTAGCAACAGACAGACTGTCCTCACATCTTAGGATGTGTTGATGAATGAAGAGCTGGTAGGAAGAAGGAGCTGATCTATGAGATCAATATAGCAGAATTGTCACCTACCTACCTACCCAGGGAATAATTGAGATGCAATGTTAAGTAATCATTAGCTAGTCACTGGAAAGTCTTAGCAAGGGTTGCATTGTACGTTTACATGGGGATCTATAAGTAACCACAGAAAATTTGGTAGCAATGGTTCTAGATGTCCTCGGGTTATGCAATTGTATAACCAGAAAGATGTTTGGTGAATTATCCTAAGATTTGTTTACGACTCTGGTTCATATGAAATCTGTCTTTTGATTAGTTTCTATTGTCTGCTGAGTCTGCAAATATAAGTCTGGTGCTACTTGATTATTTTTGGTGAATTAAGAAGCAAGAATCCATCTCTTCAGGCTAAAACCAAATTGCACATTTCCCAGGATCCTCAATCTCTTTATTTAAATCCTTCTTCAATCTTGGACTGCAGTTTGTTTTCCTACCCTGTTTTCTTATATCTCTCACCATTTAAAGAATAAGTAGATTGACCTAAAGATTTATCATGTTATCTTTTTAAGGATATCACCCCATGTAAGGCAATAAAGCCACTAAGACACAAGAGCTTATTGAGTTTAGAAGAACAAGAAAAACTTTAGAGAGCAAGAAGAGCAATCAAGACAGAAGATAATTATTGAAATTGTATTTAAATTTTTGAAGATCAGAGTTGGCTGGAAAGCATGAAACCAGAAGAGAGTTCCACAAACAAGAAGTGTGAGAAAACAAACTTAGCACAGAACTTATGATTAGATCTAGCCAATTAAACTGTGAATCGATGAGACCTTGCTGCCAATGTAGTACTGCACTTAAATTCATAAAGTTTAGGTGCCATTGTGAAGAGTTCATCCGAACAATTACCATGAAAGTAAATATAGAAAATGCACAGGGAAGTTACATTATGGTGGTGGGGAAGTGACTGAAGCCAAGATGCGAGGTTAGGACCAAGTCAAAACAGGATCAACTTCAGTCTACAATTGTGTTCAAATCTGGAATTTTGAGCCCGTCAGTCTGATATTGAGTTTTATTTGGTAGAGTTAGTAGTTCTTTGGTTAATTTATTTTACTTGAAAGAATAACTTACTGGTTTATACAGGGTGACCCCAAAAAATGGGAACTTTTAACAATCCAATAAAACCAAGAGTGATGGAAGAAAAATATTTAATTCATAGTAATTGAAACTTTAAAACATGCCATTTATGAAACAATGATGGAATTTTCATTTTTTTAAAATTACGTCCTGTAGATGGCGTCCCCCTGTACGAATGCATTCTTGAAATCTGCTGTTGAGATTCCTCATTGACTGCTGCAACATCTCAGTTGGGATGCTGTGAATTTCATTCTCGTTACTAAAATGGCGAAATGTTTACTTGCTCACGGTCACTGTCTTGCAGTGTTGCCACTTGCTCATGTCTGGCAAAACGCACTTCAAAAATTCCCGTTTTTTTGGGTCACCCTATATTAAGTGGTCTACATTAAGGATAGCAGCGGATATAAAAGTCATTTTGCTGCCACTGCCTGCACAACTCAGATAATTATGAAGAGGTGGATTTCAATGTATTTTTCTGTCTGGCATAGTGCTGTGGACAGTTAATACAACTCATGACAGGGCAAAGCAAATGGAGAGGTGGATTCATGACTTTTTCATAGGCAATAGTACAAAAGCATTATCAGCAATTTCAATATGAATTTAAATTGTTTTGTTGCTGTTTTCTGATGTCCACTATGGTATTTTGCACATCCGTAATATAATAATAATAATAATGATTGGCAGCTCATATCTGAATATTCCTGTCTACTAGGGCAGCTAACCAATTCCTGTTGCAGACACAAGCTTGGGGATGTTTGTGTTTGTTTAACACTCACAGATCCCGCCTGTGGTTTATACTGCAAATATGTTGTGCAGACCTTAGTTAGTTTTCTTATTAGTGCCTTTTTTAATCTTTCAAAAGCTGTATTTTGCCTTTGAGTCCATTTAAATTCTGTGTTCTTTTTCCATAATTCTGCAAATGGTTCTATTAGGTCACTGTATCTAGATAGATATTTGCTATAAAAAATGGTCAATCCTAAAAAGGATTCTAATTGTTTTTTATTTTTTGGTGTAGTTGCATCTGATATTTTATTTATCAGTTTATTATCTGGTGAAATTCCTTCTTTTGATATTTAGTATCCAAAATACAATATTTTATCACAATTTTACTCACATTTATCGCTATTTTTTGCCATACCAAATTTGTTTAAAACTTCTTCAGTTTTTTAAAATTCCTCATTACTGTAAGCACCTATGGCTATATTGTCTTGATATAGGATTATATTTTTTACTTGCTCCGATAGAACTTTTTCAATTGCTTTTTGAAAAATATGGCTTGAAGTCTTAACTCCAAATGAAAGACGAGTTCATCTTAGTAAGCCTATTAGGGTATTAATTGTAGTGACTTTAAATTTTCTGTCAATTTCTATTTGGTTATATGCTGATTTCAAGTCAATCTTGGCAAAGAATTTAATTCCTGATAATTCATGACTTGCCGTTTCTATGTTAGGTAAGGGGTATTTTGCACATTCATAATATAATCCATAATATAATAATAATAATGGTTGGCAACTAACATCTGAGTATATCTGTCTACTAGGGCAGCTAACCAATCCCTGTTGCAGATGCCTGCTCAAGGATGTTTGTATTTGTTTAACACTCACAGAGCCTGCCTGTGGTTTATACAGCAACTATGCTGAGCAGACTTTAGTTATAGTTTCTGAGAGAGAGCACATTATCTAGTGTGATCAACAGTCTAAACAAGGTCAGCAGGCTCAAACCCTCAGTCACGATGACTTGTCACTTGGTGGTCGTGCTGAAGCATTGATGACTCCCAAGTAGTTCTGTCTACCCAATTTCACTCACAAGGCTTGGGTCAACCTGTAGTACTTTCTAGCAGTGTCATATGCTGTGATCACCTCTATCAAGAAGTCACCTCCCTGACAAATCAACCATGGTGAGATTTGAACTCAGGTCTCATGGTCAGAAAGTGAATGTTCTAAACACTTGGTCACCACATGGCAACACATTTTTACAACTAAAATAATAGTTTAGTTAGTTGGATTTGTGAGAATATAATAAATTCTACATATCAGACAAATGGGGATGGCGAGAATGAGAAAATGGAAATATCCTATGTGATGCATTTTGTCCTTCGGAAGGACTTCAGATTTTTATTAAAACAGGATCCTGATCAGTAGACTGAGTGACAGCACTTTACCAAACAATAGAAAATTTTCACCTCAAGGAGAAATTTCAATAAACTTAAATAACGTCTAAAGGTTAAATCCACTTTGGCAGGAAGGGAAGGAAGCCTGCTACTGGCACTGCTTAGAACACATCCATTAAGCAGAGGAGTAGGAGTCTAATATCTTCAGAAATTTGTTAACCAAGGATGGTGAGTTCAATCCTAGGTAGAACCACAAGAGCAAGCACAGTTAACAGTTTTTATTAATGGGATCACATATACACACACACACTGGGCGTAACAGAAAAATTGTTCAAATTGTGTAACAGCATGGGATAATTGTCCATCCCACAAAATGTTTAATATCTAAAAAACACAAAACTAATTGAGTTTCTTTTTCCCAGGTTTTCAGATAAGACATTTAGCCATCTTGACATCATTTGTCGTAAGAAACACTGAAAATTCTTTGAGTTATTCAGCTAGAAAGAGAACAGGTTAAAATCATTTTGTGTCAACCCCACTATGTCTTCCCAACTGGGCAATGGTGAGAGGAAAAAGATCATTTAGGCCTTCAGTAATGGTACCAACATTCTTAATCTGGTTTCCATCTTCAGAGTCCATTCAAGAATCATCAAGAGAATGGTGAATAAATTAAAAAAAGTGGGAAGAGTAGAGAGGAAAACTGAATCGGGAGGTTACAACAGGAAGAGGGATCATCATTTCAACTTAGAGCTAAATACATTCTTATTGCTCAAAGTAGAGTCCAATAATGTTATAAAAACCTCAGAGAATTCCAGTAAGAGATCTTTAATCATTTCTGATATACAACAGTTTAAAGCTTAATCTAACAATTAGACAATTTTGTTGTTACACCCGGTGTATATATATATATATGTAGAGGGAGGAAATAAAATGCAAATAAATGTCAGATATAATTTTTACATGGAGAGAAAACAAGAGCAATAAATACAAAAAAAAGTAGTAGGAAGCTGAATGACTTTCCAAAGTTGTGCATCTCATTGGATGTCAGAAATTTTAAATATAACTTGAAAATTAAGTGTCCCTGAATCATCAGTGTTTCAACTTAGTTTTGATTTATATTTACTTCTGTAAACCTTTAAAGATATATACAAATAGATAAAAATAAAAAGTCATTTGAAATTAGTTAAAATCTAATTTCCATAATGATAGAGGTAAACATCAAGTGTTCAAATGTTAAACATAAATTCCATTTCTTGAATTATGTAAAACTTAAAATAATAAATGAAAATAAAAAGCAAGTCAAAATTAGTTAAAATCTAATATCTGTAATAATACAGCCATATTATATATATAAAGAATGGATTTTATTTATTAATATGACATAAAGTACTCGGAAGCTAAATGATTTAGGCAAGAGTGTGCATCTTGAGTTACTGGATGCCAGAAACTTTATTATGTTGGCCCACAGTGTGGAAAGGAAATATTGGGAATACGGCAGGGTTTGAACCTTCTCACCAATAATCCATAATTATTTCTGTTTATACATAACAGAGGGGTATCATCAATATGTTAACATGTAATATCTACAAGTTTAAACAAAGTCAAAAACTTTGAAAGAATGTGACAAGAACACGACAATGAACTTTGCACTTAAAATCTTCACATTTGAATACACCTGAAGCTGATTTTGCTTTTAACTGTGATTTGCTGGCACGAAACAAGGCTGGACATGTCAGTCATGAAATATATATATATATATTAGATCCACCAGATGATGGTGACTTACGGCCACATTATCTTGAAACACCGGTTCCCTATACAATCCACAAAGTTAAGTAACATCAAGTCTGGTCAGTACCTAGATGGGTGACCACTTGGGAATGTCAGGTGCTATAAGCTTGGATGTGCAGATGGTGTAATGGATAATGAAATTGTTAATTGGAGAACTGAGTTCCAATTCTGGGTTTGTTATATTCACTCACATGGGAAAGGTATGAAATCATCTCTTCTCTTCCCAGGCTGTGGGTTAATTAGTAAGACTTGGATACTTAAATCATTAGTATCTCAAAAAAAAAAAAAAAAGAGAGAATTCTTACAATGTAAAAATATTACATATAAACAAAATGCAAAGTCATGCACAGAGAGAGTGTGATAGGCAGAAAATAAGCTCTTTTATAATACAGAATTTTTTTTGCTTTTGTTTTGTATCTTCTCTTTTTTAATCATTTCACTCTAAACAAGGCAATAAAGCCACTAGGACACAATGGGTTACTACTGAAAACAAAAACCGCCCAACAGACTTGAACCTTTGTGCCCACAAAAACAAAAACGGAAGACGGTTTTTCCTTTGACATCTTTATCATTTTAACTACCTTCACTCCTTGGCAATGTTTATTGTTTTAAAAAGTGATGATTAAAATTGGAATAAAACCTAAAAATATGATGAAAATGAATTTGTACATTTTTGTTCACGAGAATTTATAAGAAAAATATTAAACACTATTTGTTAGATTGTTTATTTACAAAAATAATTTTATATTTACAAAATTCTAAAAACTAACACAATTATAATTAATGCATAAATTAATATCATTTATCAATTTATAAAGAAATAAATATGAAAACATTGTTTTATTGATAAAAATTTACTAAATTATTAAAATATGTGAACCAACTATAAGGAAATCCTTATTATTTACTATTTTATAAAGTTTGAATCAATTGGCAATTAGCCAATGTTTTGTCAACTATTCCAATAAATAATATAAGAAATAAATAGTATAAATAAACAATCTAATAAATAAAGTGTATATTACTTTTGTTGTCAATTTTTAAGAACAAAAAAATTTATAAATTCACTTTAATCATATGTTTGGGTTTTATTGCAATTCTAATAATCACTTTTTAAAAACAATTCTTAAAATACATTTGTAAAATGCAATGGTAGAGGTCATCAGTGATGTTACCCTGGCTTCATTATGAATTTTGGGTATTACAACATCAGATTCATTCTGCCAGGTACCCTGACCTGTTAACAGGCTGCTTCTTCATATAATCCACTCCAAGATGTGATTTTAATAATAACACCTTTATTATATCAGAAGGTAGTTCTTACTTTTATAATGGCAATGAGATTTGCATTAGCCAATCAAAATTTGTTTGTCTGCTGTCTACATCAATGGCATGATTTGCACATGCTTTCCAGTTTTGCTTTTCCTGCACATGTGCCAACATTACCATGGAGTAAAGGTAGTATTTAAATAGCAATGTTAAGGGGAAAACTGTTCTTTTGACACATTTTTTTGAATGAATGTCCAAGTTTGACAAAAATAACACATTATTAAGGAGAGAGAAGAATAAAAGAATAGGAATTAAGAAAACTGTTGTGTTGTGTATAATGCTAAGTAAGCGTTATTGCCTTGTTCTAGATAGTGTCAGTTTATAAATATGAGCTACCTGCTCATATGCAAATTAGTATAATTTGCATATCACTACAAAAACAGAAGAAAATGATTTCCAAATCTCTTTTCCTTACTTTTACTTTCTTGGTCTAGTGTTTCTCAAGCTTGACAAAAATATGTGAATAGTAGTAGGGTCATCAAAAGAGGAAATAAATAGTCACATGTTACTTCCAAACAATGTGCTTATAAAACAGTCTATTACAGTACTTCTATAATTAGACTAATTAAAAATGTATCCCAGTATAGTAATTTTATAAAAATATATTTTTATTGGATATTTCACACAGGTGTATCTTTTCCCTCTGATTCTAATTTTCTCATCATTTTATCCTTTCAGGACAAGAAAAAGATGGATCCCAGACCACCTGGAGACCCACAGTATACACAGGTTCCAACCCAAGGACATAGCCCCAACCATATGCCTATGCCTCCACCACCACCATACCCAAATGAACCACCTCCAAAATATGAACCCCCAAAGCAGACTTACCATCAACCACAAGATGCAAATTATTCTAATTCTCCAGGTAAGGATTATTTCTTACTTTTTTAAAGTTTACATAATACAAGGCTCGTGAGCCAGTCAAAGTAAAGGATTACTGAATGTGGTGGGTGATATGAATGTAAGAGATGGTAGAATGTAAATTTTATGATGATAGGTAATGATTTGAATGATTTGAAGAGGTTAATATTGTGGTATTCAGGGAAGCACTCATGCAGGAGTCTGTTCCACAAAGTAGCAATTCTTGAGAAAAAGCTCTCGGAATGGAACTTCCTCCTTACAATTGGAATATGGGGGAATAAGTATAAGTCCAATCAACTTCCTTTTGGAATAAAAGTGGCTCCAGCTATATTTCGACAAGCGATGGATACTATGCTTGCAGATTGTGATTTCAGTTTCTTATCTGAAATTATTTTTGCCTGAAATCAAGTACCTAGGACAAATTATTGACAAAAATAGTCATCAACCAGATCTGTCGAGGGCAAGTACAATTAAGAATATGCATTTTCCAATGAATGTTACTAGATTACAAGCATTTCTGGGACTAGCAAACTATTATCAAATCTATATACCTAATATGCAGAATTTGAGAGCTCCACTGAACAATTTGCTTAAAAAAGGTGTAAAGTGGAACTGGACTGATAAGTATCAGAAGGTGTTTGAAGAAATCAAGAAAATACTGACATCAGACTTATCATTAGTGCACTATGATCTGAAAGCAGAAATCGTATTGGATTCAGATGCTAGTGACTATGGTATAGGAGCAGTAATTCTACATTTATGTAGATCCAATATGACCTGATTTTGTCTGTTTTGAGTCCTGGAGAAAATGGGATTGAGTTCTAAACTAAAGCATAAGTGTTATGGTCCAGATTAGGACCAAGGAAGAACAACATGAACAAAAGAGTAGAAATAACAAAGATATATTACATGGAATAATAATACAAGATGTGGAAGGTGTTAGTATGACTGTCAGTCTGGTTTGGAGTGAACTACTATCGGCTTGACTCAATTCGTCTCTCTCTCTTGAGAGGCGTAGTATACATAGTGTTAGGAAGAATTAATTCTGTAGTTATAGGTAAGGACCCATAACACCCCACTCCCAAGCTTTTACCTCGCAGGGGTCTTTAATATTTTTTCCTCTTCGGATTAATCATCAAAAGGCTCTGTAAATTTTCTTTTTCTGCTTGATTTCCCCGGTTCTGAAATTGCTTGAGGCCTTTGCATATTGAATGTGTCAAATATTGTGTCCATTACTTCCTCCTCTTCCTGAGGTAGACCGTTAGAATCCTCTAACAGCCTCTTTCTGATCTGATTTAAGTGCCTTGTATGCGAGAACTTCGGACCCTGAATTATGTAAATCACATTCCCAATTCGTTTCTCTATTGTACCTGGTTCCCAATAGGATGTGTTGTTTTTGAACATTTAAAAAAAAACTTTCTCCCCTGGGTTAAATTTTCTTTTTGGTACAAACGACGTTGGTGATTGCTTTGTCTGTTTTGGCAGTAATTCGTCGAATACCGATCTAATTTTTCGGGTGAACATTACTTCTGGCGGCGATAATGTCGATGGCGTAGTACTGTTCGGTATAATTCTATACACTTGCAAGAATTGTTGTAAAGCCTTTTCTGTTGGTACGTCATAAGTTTTCCTTAGTGCTCTTTTTAATGTATCTACAAACCTCTCCGCTTGCCCGTTTGATCTTGGGTGATATGGCGGGGATTTGATGTGTTTCACCTCAAAAGTTTCACAAAATTCTTGAAAATCCGCAGATGTAAATTGTGTCCCATTATCAGTGACTAAACAATCAACCACTCCGAAACGAGTAAACAGCTCGTGAAGGCAATTTATTGTAGTCTCAGAAGTAGGTTTTCTACAACGAAATACTTCTGGCCATTTGCTGTAACTGTCTACTACAATCAAGTAGTAGAAACCCTCTAATGGACCTGCGAAATCTACATGGATTCCCGACCACGGTCGATCTGTCTTAGGCCATGACTTATGAGTGATCGGAGGTGCCTTGGCTGCTAAGGAACAGCCCTTACATATGTATAATATCTTGATCCATGTTTTGCCCGATGGGTTTTAGTGTCCCATCTGGCATTTTATGAAGTATACATGCCCCAACACCATAGGCATTCACGTCACTCACGACTATTATTTCCAATTTTGGATCATAATGCGCTAAAAATAAATCTGCTGTTAGAGTCTTAATGATTTTGTCGAAACTTTTCTGACATTCATATGACCATTCCCAAACTTTTTCCTTCTTCAACAGTTCGTTTAGAGGTGCACGTAATTTGTGCATGTTAGGAATAAATTCTTGATAATAATTTACTAAGCCCAAGAAGAGTAGTAAATAGGCTAAATTTTTTGGAGCCGGCATTTTATTTTATTGCCGTGGCTCTTTCTGGGTCTGGTCTTCTTCCTTCTTCGTCAATAATATGGCCCAGATATTTTATCTTCTTCAAAAAGAAGTCACGTTTATTTTCCTTTACCTTAAAACCGTAATTTTGTATCTGCCTGAAAACCTCTTGAACGTGTTCCCAGTATTGTTCAATATTTTTGCTATTTATCAGGATGTCATCTAGGTATGCGATCGTGAAATCCAGTCCGCCTAGCATAGTGTCCATTATTTACTGAAATATCGCTGACAAGACCTTGATCCCAAATGGTAATCTCTGGAACTTATATAACTCTTTCTGTGTGTTTATGCATAACAACCTCAAGGTTTCCTCATCTACTGGTACTTGTAGGTATACTTCGCTCAAGTCTATCTTTGAGAAAAATTTTCCTCCATTCAACTTTGTGAAAACTTCCTCTGGACTAGGGAGAGGATAGTGATAATCCTTAATCGCTGCATTCAATCCCATCGAGAAATCAGTGCATACTCGTATCTCACCCGATTTCCTTTTCACGTAAACCGTAGGTGCGGCCCATTGACTATATTCCACCTTTGTCAATATACCGGTTTTCATGAGTCTATCCAACTCTTCGTCTATTTTTTCTAATGATGCGAAAGGTACATTTCTTTTTTTTCTTGAAAATGGGTTGTACATTTTCTTTTAGTTCGATTTTGGCTGCCATTTTTTTACACCTCCTGAGGCCGGCTGAAAATACATCGGGGAAACTCTCCTTTAATTTCTCCTTCAATTTCTCTGCCTCGGTCGATAACCTTTCCACTTTTTGGCAGAACGTATTTATCGGTAAATCCCAGAGGTCAAATTTCTGCATCTAGTCAGTTCCAAATAAATTTTCCATATTTTTTAGAACATACATCTTTAATTTCTTGGTCATCCCGTTGAACGTCACATTTGTGATAATCTCCCCCATAAACTTGATTTTTCTTCCTGTTACCGACCTGGCTATTTTATCTGTTCTTAACAAGGTCGGTTTGTTTAATTTCTTCCACGTCTGTAAGCTAATAATGGTTAAATCTGATCCGGGATCTAATTGTAATCTGATTTTTTTGTTTAACATTTCTACTTGTACATATTTTCGCATATTTATCCCGTCCGCTTGGTCAGTTCTAGTGACTCTTACTCGGCTTTTGTTTTCTTTCTTTGTTCTACAGTGCAAACTTTTACGTCCCACTTTATTGCATGACAGACAAGTCTTATAGCGGTATGGACAATCTTTGTACCAATGCAAAGTCCCACAGCGATAGCACGGACTGGGTGGTGGTTTCTTCTGAGGTTTCATTTAACTTTTTGTAGTAAAATAATTTGTTTGGTTTGTTTTTGAGGAGGAAGAAAAACGTGTTTGTCGTTGTACTTTTCGTATGTGAGTGACGCCAGATTCTTCGATATCTTTCGAGTCCTTTTTAGGCTTATACATCTCTGACAGTCCTCAGCCAATTTTTGTAGCATCAATTCTGGTTCACTCTCAAGTTTTGTTAGAATTCTCCGCCTGATCTCTGCATCTTTAGTCAAAACCAGGCCTTGGACGAATATCAAACATTTAAAATTGTCAGGGCTGAGTTCAGATATCTAAGTCATCGCAGTGTTTGTTTACTACGGAAGCGAATGTTATATAGTCTTCACTATCCTTTTTTGTTAAATTTAAACATTTCCACCTTTTGTGGAATAGTGAAGTGTTCGGACTAAATAATTTCGTTAAAAGTTTCACGGCTTCCTTGAAAGTCAACTCATTTGTTTTGCTCGGTAGGATGTAGTCTACGAATTTAGTGTATTCACTTGACCCTAGTTTCCTCAATAGTAGACATACTTTTTTCGCGTCTAACCAATTCCCGCAATCACACTCATATGAATCTTCATATCTTCTGAAGTAAGCCGCAAAGGTTTTGTCTTCATCCGGTGCATAAGTGAAGTCTTTGATAGAGCTCCATATAGCATTTTGCGAGAATGCCACTTCATTTCCAGAATTTTGTCCTTTATTTGTTACTGCCCGTAGTAGTAATTCTTGTAGTTCGAGTTGCTTCTCTTCGTTTTTCTGTTGAATTTCTAATTGTTTTTCTTCGAGCCTAGTCTGTCTTTCCTCATTTTTTTGTTGCTGCTTGAATTGCATTTTCATTAGTTCCAATATGGTTGCCTTAAAGTCTTCCATGTTTACACCGTAATTTTGTGTAATGATTTTTCCTTTTTTCTCAGTGTAGACTTCAGGTCTTTGTCGCCTGTTGTTCTGGAACCTTAGTACAAAAGAATTTTCCTGCGTAGAATTCGATTCTGTTCTGGCTAACAGGTAAAATTCGTGTCTTCGTTACCACTGTTACGGTTGGTGTCCAAAATAAATTTCTTTTTTTTTTTATCTACGCGTAAAAACTTGTTTTTTTTTTCTCAATCCCTCCGTCGTCTCTGTTATGGATAGCAAAAAGGTTTTTTTTTTTATAGATTCTCTGCGTAGAATTCATTTCTTCAATATCATCGTCGCCACTGTTATGGTCCAGGTTAGAACCAAGGAAGAACAACACGAACACAAGAGTAGAAATAACGAAGATATATTACACGGAATAATAATACAAGATGTGGAAGGTGTTAGTATGACTGTCAGTCTGGTTTAGAGTGAACTACTATCAGCTCGACTCGATTCGTCTCTCTCTCTTGAGAGGGGTAGTATACATAGTGTTAGGAAGAGTTCATTCTGTAGTTATAGGTAAGGACCCATAACAATAAGATGCATCAGACTTTTAGATATGATTTTTGATAAAAAAAACCTGCATCATATACATACAGGATTATGGTATTTCTGTATTGCATGATCCATGGATTTTTTTGCACAAAGCTATGTCCTTTAGAATATTGCCCTAGTGACTTTCTGTTGAAGGTAACCTAGATATAATTCACAAATTTATTTGACCAAGGCCAGGAAAAATGAAATAGACCATAAATCAATAAATAATACAGTATATGGAGAAGAGAGCGCCTCCCTTAACTTCCAGATTTCTTGTTACATACTTCAATTCCAAATGCTGACTTTTTGATCACAGACTGGTTATTGTCTGGTGAAGTGTTGTAACCTAGAAAAGGTTACTGAATAAGAATAACCAAAATGAAGGTTGGAAATGAAACAGTAATCTTTATAACATTAACAACATACAAGAGTCGCCAGAGGCGTGTAGTCAGTAATCCACTGCTAGTGGCGAATCCCCCAACAGTATATTCCACTGTATTTATAAGGATTGAAACATGCTCATTATAGTCCATAGGTATAACATGAAGATATATCTTCTGACATCGCTTCTGCTGGCGGATCACATGTTCAGAATGTGTCCCACTTGACTCCCATGTATCATCCTGTTTGGAGAAGTCGCCAGTGGCAAGAGGCCATGCAGGAGCTGAAAATGACACTTTTAGCTGAAGGCATCCCTGACACAGTCCAACATTGACCCCGAGACCTGGGAAACTTGGCCTTCCTGTTGTAGGACCATCTGAGCGGGGACTTAGACTTTTGAGTCTAACCGTCAATCTGAAGAGGATCTGCAATGTGCTGTCAGGAGGGATCGACTCAACCAGCTGCATCCACCACCCACACTCCTCTTTGACTCCTGCTCACAACTCTTCAGGAGTAGGCTGGGCCTTCACAGCCATCATCACCCCCACCACCAGAGAGGAGAAAGTAAATAAGGAGAGAGGATGATGATCCCAAGGCTCAGATGCAAGCAGATACCAACTAGTCTGTATCTATCCTCTCAGACCTGAACATACAATGTTATACAGGGGGTTCTTGATCTATGACAGGATTTCATTCCTACGATGTGTCATAACGTGATTTTCTGTGTAAGTCAGAACATACCTGCAATTTTCTGTGAATAAGCACTTGTCACTCGCCTATCCTAGCACAATAGTAAAGTAATAATCTAAGACATAACACATTTCTATGACATATCTTAACATAATTAGGACTAAAAAACATATGCAGGACATGATACATATAAAGAAATGAAATTGTTTTAAGCTGCTTGTATAAATATTGCCCGTTTTGTCATTCACTCTTCGTAGACGAATGACAAAACATAAGATCTTGTTCTCTCTTGCAGTACATGGAACCAGCAACAAATCTGGGAAAGAAAAACAAGTCTATTCTTCTACCACATTGTTTGTGTTGTGTATGAGGTGAACAGCTTAAGTCAAAGCAAGATTAATAGAGATTGCATTGTATCCATGAATCGTTGTAGGTCAGGACAGTCATAACCCAGAGTCTTACAATGCACACCTCTAAATTCTGAATAGTTTTTTCTATTTGAAATCTGATTTATTCAATCAGGAATAGTGGTAGACACTCAGTTTTACTTTAAGCTGATTTTAATATCAACAATTTCCTAATTCTTACTTCTTTTTATTTTGTTTTCTAGGTTGTTACCAACAGCCATATTATCCCACAACGTCAGATTCCTACCAACATGGATCTACTGTTATGTCACAGCCGGTTTTTGTGGTACATCAAATGGGGTTTGGGCCTAACCCTCGTAACATAACGTGTCCATTCTGCCATGTCTATGTGCAAACAGCAACAGAATACCAAACTGGGGCATTAACATGGCTTGTATCTGGACTGCTCTGCTTATTTGGGTAAATGGAAAACTTTTTTTTTGTTCATTTTAATTTTTTTTTTGTTCTGAAAATTACTTTTGAAAAAAGATGAATATTTTTCTGAGTTTACTATGGATGGTTGACTCAGGTAGGCGTTTCAGGTAGGTATTTTACTGACTAACATTTTGGAGAATGAAGAAAAAGAAAATACTTTTAATTAGAGTCACTAGCAATGATTTTGATGAGCACAAAGATATCCATAATAATACAGTCATGAACACTTGCTTTTTTAGATTTCTGCTAACAAGAGTAAATGTTTGACTGGAATTTCAGTAATACTATCTGTGATCATTCAAGATTCATTGATTTTTTTTTATGGCTTATCAACCTTTTGTGTATTATTTAAATCCAAAACATATTTCAGATTGTAGGAAGTTGCTTACACTATCCAGTATTCACAAGCAGTTGATCATTCAAGACTGAAGCTCAAACTATTGCATTCATATTGACACTATACAAGGGAAGATACAGATCTGAATGCATAGTGTTCATATTTCATTTCTGAATGACCACAGATATGAATCTCTTGATATTCCATACAGTCATGGGTTAACTAGCAGGGTAGATTTGCCTCTAGCCTTGGTTGGCAACCAGTCTAAAAGGACAATTCTTTATGTACCGTGTCTCCTCAGGACATAGGCAATCATGGCCCTCCACAAATTCCTTAGCTCTTAATAAATTTTGTCTTCTTGCTATTTCTCATAAACTCTGTTCTGCCATTCATTTACTCAAGCTCATCAAGTATGTAATGCACGGTTTTCCTCTGTTCCTCAATCTGTCCTGTGAGTATCAAATTTTCCAAGCCCTCCTTCCTCATTGCATGCCCTAGAAATTTCAACTGTCTTGTCCTGATGTTAAGTATAATAAAATTTCCACTTTGTTTTCCATTTTTTTCTAAAACCTTGTCATTGCTCTCGTTTGGTCTAGAGTATCCTCAGTATCCCTTCTGTAGAAACACATTTCTGTTGCTTCAAGTCTCTTCATCTTTCAGGCGAATGTCCAACATTCACTACCATATAGGAGGGCTGATATTATGTAGCAGTTCAGTACTCTTTTCTTTGATTCCAACAAAGTTTTTCTGTCTCTTAATACTCTGCTTAGCTTTTGGAATGCATCTTTAGCTATCCCAATACGTCTTTGAATTTCAGTGTCACACTTTCCGTCCTTTGCTAGAACACTTCCCAGATATTGGCTGGCTCACCACTTATAAAAAACCTGTTACAAAATCCATAAAAGTAACACCTAGTGCGGTGAAACTGTGACCCTATTCTTCACAGGAGACTAGCACTAACAAAACAAAAGGAATTACCACAGATACTACTCCTGAAAGTTCACTGTCAACATTTACAGCTTGTTAGTAAAAATTAAGTTGATTTCTAGAATCGGTAGCTCATTTCTTTTGGTTTTTATAAGAGTATATAAATAAAGACAAAAGGAAAATTTGCCTTGATAAAGTCCATCTGAGGACAAAACATATCAGCTAGGATAAGTTTGCTTTTGTCTTTAGTCATTTTGTACTTTTACAGATATATTTTAGTTATATCTGAAATTTTATATATATTATATATTAGGTTGTCACACATGAAAAGATGCATTTTTTGGTTGGTTGATCTGGTTGTCTAACAAAGTAAGCTCCTTAGTATATAAAAAAACCTTGACATTCCTGAATCTTTTTCTTTCCAAATAATTTTTCTTTCAATATATTGTTACTCATAAACCCAATGAAATTGATTACAATGAAACAATGTCAAGTAATCTTATCATATGAGTACAAAACTGGGAAAAAGAACCATTTTTGCATCGAATCATTACATGCAATGAGAAATGGATACTATTTGACAACAGTAAGAGAGTAAGCCAGTGGCTAAATGCAAGTGAATCACCAAAACAATACCCTATACTTCCACTGCATCTTAAAAAGTTAATGGTTACTGTATGGTGAACTTTCAAAGGGGTTATTCATTATTCATTCTTGCCTCAAAGGAAAACAATAATAGGAACCTTGTATTGTGGAGAAATTGAGTGTATGCATGAAGAATTGAAAAAGAAACATGCTAGAATTGTGAATAGGGATGGCCCAATTTTGGTGCATGACAATGCATGTCCACATGCTTCTCAATCAACGGTCCAAAAGCTGCATAGCCTGAATTATGAAATTTTGTCTCATTCTCCGTATTCACCTGATATATCAATGCTGAACTGGTTTGTCATCTCTCATCACAGAGCCTTTTCTCAGACAAGCAATACGGCTTTCATTTCTCCAGATCAACTACTGATGCACTAATGATAATTGTGGAAAGAGTCTATCATGCTCTAGATAAAAACAGTGAAGCCCGGGCTGTAGCATTGGACATCTCAGGGTCTGGCATTGAGGTCTTCTTCACAAGTTGAAAAGCTATGATATCTCCATGCATGTTTTTGAGCTGATCCAGTCATTTCTATGAAATCATGAAATGAAACTTGTCCTGAATGGTCACTCGTCTACAACATTTTGTACTAACGCAGATGTCCTGCAGGGCTCCATCCTTGGTTCTACACTGTTTTTAATCTTCATTAATGACCTCCTTGATAATATCAGCTCTCAACTTGGCATCTACACCTGATGACCCTACCATTTACTCCTGCCTCGATAATAAGGCTGATCGGTCAGACAAGGTGAAAATGGCAGCCAATGTACAAAACGACCTCAAGACTGTCGTTAACTGGGATAAAAGATCAATTTTAACACCTCCAAAACTAAACTGCTCTCCGTTAAATCATCGGAGAGACTCCTCAGTATCTTCCACCAGCATGGCTGATGCTATCCACCAATAAAGTAAACTCATTGTGCCTTCTTAGGTGTTGTGGATTCCGGAATGAAATCCGGTATCAAATAATAACAAACACCAAAAATGAATATAGGAAAATAAATGTATTAACGTAATAATACAAGCTGGTAATACAGGTTAGTAGTTCCAGGAATGCGGGGTTAGTAGACAAATATATATATATAGTCTTTGATATCGACGTATCGCTGTATGACTTCTTACTGAGTCTAACGTGCTCGTTACTGTGACTCTTGTGCTACTCTCCTCTGTGTGACTGTCTATCTACTACTACAACTTCTTGACTTCTTGACTGTTTGGGTATTCACTGGTAGTAGTATATGTATACCTTGGGTGAGTGCATTTGTGTAAAAAGGGGAGACCCCTCAACATTAGGTTAACATTCTCAGCTTACATGAGGTGGAAAGAGTACATTTAATCTATTGCTAGATCAGCTGCTAAGAAAGTTTGTTCACTGTGTTGAATGAGACAGTTTTTCTTTCCCAAATCTATCTTGCATATCTATAAGTCTACCATTCGTCTATACTTAGAAAATTGCTGTCATATATGGTCTGGTGCCCCTGCTATTTTCCTGGAGCTCTTTGATAAGATCAAAAGAAGAATCAGCAATATTATTGGTCATGATCTGACAGCTTGGCTTCAGTCACTTTCCCACCCTCGTAAGGTTGCCTCTCTCTGCCTTTTTTTATAAATATTTTCATGGTAACTGTTCAGATGAGTTCTTTGCTATGTTACCTAGAGTGTATGAATTTAAGCACAATATTAGTCTAGTGGTGAGATCTTATCAATTTACAGTTGAGCTAACTAGATGTAGCGGTAACTTCTCTGCTAACAGTTTTTTATCCCACACTTCTCGCTTGTGGAACTCCATCCTGGCTCCATGCTTTCCAGCCAACTTTAATCTGTAAAAATTTAAATACAATGTCAACCGCTATCTATTGTCCTCCTAATTGCTCTTTTCTTTCTCCTTATTACTAATGTTTCTGTTCCTAATTCCTCCATACACGGTAACTCCTTGCATGCTAGTGACTGTACTGCTTTGCTTGGGGTGATACCAATTAAAAAAAAACTCTCTTACTAATTATCACTCATTTGAGCTTTTCACGCTGAATAAAACATTCTCCACTAAGGAAGAGGTAATCAAAGCATTTGAACTGTTTATCACATCAGAGGATGAGAATTTGTTTAAAGATGGGATCAAGAATGTAGAGGTACATTGGAGAACAGTGATTCATCAATATCTGTTATCATATTCTTTTATCATTATTTTAAACAAAAAGTGTTCAACTTTAATATTTCTTGGTAAATTAAAAAAAGATACAAGGAAAACTCTTGATGGTTGACACTGAAAGTTTTATAAACCATTGGCTGTGAGTTTGTTCCTTGGTATTTGTACCAGATTTACTTGTTGTTCAACAGATTTAAAATGGATGTAACAGTAGCAAAGACAAAGAATACAATAAATGTAAAGAGATTGACTATTATTATATTTATAAAGAACCATTAAAATATAATAGGATTACTTACATATAGATCATTATATATTTTTACAATCACAGTATCCGAGCTTTTTGCATCGTATCAAAATAGGAGACACGGTGGAGTAATGGTTAGTGTCTCGGATTGAGGAATCGGAGAGTCGAGTTCGAATGTCACTTGGATCCATTACATTCACTTACATGCTAATACCCTTGGAAAAGATATGAGTCGTCTTCTCCCCCCAGCTATGAGTAAATAGCAGGACAGACTGGGTTCTATAGTCTTGGATGGCAACTGGTCTGCAGCTGAAAGAAATTACTTACTGTGGGAAAAAAATTTGCTTCATCTGTCATGTATCGAAAGATACATGATCGCCTAAGTGTGTATCATGCATGACACATAACTGAGTTAACAAATGTATTTGATACTGTGAAGAGACAGATAGATAGATAGTTTGTTTAACCAGCATATCGACAATAGTTGGGCCATTTAATGCTGAAAAGATTTTTTTTTTGTTCAAAAAAGTATAGTTGGTAATATTGTTTTTCAAAAAAGTATAGCTGGTAATATTGTTTTTCAAAAACGTATAGCTGGTAATAATATTTTTTCAAAAAGAAATGTGCTGGAAAAGACCTGGAAGTTTGGAAAAGACCTGGAAGTTCACTATTTGCCCATTGCTGGGACCCCAACCATATGCATAGTCATACACTAAGATATCCAACTGATTACATGCACCTAATTTCTTGAGATTTATTATACCTAATTTATAATAAAGTATGTAGAAACAGATCCGGATTGGTTAATCATAAAAGCTTACAATGTCGACATACAATCCAATAAGCAATCAAAACTATACTTTTTTTGTATCATATCTGCATAAAAAAAGTGTAAATCCATTTCAGTGCTTAAGAGTGGGTTGTAGATCAAACAATTTATAGGTCATTTGTACATATTTCACAGATTTTATCTATTTTATTCAAATTTGTTACTCTTTAATCTAATACAGATTTAATTTTAATTTTTTAACCTAATATTTCAATTTCTACAGAATAATTTATTTTGCATATATATTTAATATATAGATAAATTCAAATAAATAAATTTGTCATGGTCATAGTATCTCAGCACAGGAACTTCATTCAGCATCTTAACCTTCTCAAAAGCCTCCTTGCATGCCCGAGATCAAGATCATGAGATGTCTGTCTTTGTAACATGGTAAATTGGAGACATCACCTTGGAGATAGAAATTTTACACAGTAGTTCACAAATCCTCCTATTTGATCTCTTTCACATCTGTTGAACAAGCCATCTTCCTAATGGCCTTTATTTTCACTGAATCAAAGTATAACACTTCAATGGTTATTATTTGCTCCATGAGAAACGCAGTTTGTTGCAGGTCCACATTGTAGGGGTTTAAATGTATTCCCCATTCTTGGCATCTCTGCAAGAGTCTCTTGAGCTTTCTTTCATGGTCAGCTGTGGCTTCTTTCATAGTTTTTCCTCTCCTAAAAACCTAAATATCATCAGTCTTGTTTAACACTCACTCCAGATCAAATACGGCCTTCTGAAAGATTTTGCGTGCTGGAGTAATTCCAAATGGTAATACTTTCCACCTATACTGGCCAAATGGAGTAGTGAATGTAGTCAGACGACTGCTTTCCTAATCAGGCTTCAAATGCCAAAATCTTTCAGATTCTGGGTGGAAACACTTTACTGTCTGCAAGTTTGGGCAAAAGATCTTCAAAAACACAGGTAACTGAAAGTGTTCCCTTTTTATAGCCTTGTTTAGTAGCTTTAGGTCTATACAGACCCACAGGTTCTTGCTGACCCATGCTATTGGTTCATTAACTTGCTCAATGACCTTTTTTCAACTTGCCTCTCCATCTATGCTTTCAATTCCCACTTGACAGCTACTGGAACCCTCTGCGCTACTGCAATATGTGGTGTTATATTTGGGTCCACCTCCAAATGTACCACACCAGGTAGTTGGCTAAGCTTTTCCTCAAACATGTCCTCAGATTCCTAGAGAACAGATCCACCTATTGTGTGTTCACCCCCTTTTCTGTGAGACTCTAGCCACCATCTGGAACTCCACCTTGTTCACACTGACCAGGCCCATTTTTGTATGGTCATTGCACCTAAAAGTGAATCCAAATCATTCCTCAGAATCACAAAATGTATGGTATACTTCTTTCCATTTTTTGAGTTAACCCACTTTTTATGGTACTAGGCCATTGGTTAGTCATCTCTACCATGTTACACATGGCAAGGGTCTTATCAAATGCCTTCCTGTGGGCCAGACTGCATTCCTCTCAGTCACAGCTATATCCATGTGGTCAAAGTCTGACTGACTACTGCTACTATCTCCACCAAGTTGACGTGTGCACACTGTCTGAACCGGTTTCTTTATTGACATGCATTTTGCCGTGAAATGATTCTTGCTTCGAAACTTGTTGAAACTTGATTAATGCATGGAATAATAATGCAAACACAAAATGTACTTAGAATAAAATGTATTGAAACAAGAAAGTGTACACAATATTTACATATAGTCTTTTGTATATTTCTGGGAAGACCGTTCCTGGAGAATGTGTTGACTAAGTCGCAGTCGAGCAGAGTCTCTAGTGAATCTCTTGATTTGCCTCCCTGTCTTCCCAGTACCATATTTATATCGTTGGTACTCCACTATGCAAATTAGGTGGATCCTACCACAACAAAACTTCAGATACGTTAATCCATATACTGGATATTGCTCCTAACCTGGTTAATGGTGAGAAGTACAGAACTGGCACTCTTTTCTGAGTTTTGGTTTTCTCCACAGATACTTCTGCATCTTAGTAATGACCTTGTGTACTTGCTCCAATCTCAAAGCTTGAGACTGTTGAGCAGCATTCTCCATTAGTTTGCAAATGTCATTGGAAAAATGTAACTAATCTAAATGCATACGTAATGAAATATGTTTTTGTTCATTATTGAGGAACACATTCTTTCAGACAATTTATTCTCTGGCCTTCCACAGGTGCACAAAGATACCTTCTTTAATGTTCAAAATAGTCATTATCCTTCCAAGAGTTGTTCAGACAATTTAATTCATTCTTTGTGTTGCTGATGTCATTACCAGACAATTTATTCTATGGCCTTACTTAGGTATACAAAAATACTTTGGCAATCTTGAACCTTCATGCCCACAAAAAACAGTCTCAAAAGGGTGGTTTTTCCCTAGACACCATTATTATTTTAACTACTGTCATTTCTTGGCAATGTTTGTATTAAAAAGAGATGATTAGAATTGTAATAAAACCTAAACATTTGATGAAAGTGTATTTATACATTTTGTTTTGTTCTTGAGAGTTTACAACAAAAATATAAACCACTATTTATTAGATTGTTTATTTACAAGAATAATTTTATATTTACAACATTCTATAAACTAATACAATTAAAACTAATTCAATGAAATATTTATCATTTATAAAAAAATAAATATGAAAACAATTTTTATTCATAAATTTATAAACATTTACTAAATTAGTAAAATATGTGAACCATCTATAAAGAAATCCCTATTATTTACCATTTTATAAAGTTCAAATTGACTGGCAGTTAGCCAGTGTTTTGCTAACCATTCCGATAAACAATCTAATAAATAGTGTTTAATAGTTGGTGAAAAGAAAGGGCAACTAAGTTAACAAATGGTTTGGCTTATTCCCAGCAATGCAAGCCAAAAAGATAATACCATTCTCAGCCAACCATGTAACATAGGTTAATTCATATTTATAGACACAGATGCTGTCCCATTACTTCATTGCATAGCAAAAAAAAAAAAAAATTCTGAAATCCTCACTAGCCTAATTTATACATCTAAGAGGATAACATATACAGTTTCCTTAAATTTTCCCACTCTCTAGAAATGTTCTTTATCTAATATTTAAACCTCATCCCAGAGAGGACTTTGAAAGCTTTCTCTCTTCAGTTATGGTTCACTATACCAAATTAATATCGAATCAATTGCTAGGTCTGCTGCTAAGAAAGTTGGTTCAGTGTGTCATGCTAGACAATTTTTTCCCCAGAATATATTTTACATATTTATAAGTTTACCATTTGTCCATGCTTTGAATATTTTTGCTGTTATGAAGTAGAGTACTCCCTGGAATTGACAGATCAGCAGATGGTTGCTCGACTGGCTTTCGCTTTTATATACAATACTACACCTCCCTGAACCGAAATGGCCTTATGCCATTCATTGATCTTTGACTCCTAATTATTCTTGGGAATCTGTCTTTCTTAGTGTGTATCTTGATTTCTTCTTATAGGGGACCTATGTCTAAGTTCATTTCTGACCTCCTCGTCAGGTTTCTAGCCATAGATTGTTCAGTTTCACTACTGGATACATTAGACCCCCCCCCCACTTCATGTTCTTCACCTTCAGATTCTTCGTCCATTTCTATATCCTCAGGTTCTATTCTGCTTCTACATTGATCCACATAGGCCAGTACATTTTGTCCATTTTTCGTTAGTATTGCTGTGTTGCGTCCTTTCTGTACTACAAAGTTCGCCTTCTCTGGATTAAATTCTTTGCCTTTTTTATGCCATACACTTTCACTTGTTGAAAATGGCATTGTTATGGGAGCTCTAATCTGGCTACTCATTGTTGCGGAAGGACTTTGTAGTCTGCCAGCATGTGGGATTGTCCTATAGCTTAACAGTAATTTTAGTAAGTAACTCTCTATATTATCATTAGATGGGGAAAATGCTTTGAGTCCCATATTCACAGTCTACACCATTCTTTCTGTGATTCCATTTGATTGTGCGTGGTAAGGTAGTGTGTTATATGGAATGCATCCAATATGCTTTAGCCGTGGTTTCAAATTTTCCTCACAAAATGATGGCACGTTATCTGAGACCAAAGTTTTAGGCATCCTATTCCTTGAAAATATTGTTCCTAATATTTGTTTTACACTGCTGGCTTTTCTGTCAGCAACCTTAATTACTTTGGGCTGTCCTAAAAATGAGTTCACTAAAATTAAAAATAGCCCCATGCCTTTAATATAGACATGATCTATGTGTATCCGAGCACATGCTTCTTTTTCTTTAGGCCGTGAGTGAAATTTGTTTTGCCGAAAGTTTTTTATTTCAGCACATTTTGGGCATCTTTTTACAGTCCTATGCATCTTGAGAATATTCTGCCACCATCCTTTAATATTAATCTCATGTGTGTCACTTTTATACCACAATGTACATCACTGTGTACATCATTTAGAACTTCTTTTCTTAAAATTTGTGGGCATATTATAATATCTCCATTACATATTATGCCTTTCTCTACAATTAACTTATGCCTTGATTCTTTGTAGGGTCTTTCTGCCATTGGACAATTGCTCAAATGTGTTTATTTTTATTCTCTTTGACATTTTACTTAACACTGGATCTTGTATGGTTTCCATTCCGAGACGATTTAGGGGTAACACGTCCATTTCAACCTTGTGCAGTGTTTTATCTTCTGAATTTTCAGATGTTTCTAATTTTTTACAGTCGAAATTTAGTCTGGATAGTGTATCCATTTGTGGAATAGTGTTCCCCTTTACGCATATGATGTCAAAATCAAAGGCCATGTGTTTTATAGCCCATCTTAAAATTCTAGAAGATGTTACTTTTGGTAATTTCTTTTTGGGGTTAAATATAAACTCTAAAGTTTTGTGATCTGACTTTAACAAAAAATGTTCTCCTAACAAAAAATTTCAAGCTCTTTCTGTGCTCCCTACTATTGCTAACGCTTCTTTCTCAATATTTGAGTAGTTAGCTTCAGCTGACTTTAATTTTCTTGACAGGTCCATTATTGGATGACCTTCTTGGGATAAAATTGTGGCAACAGCACGTTCACTTGCATCCTTAGTCAATGTCATTTCTTTTTTGAATCAAAGATTTTTGTAACCAATTTTCTTATTAGTGCCTCTTTAAGCTATCCAAAGCTGTATTTTGCCTTTGAGTTCATTTCAATTCTGTATCCTTTTATTGTAATTCTGCAAATGGTTCTATTAAGTCACTGTATCTAGGTAGATATTTGCTATAAAAATTGATCAATCCCCAAAAGGATTCTAATTGCTTTTTATTTTTTGGTGCAGATACTTCTGATATTTTATTTATCAGTTTATTGTCCAGTGAAATTGCTTCTTTAGGTATTTGGTATCCCAAATATGATATTTTGTTACAATTTAACTCCCATTTATCACTATTCATTGTTATACCAGCATTTCTTAATTTGGTTTAAACTTGTTCAGTTTTCTTTTTAATTCCTCTTTACTGTAAGCACCTATGGCTATATCGTCTTGATACAGGATTATATTTTTTACCCCTTCCGATAGAACTTTTGTCAATTGCCTTTTGAAAAATAGAGGTTCAAGTCTTAACTCCAAATGGAAGATGAGTCCATCTTAGTAAGCCTATCAGGGTATTAATTGTAGTGACTTCTTTAATTTTTCTATTAATTTGTATTTGGTTATATGTCAGTTTCATACCTACTTTGTAATCTCCGCATATTCTCAAATTGCCATTGGTCTTTTGTATCGCAAGAATTGGTGAGAGTACCACAGGTAGAATGTAAATAGATATTTTTCAAGATTCAAAATAGACTGGGTGATTATTTTCTTTTAGATGAATACTCACTTTATATCCTTTTAATAGTCTTAGGTCACATTCTTCTGACTTTATACAGTTTATTAATTTCAACATATTCACTTTTAAAATGTCTATTCCCAAGAGTCCATGATTTTTTGTGCATTCTACAACAGTGACGGGAATAATCTCAAAACAGTTTTTTGTCTCGAAAGTTCCCTCAAAGGAGCCTAGAGTTTTGATTACAGATCCATCAAAATATTTTAAATTAAGATTACTTTTTCTTAATTTGGGTTTACCCATTTTCCCTAGAAATTCCTTGAGATCAAAGTAACATCATTCCTCGTGCCATTCAATTTTACTCTCTAAATTTTGCAGGTGTTCTTATTGAATATACTTCTGTATTTTCAGTGTGAGGGTTTATATTTTCTACCCTTTGTATTTTCTTTTTGCATCTGCACACAAATTTGAAATGGTCTTTTCTTTTACAGTTTAAACATAATTTTCCTAGGGCTGGACATTTGTTTTTGTTTCTTTCGTGTTCTTTGTTGCAATACTTGCAATAATTAAAATTTCAGTTGTGTTGTATGCTTCCACATTGTTTTTAGAATAATTAATTCTAATTACTGCAAGAATTCTACACTTGCTTCTAAATTCATATAATTCACTTGCAGTCATTCTAAGAAGTTATGTTTACATGTAACGTCATACACGCCTTCAATTAATCTTAGAAGGATCAAATCTTCTATAGCCATTTCTCTCGAACCCAGTTTTTCAAATTTGCAATATCTTGATGCTTCTTTCAATCTGTGTAAATATTGCATTATGGTTTAATTTGGATTCTGTCTATTTTTCCAGAAATTTTGTTCATTGTGCAATAATCAGCTTTTTTTTTGGTTACATGTTTCTTTTTATAACGGTTGAAATTTCCTTATATGTTAAGTCTTCCAGTATTTTGGGGTACACATCATAATGGATATTTTCTTTATGGCTTTACATCATGCTGAAGCCAAAAATAAAAAATCAGTAATTTCATTCTTCCCTCTAGAGGCTTTCTTGTCTTTCAGTTTCTTTAGCCTAGACAATGCTGTAAAATATCTAATCCAAATTTCTATGTGCTCTGGCTCAATCAAAGTGGTTAGGAATCCTATCAGTGATGCCATATTTAGACATCATCAGGTCAACAGATAGTAACAGAAATTTACAATATTTTGATGTTTCTTTCAATCTGCATTACAGTTTCATTTGGTTATGTCTATTTTCTAGGAATTTTGTTTTTCTGCAATAACCAACTTTTTTTTTGGTTGTATGTTTTTTTTTTATAATGGTTGAAATTTCCTCATATGTTAAGTTTTCCAGTATTTTGGAATACACCATAATTGATATTTTCTTTATGGTTTCACATCCTGCCGAAGCCAAAAATAAAACAGTAATTTCATTCTCTCCTCCAGAGGCTTTCTTGTCTTTCAGTATCTTTACCCTAGCCATCGCTATGAGACATCTAATTCTAATTTGTACATGCTCTGGTGCATTCAAGGTGGTTAGGGATCCTATTGGCGACAGCATATTGTTGTAAAGTAGAATACACATTGTCAGATCAACAGCTGGTAAGTCGACTGGCATTCACTGTAGCATACTGCTTTTATAGCTGTACTTCATATACATACAATACCACAGCTGCCATGTATGGTCCAGTGCTCTTGATGTATATTTAGAAATTCTTGATAAAATTCAAAAAAGAATCACCAATATTATTGGTCTTGACCTGACATCTTGGCTTCAGTCAATTTCCCATAGCTCTAATGTAGCTTCCCTGTGCTTTTTCTATAAATATTTTCATGGTAATTGTTTGAACAAACTCTTCACTATAGTACCTAGACTTTATGAATTTAAGCACAGTACTAGATTGGTAGCAAGGTCTCATCTATTTAGTTGAATTGGCTAGATGTAACTGTAAATTCTATGGTAACAGTTTCTTTTCTTACACTTCTCACTTGTGGAACTCTCTTCTGGCTAGATGCTTTCCAGCCAACTTTGATCTTCAAAAAACAAATGCAATGTCAATCATTGTCTACTGTCTTCTTGATTCCTTTTTTATTGTTCTCTCTCCTTTCCTGTTTCTTTTTTTTTTCTTATTCTTTCACATTCAATAACCCCTTGTGTCTGAATGGCTTTACTGCCTTGCATGGGGTGAAATGATTAAAAAGATTAACATTTGGATAAAACTTAAGATACTAAAGTTTGACTTGATGGCTGGTTTCATCCATATAATTTTTTTCCACATTTGCATTGGATACTATGAATGAAAGTTTTTGTCAAACCCTTTTTTCTTGAGGGAGCAGTTGGAATAACTTTAAACTTTGATCTGGAATTAGAATAAAAAGCTGTGATAGCACATATCCTGAGTCCATCATAAAAATACAGGATGTGGAATTAGTAAATACTGAACATTTCAAATACTTTGGTGTATGGATAAGTTATAACAATGCTATAGAAAAATAAATTGAACATAGAATAGGCTGCAATAAAGATAGATTTAACCAACACGGCAAATTGTTACAAAACCAAAACATTAATCCGAAAACTTGAGTCACATTCTTAAATAAACTCATTAGATTGGGACTTTCATATGGATGTCATGCATGGTGCCAAACCCATTCAGAAAGATCTAAACTGTCAATTGTATACAACTGCTTTCTAAGAGAAATGGTAAAAAATTGCTTTCAGCGAGTGAAATATGTGTGTATTGGCAAAGATTATTTTTCTTTGAATATTGTGGACTGGTATTATAGAATCACAAAGAAAAACTGATAGAAACCACATCACTTGAGGACTAGCAACAGCAGCAACAACTAAAATAGATAACACATTAAAGTGAAAATAATGTCACATTCAAGATGTTGACATTCCACATTACTAAAAGGTTAGGAAGGAAACCCTCATCAATATTGGAAAGAGCGATATCAACTACTGGACTTTAGAAATCTATTTTCCTGAAAAATTGTTTTAAGTGAATGATTTTATAATTTTAAATTGAAAGCAGTACTAGTTGTTCGGTCAATGAATGCCAAATGTTTCCTTGTAGGGAAACAGCTAATATTACCATTGGTTGATTTTTTTTTTTCCTCAAAGGAAGTGGGAAAAAAATATAGAGATATTATAGTAAATAACAATAGTAAGAATATCATAGTAAATAAAATATCATAAGAATATCATAATGAATATCAAGAATATCATAGTCAATGACATATCATAAGAATATCATAGTAAATATCAAGAATATCATACTCAATAACATATCATAAGAATATCATAGTAAATATCAAGAATATCATAGTCAATAACATATAAGAATATCATAGTAAATATCAAGAATATCATAGTCAATAACATATAAGAATATCATAGTAAATATCAAGAATATCATAGTCAATAACATATCATAAGAATATCATTGTAAATATCAAGAATATCATAGTCAATAACATATCATAAGAATATCATAGTCAATAACAATAGTAAGAAATTCTATCAACCTCTCATTTAATTGGAAACAGATTCCTTGCAGTTTTAGTTTTTGTTGCTAATGAGAACAGGTGGGGATTATTTAGTCATTTCTCTAATGGCAAATTCCCGACGTAGCTTGGTGAGACTAAAAACTAGGTGAAAACTATCAATTGCTGGTGACAGGCCAACTTGTAACGATGCAGTATTTTGAGATTTTTGGCAATAAGCTGAATGTTGAATGTAGGAGAGTTGCAATGGGAGTTGATATTAAATAGAACACATCAAATACCATATACCAAAAATATAAAAAGAAATTGTTTAATATTTTTTATTGTATGTATGTGGGTGTGTATAAGATGAGAATAAAACAGAAAAATAAATTACTTTTCCCTTTGTCTCTCTTTTATATATTAATAACTACATCCCCTACCAAGTTTTCCAAGATATAGAACTTGAAATAAACCTTTTGAAAACAGAAACTATGATCTGGAATTGTAATGAAAGCAATGATGGCACATACCCTGAATCCATCATAAAAATTCAGAATGTGGATTTAGTAAACACTAAACAGTTCAAATACCTTGGTATATGGATCAGCTATAACAAATTTACTATAGTAGAAAAGGAAGTTGAACATAGAATATGCTGTGCCAGAGGTAGTTTCACACAACACCACAAATTGCTACAAAACCAAAACATTAACCTAAAATCTCAAATAATGTTCCTAAAGAGCCTATTTATATTGAGACTTTCTTATGGAGGTCATGCTTGGGGCCAAACCTGTTCAGAAATATCTAAACTGTCAGCTGCTTACAACCACTTTCTAAGATCAATAGTTAAAAATGGCTTTGAGGGAGTGAAGCCTGTGGGTTTTGATGAAAACCACACTTCTTCAAAATTTGTGGACTGGCATTATAGAATCAAAAATAAAGAAGCATACTAAATAATAGAAAGCACATCACTTGAGAACTTTCAACAGCAGCATGGGTATCACAGAAAAAATAATGATATAATTAAGATGGTGACATTTCACACTACATCAAATAAAAGGTTAGGAAGGAAATCTCCAGTAAGAGTGATAAGAGCTACTGGACTTACAAAAAGTTTTTTATCAATTTTAACTGAAAGTAGTACAAGCTGCTCAGTCAATGAATGCCAAATGTTTCCTTATAAGGAAATGTTTAATATTATTATTAACATTTAAAGATAGTTACATAGATATAGAGGAGGCATAGTGGAGTAGTGGATAGTGGTTCGGATTAAGGAATCAGAGAGCTGAGTTTGAATTCCACTTGCATCCATTACATTCACTTATGTGCTAATACCCTTGAGAAAGGTATGAATACTCCTCTTCTCCTTCCAGCTATGGGTAAGTAGCAGGACAGACTGGATTCTATAGCCTTGTATGGCAACTGGTCTACCACAGAAAGAAATGGCAACCTACTTTGGGAAAAAATCTGCCTCATTAGTCATGTATTGAAAGATGCATAATTGCCTAAGCGTGTATCACGCATGGCACTCAATTAATTACACATGGATTCAATGTTATAACTGAATATTTCAGATCAAAATACAGATTATAACGATATTAGGTTACAGACTTATTGATAGAAACTCATATACATTATTGTATATTGTACTGTATCTATTAGCCATTGTACATACACAACTTAAAAAAAAGGTTTACTTTGTGATATTTTATGTGAAAGAATCCAAATATTGACTATAATTTGACAGCACTCTATTTTTAAGCTCTGACAGAACGGCACATTTATCTCTTGTCTGTAGAATATTCATACTGGTTTCTGGCTGCCTTTTTTTTACATGCCTTTTATTGATTTATTCAAATCAAAGACTCTTTATAGACAGATCTGTAACTTGGAGTTTCATGATATCAGTGTTTGAAAATCCAGTTCCTTATCACATGTGGTCTGCAACACATAAGAGCAACTGAGAAGAATGGTAACACATTGGAATTGGATTTTGGTTTCCAGCTTGAAGCGTTTTTAACATCAGTTTTAGATTGGGCTGATGATTTCATTTTGTTCTTTCATCTTTTTCATATGATCATATATTTGAACTGATACTTAGGTGATGAAAATATTTAGAGAAACAGCACAGGAAAGCCATGTCAGGTTGGTGAGAAAGTGACTGAAATTAAGATGCCAGGTGATGACTGATAACATTAAAGATTCTCCTTTGAATTTTGTTGAGGATCTAGAGATATATAGCTCTCGTTTTTTTTTTATTTCACATAATGTCAAAATCTCGTTCAGGAAAGTCCTGTATCAAGGTTCGTAACTCACGGTTATTAGTTCCTGCACACATGCTACATTTTCAAAATTTTAAAGTAACCTCTCAGAATTCTAGAGAGTCCAAACTATTAAAAGAATAAAATATAGGCAATTTTCTCACCTCTTACTCATCTAAGATCTTTTCAAATGTCATACTTTTAGAAAAATGTGACCTTCTTATAAATAGCCATATTGAAACCTGTCCGCCATGAGGGACATATTTGTCTGAAAAGACAGTGTACAATAATGAACGAGTGACAGCAAAAATCTGTTAAACTTGACAGGAATTAAGATATGGGAATTTCCCCTCACTCCATAAAGAAAAAAAATAAAGAAAAGAACCATGCATACGAAAAGAAAAATTCTGAGTTAGCATGAAGCTGAACAAAAAGAATTTGATTATTTATAATAGTTGTTTGATTGGTTGGTTGATTTTGTTTAGTGGCATATCAACACCGCTATGGGTCATGGTCACAAGTCCCATAACACATTAGAGTTGTAGCGGTACCACATGTACTGCAGCTGCAGTAGAAGAGGTGTGTCTAGGGCAAGATTGCCTGATAGAGCTCGACCCTCTCCATGTTTGGTTTGAATTCAGATTTTTCCTTCTCCTTGCCACCCTAGGCTATAGAACCCTGTCTGTTCTGCTATTTACCCATAGCTGGGGAGAGGAGGAAGAGATAGATTCATACCTTTTTCTAAGTATATAAGTGAATGCAATGAACTCAACTGGAATTAGAACTCAGCTCTCTGACTCCTCAAACCAAGCTGCAATCCATTAATCCACCATACCTCTATACTTGTACTAGGTGCATAGCAGTATAACCAAACCAGATGTGGAATAGTAGCCTTATAAAAGTGCAAGATAGATTCTGGCAAGAAAAATTGTCTAGCACAACATAGAAAACAACTTTCCTTGCAGAAGATTTAGCAATTGATTCAAAATAACCATTCCATAACAGTGGAAAACATTAGACCAAGATGTCACAATAAGTTATTCTCCTGGAGCTTAGCATCAGTCATGTTAATGGAAAGCAAAAAAAAGTTCTCCAAGACAAAAGAGAACAATTTAGATTTGGAGGTGTTAAAATTAAATGGTGTTTAAAGATTATTTTTTGTTATATTCTCAGGTGTCTAAGGAGGTACAGATGTGTGGATAGCAAGTTTTAGAATGAGCCAGTGTCAGTTGTTGTTTAGGCTCAGCTAAAAGCCAAGAATTCAAATATAAATTTTCTAGACAGACAGACTTGCCCTACTTAAATATTGGCATAACACAATCTTGTTCACTCCAATTCCAATATGTTGGCTGTAGGACTACCAAAAATTAAGCTTGGTAAATATTAAAATCAAATATATTTGAAAAGGCATATTTAAAGTATGCATTAAGTTAAAATATCTGAGAAATTCTTTTCTTAATGATACAAAATCTTGTCTACACTTTAACAAAAATGTAAAAGTACAAGCAAGAATAAAGATAAAGAAAGCTATTAATAAATGCTAAAATTTGTAGTTTCTTAGCATCACATTAGAATGTCTGACCTGAATGAATGTACTTAATGAAGAATAAGCATTAATAAACAGAACTAAAGAAAAAGACAGATTTATTTTTATCATGATTTAAAACTGATTTATTATTTTAATAACTACCACTCTAGCAAATACCGGACTCCACCTGTTGTCCTTTACAAAAGCCAGATCAGGCCCAAAATAGATTAATGCTGCCATATATGGATTGGAGCTACCCAGTCTTCACTTTCCACTCTCAATAGAGCCCAAAAGTGTCTCCATGTCCTTGTGGATGATGAATTATTTTCCACCCAATAACTTTTTTCTCACAGATGAAATGTTGCAAGCTGTCAGTTGCACTATCATGATTTTTCATGGAAAGTGTTCAGATGAACTGCATTCCATAGTTCCACCAGACCTAACCTTCATGGCCAAGACCAGCCATGTCACATATATTGTAGCGAACCACTTTCATTCCTTTTGTATTCCTTTGGTGAGATGTAAGTTCCACTCAAGCAGCAGCTTCTCATGAACCAATACCTTATGGAACCAACTCCCAACAGGATGTTTCCACGATCACTACAATCTTAACATGTTTAAGTCTAGAGTTAACAGTTATTTTCCACGCATATCTGCATAAGGTGTACCTTACTCTGTAACCATCTACCTCAAATGGCCCTCATTCCTTGTACATCATTGTAAAAAAAAAAAAAAAGACATAATCATCAGAGGTGCAGCAGAGTAATGGAGAGTGGCATGGCTTGAGGAATTGGAGAGTTGAGCTTGAATTCCAGTTGAGTTTGTTACATTCACTTACATGCACATACCCTTGGGAAATGTATGAATTCATCTTTTCTCTCTCCAGCTATGGGTAAATAGCAAGACATACAGGTTCCTATAGTCTTGGATTGCAACCGGTCTAGGAGAATAACAATGTGTTCAAAAAAACCTCCAGCTATGGGTTAAATAGTCTCACCAACCTGCAGTTGGCCAAGTGTATGGTTACACCCCTAAAGACCTGGTCAGTTAGGGAGTGATTCCATCAACAAGAGTGAGAAGCTCCTGGATTTAGATTATGACCATTTTTTTCTTTGTTTGACTTATTACTTCTTTTATTTCTCAGTTTTTCTTTCTTCTTTTCCATCCATTTTCTTGTTACCTCTCAACTTTTCTTGTTTTCTCTCTTTTTCCTTTGTCCTCTCCTCTGTCTTTCACTTCATTTCTCTTGCTGCTTACTCTTTTATATTTTTTGGAAATTTAGAATAAATTAGGATGCAATATAATAATATAGCAGAACTGGTAAACTTTAAAAAAAAAAGAGCTTGTGCAAACATGGCTACTTTCAAATATTTTGGTTTAATTTCGTACTAAAAAGAGATTTATAAATAACAATGTTCTAAATTTAATTTTAAGCCAGTTGGTTTTTTTCTGTCACCAGGAGAAATTCTGCATCTAAAGTATATTCTATTGAGCCTTGAAATGGCATTGTGTTTTTTATTTATTATTATGTTCTTTATTTATTATGTTCTTTATTTATTATTATGTTTTTTATTTATTATTATGTTCTTTATTTATTATGTTCCTTATTTATTAAATTGAATTTATTTTCTATTTAGTATCTTTTCTTCTTTGTCTTATGTCATTTTCCTTACCCCTGTATCTCCCCTTTCGTAATACTTCCCCCTTTTTCTCCATTTCTCTACTTCTACTCTTGCTTTCTTTTTCCTTTTCTCCTTTTTCTTTCCCCACCTATTCCTTTCTATTCTATCATTTCTGTCTTTGCTTTTTCTTTCTACTCTTTTTGTTTTTCTTTCTTTCTACTCTTTTTGTACTTCATTTTTGCTTTCTATCCTTTTCATCTTTTTGCCTTTGTTTTACTTCCTTTCTATCTCTTCTTGTCCCTTTCTTTCTATCCTTTTCGTACTTCCTCTCTGTCTTTCTTTCCTTTGTTTTACTTTCTATCTTTTTCTATCCTTCTCATCTTTCTTTCTACACTTTTTGTTTTCTTTTTACCCTTTTGGTATTTCCTTTCTCTCCTTCCAATACCCTATTTTTATCCACCTGCCCCTAATTCTTCCTTTTGTCTATTATTTTATCCCAGCTGCCCATCTTCCCTCAAATGCAAAATATGATTCTGAAGTTTCCACTTGGTTTCCTTTCTTATTTTGTTCATCCAGTAATTCATTCATCACTAATTTTCTGCTTGTAGGATTTCCCCAGATTTTTTCTAATCTTTGAATAAAATGACATTCCAAACAAAATTGTATTTTCAAAAATAAAAGGGAAAAATCATTGACATTTTTCATCCTTTGTTTTGTATTTGTTTCATTTTATTCTGATCTTCTGTCTTTCTTTGTGCGCCAGTATTTAAATTTACCTACTATAGTCAGTTTTTATCTATCTAAATCTATCTTGGTCTGTTCATATTTGTCTAAATCAATCTTGGTTTGTCCACATCTGTCTTAATCTATCTCAGTCTGTTCAGATTCGTCTTGGTCTGTTCAGATCTATCTATCTTGGTCTGTTCATATCTATCTTGGTTTGTTCATCTATCTTGGTCTAATATTGGCTTAAGTAAATGCTTTAGTCCTTCATTATAATTGTTGTAATCTAGGAAAGATTACTGAATAGAATAATCACATAAAGGTTGGTAATGAATGATAATACTTAGGACACGAACAACACATATAAGATTCACCAGCGACACATAGAAGTAGCAGCAAACTGCTGGAAGTGAGTTAAGTGAATTCCACAATGAATCTCCAACTGCAGGATATCTACCAATCGTCCCACACGGTCAGACGTGGTACAACTTGGCCAAAAATTCTCCATAGACTGCGTATAAAATGGAGTTGGGTAACTGTTTCCTGAGACAAGCCTCTGCCCTTCAACATAGCCTCATCTGGGGATCCTCTCTAACCGGAGGTAGAGAGTTTGAGCAGCACAGCTGAAGACAAATCTTCGCTTGCAGACCAACATACAGTATTTACTACTGTATTTATGTGAATGGGGACATACCCATTATTGTCTGTAGGGTGTGCTACAACAATAATCAAGCTATTTATTGTTTCTGGGTGTTATATACAACTCATTTTTCATTACAAGTTCCTATCTGAATTGATCATTTTTATTCCACAACAATAGCATCAAGCTAATTTCAAAACAGTGACTTATTTTGATTTTCATTGATTTTATGACCACCTATTTTTATAGTTTCTTCAATTTGATCAAAATGCTCTGAAATTGTGTAAATAAAAGTTTTTAATTTTAGGGTCAATTCCAGAAAGGTTTTGCAAGAGTTCTCTTGTAATAATTCTTTCAGCTAATTATTTGCAACTGTAACAGGATGCCTTCTGACCTGTTCATTTTACACATTCTAAAAAACTGCTGTACATTCTGAAGTAGAATGTTAACCCATACTTGATAAATGTTTTGAGCCGTGTAAAAGGCATTTTGACAAAGTTTAAACTCCTGCAAGAAGAGGATAAATATCACTTCAAATTGTAGTTTTGGACCATTAACTTGTTAACTTACTTGTCTCTCTGTTTACTATACACTTTATATCTATTCTACTTAACATATATAAATAGGTACAATACTATTTACCAATCTACTACACCTCCCTGAACTGAAGAGGTTTCAAGCCTTTGGTTGTTCTTCAACTTCTATGACCTCTTCCTTCCTCTTCCTCTTGAGCTTTATGTCCTGTTCTTTTTTAATGGAGATCTTGGTTTCATTTCATCTTCTTCCGTGCCTGAGTCACTCCTGCTATCATCTATAAACTAGTCTTCTATTACATTGCACTGATCTGAAGAACTCATCCTTTTTTCTCTGTCAAGATCTTCTTCCTCTTCAATTCTGGGTATTAATTGGTTAGAATGGGCTATTAGGCTTTTTCCTTCCTTTAATATAATGGCTGTGTTATGTCCCCTTTGAATAATGAAATTAGCTCTCAGGACTTGCTACTTTATTTTACTTATACCACAGTTCAACCAGCTGTAAACTGCTCCATGTATATTCTGCCATAATATATGATGACATCATGGCAAATAATGCAGGAAGTCACACAAATAATGAGACTTTGAGAGGTGATATTTATGAGGCAGGTTTGAATGTGTTGAATACTAAACAGTTAATAGACAATTTGTATATATTAAAAATGGTGATTATTTTTAATAAATAAATTAATGCTCAATAAATATCAGCTTTCAATGTTCAAACCCCTGTAACTCTGCCATAATATATGATAACATCACAAATAATGCAGGAAGTCAGGCAAACTGTTATACCAAAAACAGTGAGACTTTGAGAGCTGATATTTATGGAGTGGTGTGTTGAAAACTAAAGGATTAAACATACTAATTGTTTTTGGTGAAAGATAAAACATCACAGTCAATCTTACAAAATATACATGTAGATAAGAGAAATATTGAATATATATTACAACTAAAACGTAATATAAAAAAATATGAGATATCTGGTAGGCTAATTTTTATCTAGATACCATAGACTACATGTAATTGTATCTAATGTAACTCTATAGTGAAATATTATGTTCATGGGTGATATTTATATATCATCAAATATGGCAGTTGAAAATTAATAACAAAAATGTTTCATCTAACAAATTCAATCAATAAGATCCAAAAAATCTTGGAATGACTTCTTGAATTTTAAAATAGTCTTTGCTTAATATTTAAAAGTTTAAATATAATTTTTACTTGAAAATGTGATATGTGATATACACAGGGGAAAAATTAAAATTACTAAATGGAAATTTATAGTAAACTACAATTAAAAAATGTTTTAATTTTTTTTTTTTTTATATAGATGTTATTATAAACACGTTCCTACCAAATACCCTCTGGTCATCCTCAGGTGTTCATTGATTGGCCGATATGAGATATTTGTTGATTATTGTGATATTTTGTTCGTGATGCCAGTTATTGTTTATTCCTGCTCAATTGATGCTTCACTACCTGATCCGACAATTTAACTAACAATCCCGAGATGGTCGTAACACATGTATAATCAACTCATATATTCATTGTTCCAGAAGGGCATTAGTAGTGTGCTTTTGGAGCATAGTTCAAAATAATACAAGACTACTGACATTACTTATTTCAGAAATGAAATACTAAATTATAAAAATGTTTTATATTGGGAAAGACAAGATAAAATATTTTGGAATTCAAAGTAAAACCAATCTTGTATAATGTCATGATCACTTCTAGAGTTTAATTTTAAGTACAAAAAATACAATGTCTTTTTGAATTGGTTAAGAGTTCTCGTAAGCTAGTGAGTGATCTTTATTGGATGACTTATAATTGTAGCCTTGTGTGAGACTGAACTTAAAATATGTATCAGCAGTTGTTACTAAAATGTCATTCAGGTTGAGTATTAAATGTTGAATGATATGTTTGACCTCATCTCTCAAGGAAACTGACATGACAAAAATGTCACTTTGAATGCATTTTTGATAAAATTGCATTTTAGGAATGCAGAACTATTAGAAATCATTTACTGTGAAGTTCTGACATAAGTGATTCGCAATGCATTTTGATAGCAATTCATTTGCATTTCAATGTATAACTATTAGAAATCATTTGCTGTGAAATTCTGTCATAAGTGATTTGCAATGCATTTTGATAGCAATTCATTTGCATTTCATTTGTATTTCAATGTATAAATATTAGAAATCATTTGCTGTGAAATTCTGTCATAAGTGATTTGCAATGCATTTTGATAGCAATTCATTTGCATTTCAATGTATAACTATTAGAAATCATTTGCTGTGAAATTCTGTCATAAGTGATTTGCAATGCATTTTGATAGCAATTCATTTGCATTTCAATGTATAACTATTGGAAATCATTTACTGTGAATTTCTGTCATAAGTGATTTGCAACACATTTCTCTTTGAATTGTTCTGTTTATTTCACTAGTAAATCACTTCTAATACAGAGGTTCCCTGTGACCTGCAGTTTCACTTTACTTGGTTTTAGGCACCTTCCATCAACCCCAAAAATATCTAATTTATAAATTTTGCTTGATAATGGTTCCAAATTGCAAGAGCAATGATACTGGAAATTCATATATGCCAAAGAGAAGCTATAAAGTGCTTCATTTAGGTGAAAAAGAAAGTTCTTAACTTTAAAAGAAAAGAAAAAAATCACATGCCAAGGTTGCTAGGGAGGAATCTTCTTCTATCTCATAACTTATTATAGTATATTGTAATAATTGTTCTCTTATTATTAGGTGTTGTTGTTAATCTCTTAATATGCCTAATAAGGGAAGAAAGAATTTTCTATTCATCACATAACTTTTATTATAGCATATTGTAATAATTGTTCTTTTTTATTATTATGTGTTGTTAATCTCTTATTGAGCCTAATAGGATCTATAATAGAAAACTAATCTTCTGGCACATAAAAATTTAAGATAAAAGGTCTTGACTTCAGAAAGAAAAAAATTGTATGTATTCTTCTAATATTTACAATAAGAGTTAATTTTCTATCCTTAACATAGCTTGTATTCCAGCATATTGCTATAATTGTTCTATTATTAGTTAATCTCTTATTGTGCCTAATAAGATCTACAGTAAGAATATATCTTCTGTCACATAACTTTTATTACAGTATATAGTTATAATTGTTCTATTTTATTATTAGCTATGTTTGCTAATCTTTTATTGTGCCTAATTTATAAATTAAACTTTATCATAAGTATGTATGTATGTATAGAAAAATGCATAGTATATATAGGCTTTAGTAATATTTGCAGTTATAGTTATGCTGGGAGACATATTCCTCTGAGAATAAAGGCGGGGAAACTACCATGCTTTTTTATAGTAAAATTAGTTTTATCATAAATTATATGTATTATTTCTAAAGGTTAATTATTTCTGATAGATTCCTATTATAAGTTATGCTGTATATTTCTATAAGATGCTCAAGAATAGCATAAAGATTTTTAAAAAAAGAAAAAAAAGGAAAAGTCTATTTTTGTTTTGTTTTTTAGGTAATTTCTTTGTCTGCTATTTTTCCTTGCAAAAATACCATTCTTTGCAGGTGCGGAATCTGCTTCTTTGCGCCATTCTGCCTTCCCCCATTATGGGATGTCAAGCATCGGTGCCCAGCATGTCAGCGCTATGTAGGGACATTCAGGAGGCTTTGAGAGTTCCTTGGTTCCATATCGACCAATCGACACAACAGACAGATGAGCAACAACTTTACCATTTGATCAAAATATGTCAAAAATTACTCTCATCCCCTCCTCTTATATTACGCTGATTCTTGTCCTGGCCTGTGACACAAGTCTTATCTTTGTCCTACCCACAATTCCTAGCTTTTTATTTTATTCTGTTGCTTGCCAATAGGTGCTGGATGTTATATCTTTCATGGTTGGAGTTTTCTCTTAAAACTTAAAACGAATTCTCTTTTTTTTTCCAAGTGAATTATAATTCAAAATTTTAATAAAGTAGAACACTACACTTAAAATATTTTAGTTTTCTGGTCTTATAAACTGATTAATGAAAGCTATAGTGCTCCAGAATTAAAAACAAAGCTTTTGTATTTTAAAAAAGTCTTTCATATAAAAGCTTTTCAATTCCTGAACCTTTAATCCCTGTACACAGCATGCATGAAAGTCTGTCATTTAACGAAATCCTCTGAGTAAAAAATATTGAAGTTTTTTCAAGGTGAACCTATTCAAAGGATCAATTTAAAAAAAAAAAAAAAAAAAAAAAAAAAACTTATCTTACTAACTTTGAGGTTTAAACACTGTGAAACAGTTGATGATCTATAAAAAAAAAAATAGCAAATATTTTAATATAGGAAAAAAAAACATTTTTTTAAAATATGAATTCCTCAAGATGACAAGATTCTACTGAAGCTGTATACTATACAACCCCTTTCCCACAGTTGAAACATTGCAAGCCTCTTACTGCTTTATCGATATTTCCATGGAAAATATTCAGTACATTTCTTAGTTCCACCAGTTCTAACCTTCACAGCTAAAAGCCACCATGACACACATATTGTAGCAAGCCACCTTCATTTCTTTCATATACCATTGGTGTGATGTAAGTTCTACACAAGCAGTTTCTTCCCATGAACCTTTGCTTTATGAAACTAACTCCTAAGAGGATGCTTCTCTGATCACTACAATCTTAACCTGTTCAAGTCTAGGGTTAACTGTTATCTTCCCCATGTATCCCCATAAACTGTGCCTTTTAATCTGTAATGCTCTAGCTCAAGTGGCTCTAGGGCTTTGTACAAGATGAACATCATTGTAAAAAATGTGCAAAAATCACAAAATCTTTTGCTTAGAACTTTTCTTATATACTAATTTCTTTTTCAGATGTCCTTATCATGGTTGTTATTGTCACTAAGATTTTGGCCGTTGAGGGAAAGATGTCTTTCAAAAAATAAGCAACGTATTAAGACATGAGAAAATATCATTAGAAACAAAGAAAAGAGAGTGTTGAATTGCTAAGTAATATCTGATCTCCTATATAGCAGTGAATGTTAGAAGAAAAAGAGACTTGAAGTGACAGATGTAGTTATATTGACTAAAGATGAGAATATCATTTACAGAACATGTGAACAATAGGGAAGTTTTAAGGAAAACAGGAACCACAAAGAAAGTTATAGTTACAATCAGAATGAGACAGACAAAATTTCTTGGATACATAACAAGGAATAAGAGACTGGAGAATATAACACTCACAGGACATAATGAAAGCAGGGGAAAAAGAAACAAATGTAATGGTAATATTAGCCATTTCTCTACAAGGAAACATTTGGCATTCATCAACCAAGCAGCCAGTACTATTTTCGGTTGAAATGTATAAAATTTTTCTTCTAAAACAATTTTTCAGGAAAATAGGTTTTTCAAGTTCAGTAGATGTTATAGCTCTTTCCCGTATTGATAGGGTTTCCTTCCCAACCTTTTATTTGAAGTAGTAAGAATGCTAAGGATATCGTGGACCAAGCGTGTAAGCAATGATGAGATCTTAGAGAGGTTGCAAACAAAGAGGAGGCTTATACTTAATATCAGGAAGAGGCAGCTGAAGTTTCTGGGACACATAATGAGGAAGGAGGGCCTGGAGAATCTAATACTCATGGGTCAAATAGAGGGAAAGAGAGACAAGGTTAAACAACGCATGACATACCTAGTGGACTTAAGCAAGTGGATAACAGAACATGGTCTGGGGGAGGAAGCAGATGGAAGGAACTTGTTGAGAGCCGCAAGGGAAAGAGGGAAGTGGAGAGCCATGATCGCCTACATCCTGAAAGGACATGGCACATAAAAAGAAAAGAAAGAATTAAATATCCATATCTTGATTACGCCATTATTTTCTAGTTACATCTGCTATCCATTTCAGTTGTTGCTGCTGTTGGTAGTCAAGTGATGTGATTTCTGTTACTTAGTACAGTTCTTTCACATGAATTTGTAGCACCAGTCCACAATGTTCAAAGAAGGATGGTCTTTCACAAGACCTTCAGGCTTCACTCAAAGCCTTTTTTTTTAACAAAGAGTGATGGTAAAGTGACAAAAATTACTCAAAAAAAAAGAAAAAAAAAAAAAAGATGATGAGCCATGATTACTTACATTCTGAAAGGATATGGTACATAAAAGGAGACTTTCCAACCTTCTTCAGGTGTTTGCTATAGTTAATAACCTTCTTGAAATTTCAAACCAAACTCTTTATTCAATCTTCATTGTTTCCTTACAAAGGAATATAACTCATATCAATTAAATTCTATCTAGTTAATCCGTCCTTTTGATATCCCTTGTCTCTGCCATTGAGACCAGACTATATGACTATTTTGTACTACCCAATCCAGGGATTGAACTCCTGACTATCATGTAACTCATTGCTTAATCAACACTTTTATCCATTAGACCATATATCTTGTAGGACAATTCAATGGTGAAAATTTGAAACCTTAAACTTTAAACCTAATGTCATTTGTCTGTTTCTTCAACTAAAGAGCTTCATTTGAAATTCCCAGGCTACCAACTAGAACAGACACCTGAATAAGGCTAGAAGGCACAATAGCCAAAACATTGTGACAATAACAACCAAACTGAGAACACATATTCAAACAAATTAGTGTAGAATAACAATAATTCCACATCTCAAAAATTCAGACAGAAATTAGAATTTTTAACTCACAAATATTTTTTTTTTTAAATTGATTATCAAAATGATTTTGTTGTATTTTCTTGGAATAGAAAGTATTAATTCACTAATCAAACATTTCTAACAATCTTCTGAATAATAATTTTATATATAATAATATTAGATTATTATAATACAGTGTAACCCGGATATAAGAGAGATTTTCTCTGGTCCCAAATTAAAGCCTGTGTTAATGTATATATAATAGACCCAACCCAAATATAAGAGAACCCCGGATATAAGAGACTTTTTCTCTGGTCCCGACAACTCTCTTATATCCGGGTTACACTGTATTAGTAACGAGCAAATATATTCGCTTCATTGATTTACTTGGACTGGAAACCTTGTCTGTGTTGCTTTGAGCAAAATGTTTCAACTGGTGTTCTAATTTCAATGGTTAGGTGTTACATACAATAATCTTTGTGGGATAATTTATTAATTTTAGTGTAGTATTTCTTTCATTTTAATTTTTAGTTGCTTTTCATTGCAACAACTCAGACCATCAGTCTACAGCTATCAATAAACTTGCAAGGAACAGAGATAAAAAAAAAAAGCTCTTAACCAGATTTAAATTCATAACCATTTTGTTTCAGGAAGTTGTTTAGCCATAAAAATTGCAGAAGATCCAATTTTTCGATTTAAACAGTCTGATCCCTCAGTGCTCTATTGTTGGTTTTACATTCACTCCCAGTTCTTTCTAGCTTTCTCATTCTCTTTCATTCCCGGTAGCCCCTAGTGTCTTAGTGGCATTAAAACGTTGCTTGGGGTGAATTGATCAAAGAAAAAAGAACTAGAGAGCTTATAAAATTTGACACTCACAGGACATATTGAAGGTAGGCTGGATAGAGGAAAGCAGCACGTAACCTACCTAACGAACTTGTGTAAATGGTTGGAGCAAGAATTAGGAGAGATAACAGGTGATCAAATGAGAACCAATGTTTCAGCATAATTTGACTGTAATTTGCCCATCAGCACAGTTATTATGTTTGATCTGTTTTATCTAGAGAGAAGAGTTGGGTTAAGTGCCTTGACAAGATAGGAGATTATCCTGAAAAATAAAATATTGTTTAAAATAAATGTATTTTTTCATCATCCAGCTATGGATTTATTAATGCACCTATAAATTATTCATTAATATTAGTATTTACTTGAAAAAGAATCATTTTCTTAATAAGTAAAAATATTAATTTTTATTATATATATATATATATATATATATGAAAATTAAAAATTACTTAATTTTTAAATATAAATTTTATCCTGACTTCAAAGTTTCTTGGTAATATTTCCAGTCCTCAGTTTTAAACAGTATTTCCACTTTTGGGAAAAAAATTTGAAATGCCATTTAAAACCAGAACCCCTGAAGACTGGAAATTTTGCCAAGAAACTTCAAAGTCGGGATAAAATTGATATTTAAAATTTAAGTAATCTTTCTATATATTATTATTAACAGTCTATTTTTAATATTGAGCACTATATATAAAAATATCTGCTGTTTCTTAAATATATATATAATATTTTTCTTGATAGTTATAATAATAATAATCATTGCAGTTATTTATATTATAAAACATCACTGAGTAGATTGGCAAAGCTCTGCTTAACTGAGAAATGGTTACCAAGTTTGATACATAGTTGTAATTAATATGGGTCTCTGCATGTGAACATGGAGATTGTTCCAGTGGCTCTCTAATTTTCTTTGCACTTTCCCTTTGAGATGCATCAAACATTGACACTTACTTTACCCCTTTAAGTGCAAAGAAGAGGTGATGCCTGAAGAAGCAGGCTTTTGGAATTGAACTCAGATATTTTAGCATTTCTGGATCTAAAATGGATGATAGAATAAAACTTTCTTGCACTTCTCACATGTGGAACACCCTTCTGGGTTCTTGCTCTTCTGTCAGGCCTTTTTTTAGGCATCTGTATTTTGAATTAAATCAAATCATATAATAACCTATAATAAATCTATAAATAAAACTCACCCCATTAAATTAGTCAATCTCATCAGGTATGTTAAACATATTTTAAAGTTTAATTTTAACAAAGTTGTTAGAACAAAATTTGTATATTTTTTCACTTTTATTAAAAAGCAATAAAACAAACTGGTTTGTATATTTTTCTAACTTTATGATTTAAGCAATATTAATAATTTTTAAAGTTAAAAAGAAAATAATAAAATGGGACTGTCAGTTCTGTTTTATGATCCAAAATATTCTTAAAAATTCAAAATACTTTCCCATATGCATTTACCCACAATACTGTGTAAAAATATTAATATATATATATATATATATATATATATATATATATATGTGTGTAAATGTATTACATTCACTTATGTGCTAATACACTTGGTGAAGGTATTAATCCTCCTCTTCTCCCTCCAGCTATGGATAAATAGCAGGACAGACTGAGTTCTATAGCCTTGGATGGCAACTGGTCTAGAAGGCCAACTCTGAATTCAAAACCTGCAGATGGTTGTTTAGGGACCTTGTGGCATGTAGCGCACCAGCTCTCTCTATTCAGCCCTTCAAAAAATGTGGTTGGTTCTGCACAAAGCCTTCACCACTCTAATCAAATCATATTTGCTGGTGTCTGGGTTGTTGTTTCCTAGGAACTGAGCTGCTTGACCCTCATATGTTCAATATGACGAGAGAGTCCACCATATATATATATATATATATATATATATATATATATATATATATATATATATATATATGAATAAAAAGAGACAAGAGGAATAAACTACTCTTACCCGACACTTTTCATCCTCTGAGAGACTATATCAAGGCAATGTAGGATTTTTTTTGTTGCATGTGTTTATATACAAAAGCAAAGATGTCATTGATTTATCAAGGCTTTTAAATTTGAGAACGTTTATGGATGTTCATCAGGTGGTTGAAAGGTCAGTCAAAACATGTGAAAAACACTTGAATATTTGAAGATTATAGTCATCGTGGGAGTAAGTAAGGGGAAGGGAGTTCCACAGACAGGAAGTGCAGGAGAAGAAGCTGTTTGAGAAGAAGAGACAATTACATTTAACTGTTTTGACAGTGAAAGAGTGAAACTGAGATGCCAGCCTGGTAGCATGTTTAAATTCATGAAGTCCGGGAACCAGTGGCAGTAGCTCGTCGGAACAGTTGTCATGAAAATATTTGTAGAAAAGACAGAGGGAGGCCACAGCATGTCTGTGGGATAGCGATTGTAGACTAGATGTCAGATAAGGACATATCATCTTGCATATTTGTCTCTGGATTTTGTCAAGGAACTCGAGACATACAGCGGGAGCACCAGACCATATATGACAGCAATATTCTATGCAAGGACGGATGGTTGATTTATAGATTTGAAGGATGAACTCAGATGAGAAAAACTTTCTGGCATGACACAGAGAACCAACTTTCCTTGAGGTAGATGAAGCTATTGATTCAATGTATTTTTCCCTCTCATGTCAGTGGACAGCATGAGAATATGCTTCACTTGTCTGACTGTTAATTCTGAATTGACTACTGGGACTCCCACAATCTTTTTTTCATCTCTCTTGTCTAATTTTTGTAGTCTTCCAGTTTTCTTTGTACTTAAAACACTTCCAGTATTTGGATGGTTTGAACACTGTTTCTGGAAATTCACTGTCGCCTGGTTCTCTCTCATTGAGTCATCTTCCCCATTAAAGTCACAACCTTCATCTTTGTTTCAGCAGTAATTTTAGCCATGATTTTAATGTGAAAAAAGTAAGCTAATTTTTAACTACAATCACTTACACTGATATTAATAAGATGGCACAATTCCTAATTAGAAATCTGCATATTATTGTGACTTTATCATTTCAAATCCTTCATTGGCATCAATAGTTTTGTATGGCCTCTTTTCAGCTTCAAGCTGCTTAAATTGGTGTATCTTCTGTTATATGGCATCAACATAAATGCAAGAACTTATTTTCCAATCTTCAAAGTTCATGGACATTACTGATGAAAACATACTGCTAAACAATCTTCTTAATAAAATAAAGGTGTATAATCATTTTATGTAGTTAACCCCAAAGTTTTGCATGCCAGTGTGTGTGTGTGTATATATATATATATATAAATGGTGTTCCAATAACTTGGACTGATTTTAAATATGAATTAAGTTTAAGGGTCTAATGATTTTTTCGTTTTCTTTCAGATTTAACAACTTAAATCTTTGGCAATTCCAACCATGGAAAGATTAACAATCAAACAATGTGTTAAAGTTTCAAGAGTGCAATGGGAAAAATTGTTCATAAATTCAAACAAACTGGGTCGGTGGCAGATGTGAAAACACCATTGCATACTCGTTTATGCTGTTCAGCTAAAAACATTGCTGCAGTGCATGAGAATGTAGCTGAAAATCCAGACACCTCTATTTGTCATTGAAAGCAGGAATTGAACCTCTCCACAACAATGTTACATTGTTTCCAATTGCACTCTCGGTTGGTCGATTATGTTGACCCAAAAAATTGTGAAATGCACAAAATGCATTTCTATTTGAACATCCATTTTTCGTATGAGGCTTCGTTAACTTTAACACGTCAATTGCCAAAGACTTAAGTCATTAAATCAGAAAGAAAAAGAAAAAAATCATTACATGCTTAAACTTAATTCACACTTAAAATCGGTCCAAGTTATTGGAATATCCTTTATATATTATATATATAATGTAGGCATGCAAACTATATTAGGTATGTGCAAATGTCCCCCAAATTCTCTTGTGGAAACTATAAATTATTGAAGATAGAACAGAAATATATATTTTTTTCAATGAAAAACACTGGAAATTTAGCATATGCATAATATACAAAATAATAATATCAATACATATCAATAAAAATATCAATATATAATAATAAAAATATCAATACATATCAGTATATAATAAAAATATCAATATATATTATTAGTCATTGGATCTAAGCAAAGTCTTTATCCACTGGGCCATGTGTCCTTGAGGACATCTATGTATGAATTTTGGGGACTTATAAACCTAATGTCTCAGCAATCATTTTTACCAGTGCTCATATTGCAATTTTTATTATTATGCATTTTTTTTTTACTAGATCTTATATTGCAATTTTTGTTGTAATCCATTGCTTTTCTCTAGCACTCCTTATTACTGGTTCCCATATTGTATTCATTTCTATGCTTGGCTGGCTCAGGAGATTTTTGTGGCCTCCCACTCCTCTATTGTTATTTCCATGGAAAGTATTCAGAAAAACTATATTCCTTAGTTCTACCAGTCCTAACCTTCATGGCCAAGACCCATGATACCACGCACATTGTAGCAAACCACTTTTGTAATCCATCGGTGTGATGTAAGTTCTATTCAAGTAGTTTTTTTTTTCCATGAATCACAGCTTTGTAGAACCAACTGCCAAGTGGATGCTTCCCCAATTGCTATAACCATAACCTGTTCAATTCTAAGATTAACTTATCTTCCCCACATATCCCTATAAACTGTGCCTATTATTCTGTAACCTTCTACCTCAAGTGGTTCTTGGGTCTTGTACAGGATAAAACAAAAAAAAACAAAACAAAAAAACTCAAAACAATTTCAAAAAATTATTTTGATCTTTTGAAAAATCAAATGAATATTATTTCTCTTATTTGGTTGTGTTGAGATTTCTGACCAGAAAACCAACAGAAAACGACTACATAAGAATCATTTGATCTTTGAGGATTTTTAATTATTTCTGATGCCTGGGTATTTTACAGAAAAAAGGAGACTTTTCTAGACAGTTGCAAAATTAGAATTTTTGTTTCACAAGTAAAAATTTTAATTTTCCACATAAACTATTTATTTTCTATATGTATTTCTGGGATGAGAAGTTATTTTATTTACAAATGGACTAATATCCTCATCTTTACTATTTTTTACTTTTTATTTTAATCAAGTCACCCCAAGCAGAGTAATAATGTCACTAAAATGAGGAGTCATCCTTATTTATAGCTGGACAAATATTCTCACCTTTATTTATTATTTTTTTTATTATAATTTAAATAAATATTTACTATTTAAATAAATATTTACTTTTACTAAAGAAATATGAATATTAAATTGAAGTCAAAATATTCTAAAATTATTACATCATTAATATTATTAAAATGTATTAAAATTATTAAATTTACAAGTAGTAGCGATGGAAATTTTGCAGTTTTCTATTTGAATTTTCTGGTAAATCATAATATATTAAGTTGCTTGTGATTGGCTTAACAAGTTACAGTGGGTTTGGAGTGCCTTATATGATAAGAAGAGTTGCAGCCGATAGCTTGCACACAAGTCAATATTTGATCAGTATCAACAGAGTCACCACAAAGAAGGGGTATGCCGTTTTAAGACCTGAACACCTAATGATCCTTGGTTAAAAACATCATTGATAATGTGTGCCAGAACATGAAACAGTTGTATGAATAAATAAGCTCATTGCAAGTTTCATGACAACATCTGTGGAAATGTCCCTATTGCATCATTAAATATTTGAACTTAACAACTTTAATTAAATATTGCAATAACAATCATAAGTATGAATGCAGGTTGTTATTCAAAGAAGTAAGAGGATACAAATAAAAGATTTAAAATTTACAAAATTTCACCGAAGCAAAAATGAAATACTGAATTATGAAAATTGGAACAAACCAAAAATTTCAAAACCATCTGACATTGAATATAAAAAGGCTCCAAAAACACATCCTTCCGGATGATGGCATATAGTGGATATAGGTATTGGTTATATATGTGTTATTGTCATCTAGTGGTTATGAGTTCAATCTTTGGATCTGGTAGTGATGCACCAATTCAACAGGATATATCAGTAACTGAAAAAAAATCACAAAAATCAACCAATATCTCATATCAGCCAATGAATGGAGACCTGATGATGACCAGACCAGAGGGTACTTGGTCGAAACGTTGTGTCTATAATAACATCAATATCAACAAAGATGAGAATAATAGGTTGAAATAATACAAGAATAACGAAGCAGACGTTAAACACATGAGCATTATCACCTTTTCTATCTTCCCTTTCTTTCTTTTTCTCACTCAAATCAAACAGCGTCTGATACTTCTTTTTATTTTGTTTTTCCTTGCTATCAAAACGAAATAGTCCATTATTTATGAGGTAATGATGGTGTAACATATGCACTAAGAAACAAGCAGAATTTAATGAAAGTTTACTTGAATATCTATATTTGATGGTATTTAACTAATGTATATTTAATTTAAATGCAAGTGTGCCTTTTCCTGCAAAATAACTGCTTAGTATCAAATTATAGACTTGAAAATGTTCTGCAACAAACAGTGAGTGATGAAATATTCTAGGTTATTTCTTATAACTTGTTGTAAGAGTATCCTTTTCAGTTGGAGTAAATAGAAAGAAATCAGTTTTAGAACAGTTATATGAAAACAAATAAATGAATAGTTTGTCCATTACTGATTATGTTTCTGTTTACCTACAGAACATTGCTTTTCTGAATTTTTAATAAGATAGTCATCAAGATTCAAACAGCTGTTCAGGATTAATTATTATAGTCTCTGTTGTTTTTGCTGGATCAGAATACTCAATTCTTAATGTTTCAATCATTTTTCTTTTTAAATCTCTTCTATGCTAACCAGAGAAAACTCGGCACCTAAACATTTATATATAAGAATTGCAATTTCATTATTATTGTAGTAAAAGCAGACATATTAAAATGAATAAAGAGTGTGTGTGTGTGTGAATAGAAAGACAAGAGGAAAAACTATTCTGAGCCAACATGTTTTATCCTCTGAGAGACTTTATGAATATTCATCAGGTTGTTGAAAGGTCAAGCAAAACATGTAGAGGACTCAAAGTGCCATAATTTTGACTGACCTATCAACCACCTGATGGATATTCATAAACATTCTATTAAAAGAAAAAAAAAGCCTTGACAAACCAATGACATCCTTGGCCTTGTATATAAACACATGCAACAAAATAAATCCTACATTTTTCTTGATAAAGTTCCTCAGAGGACGAAACGCATTGGCTAAGAATAGTTTTCCCTCTTGTTTTTTATTAATTTTATTCCTTTACAGATACACTATCTGAAAATAATTCACACACAACACATTATATACACTCACACTATAGGCCAAATGTTTGGGAACACCCTCTAGATATCAACTAATTGCCTAAAAATTGTAAGTTGCATGCCTTTTTCAAAACTAATTTACAAGCTCACTTTGGGCCTGAGGGACATTCTCTTCATGAAGAGTTTTATCATATATACAATAATTATAAAAAATTAACATATTATTCCTTTAAAATTTAAGCTTTTTTGCCTAATCTACCTTTCAAGCTAATGGTAATCTTACAGCTGGCTGATTTTAAATTACAGGTAATCCCTTTTCTAAAAAATTGGATGACATGCACTAATGGATTAAGTAGTTTCAGCATTACTAAGAGGTAATTGCACCAAAAAAGGTATGAAACTTACTGATAATTATTTCTAGAAGGTGGACCTAAACTTTTGGCCTATAGTGTAAATATATATATATATATATATATATATATATATATATGAATGAACATAATAAAATAGGCAGCATATATTTTATATTACAGAGTTAATCATACCTTGAATTAATTAGCAATATTAATGCAATTATTGGCGAAAGCCCTTTGCTAGTAGATATAATTATAAGCATTATACTACTAATAATCCACTGAATGATAACCTTTAATAAATAGCTCATTCTTAAAAACATCTTTCAGTCGGAAAAACACATTTATTTCGTCTTCCAGTTTTGATTCTAAAGAAAAAAATACAGCCTGAAGATGGAGGCATGAAGCCTTTGAAAGTACTAGCTGAATTAAAAAATACACCATATCCATTTTATACATAAGGATCTCATCATTCAGTGGATTATTAGTAGTATAATGCTTATAATTATATCTACTAGCGAAGAGATTTCACCAATAATTGCATTAATATTGCTAATTAATTCAAGGTATGATTAACTCTTTGTAATATATATATATATATATATATATATATATATATATATATATATATAGTTCCTCACTGTTTAGAGATCTATTGGTGACTAAAAGAAATGTGTACCACAAATAAAATATAAAAAAGACAATATATATCTCAGAGGCAAACAAAATTCAGGCCTAAACGTCACACTTTCTACTTACTGTTGACATTGAATACATATATTGTCTTTCCATCTGACTGTATTTTGCATAAATTTTAATGTCTGTTTTCATTTTTGTACACTGATTTTAATTATGTCTGTTTTTACTGCAATAATTAAATTTTGTATCCCAAGAAAATTATTTAAATTTCATCATTCAAGCACAAACATAATACACAGGAGTTTTATCATTTGTGGGTTTTTATATGGACGGATTCTTGTTTAATGCCTTTGTATAACAATGTATTTGAAAATTGTATAAAACTTTTGGTGAATTCTTTTTCTTTTTTTTTTGAGCATGTTTCTAAGCACCTATGCGTATATATTATGAAATTTATTATTTTTCACCTCTGATCTTTCTCTAATGGTGTCTTTTCTTTGGATAAATTAATGATGAAAATGAAAGTTAGCTAATATATATATATATATATATATATATATATATATTATAAATTAATTGATTTAAAATATGGGTTTTTCGCTACACAGTGATAACCATGTTTCAGAAATGGAAGCTAAAGCCTTCGAATTTAATTTTGTTATTAAATCAAAGACATTAGTTCCATTTCCTTGCTTGATGAGGAAATGGAACTAATGTCTTTGGTTTAATAACAAAATTAAATTCAAAGGCTTTAGCTTCCATTTCTGAAACATGGTTATCACTGTGTAGTGAAAAACCCATATTTGAAATCAATTAATTTATAATATTAATGCTCTGTAAATTTACATTGAGCACTATTGTGTAAAAATAAAAATATCTATAAGAACACTGGATTTTATATCTTACTGTTCTTTCTTTTTATTTATATATATATATGTATTTATTATAACTTTATCATATAAACAAAAACAGTTTCACAAAAGGCTTGCTTACAAGCAGAATTGTTCATAACCATTTTTGGTTTTCACCAGTTAAGGTGCAATTGAAATGCACCAAAACGAAGTTGCATCTTCGTAGTGAGTAAACTGTTTTTGTCTATACAATAAAGTTATAATAAATAATTATTGCTCTACTATCGGTATTGAGCCCTCTTTTGAATTAATGCTGTGAGAATTTATATATTACTTTCGTTCTCATTGCATCGGATATATATATATATATATATATATATATAAAACAAAGCATTTTTCCTACAATGCACAGTGTATGTCTTTTTAAAATATTCATTGATGATCTGACGATTTGCTTGATAATTTTTATTTAGCATATATACTCATGTATTATGTGACTTTTGAAGACCTAATTTTGAAGCTAATTTTAAGGGAGTCACATCAAATGTGAGATATAAAATTAGTGTATTGGCCAGCAGTACATACACTAATTTCATATTTCGTGTATGATGCAACTCCATTAAAATTAGCTTTAAAATTAAGTCTTCAAAAGTTGCATGATACGTGAGTATATATGGTATATGCCAAAAATTGCTTCTTTTTTTTCTTTTTAAAAAATGATTTAGCCAAAAACAAAACAAAAATTCACAGTGACATTGTAAAATAAAGAACTAAGAAAAAATTATAATTAAAACAGATATTCAATAGAAAAATCAGTATTTACATTGTTTACATTCGGACTAGTGTCATAATCTTTGTTGTCGTTATCATGTTTCAGCCATTGTGCTCTACAGCCTTCCTCAGGTCTATATCAATCCAGGTAACCTATTCCAAATTGAATACTTTATTTAATCTAAGGAGGTAGACTATTCTCTTTCTACTGCCCATATCTGGATATATCTCAATTTTATTTTTAGTACTGCTCAATTATTGCTCACTCTGTTTCCAATACACACTAACCATCCCAGGGATTGAATTTACAATTAAAATGTCACAAAATTCATGAATCAATGTTTTAATATATTATTTATTGTCCTGAAAGGATAATTATCTGTGGAGAACTTGGAGCCTTAAACCTAACCTTCCTGCTGATGAGTGGTACTACTGCTTGTCATGCTTGATTGCACTCACTTTTATGAACATATTTTCAACTTAGGCTACACACTTAGGCAATCATGTATCTTTCGATACATGACTGACGAGGCAGATTTTTTCCCGCAGTAGGTTGTCATTTCTTTCTGCAGTGGACTGCTTTAAAGGTAAAGTGAAGAAAGACAATTGTGACATTGTTAAATGATAACAGTCCAGAGAATACTTTCAAAAAGCAAACACAATTTGGAATGGACAAACACGGTGGATAAATAGTAACAGGTTTATTGTAGAAACCAGTACAGCAAGCAAGTAAGTAATATTTATGCGCACGGTTGTCACAAGTCAGTACAGTTGTGTGTGTGCTGCTATCGGAAGGCCACTAGTCCTTGCAGATCCCAGCCCTATTCTCCCGTCCGCTGTCCACATGGATACTTATAGGTAGTTACCACCTATAGTGCCACCAGTCATGGGGGTGGCAGGTTATTCCATCACATCACAATCAAAATGCATCACTAAAGGCTTGATTTGTTGAACCCTTTAATCTTGAGCCTATTCAAGCCTAAAAAGGCTTGAATAGGCTCAAGATAAATAAGTTAGTAAAATTTGTAGCTCATTTATAGTAAAAATGAGATATCCTCCAGCTACTTCCCAAGAATACAGCCATTCATTTTCCAAGTCTGATAGCTCCCTAAGAAGTAGATGGAACTCATTAGCTTGGGAGAGTAGTCCATTTAAGAGAAGGAAAACTGATTTTAAACCTCCACTACCTTGCAGCCATACCCAATCATGGGAAAGGCTTTGGGGGTAAACCATGAGGACAAATCCAGAGCTAGAGTCCCTAAGCCAGTCCGATGTTAGGTTCAAGAAAGACTAGATCTATCTAAATATAAGCTATTCTCACTCCCATGTATACATTCTGCTGTGGCAATCTTACACATTTACTTTTGTGTACAATTATACAACCATGAAGAAATATTAAAACACCTTATTGACAAAATGAACTCTGTTTAATAGATAAACAAAGTTTAACAATGTGTTGTGTATATTTACCAAATTTACTAAAATTACTGATTTTTTATGCATATTTTGGCAAATTAGCTATTATAATGAAAACTTATATTTGATATAAAACCTCTTGTTCCCTAAGGATTAAAATTTCTTATATCTATATAAATAAAGCACAGTGTACGTGAGTCTGTCCGTCCATTTTTTGATCTTGGTGAATCATAAACAACCTGAAGTAACAGGTAGTAACTACTGTAGTTACAAACAATTAAAAATAAAATAAATAACTTATTTAAAGTTAAATTTAAATATCAAAGAGTAAAAGGTTTTTTAAAAAATTCTTTATTGAAAGTTTAACTTTAATTTTGCTTTTTGTCACAATTGCAATTGATATTGTCTATTAAAACTTAAGTTGGGCATGGTATGTTGTGCATATGTTTCTTTTCTTTTTCTAGCACATGTACTGTGACGTATTCAAAATATTACATAGTTTGTGTTCCCTAATGTCTTTTAAGAGTGACTTCTCGGCTAGTTTGTAATGAATGCATAAAAAGAAAATTCTTTTGAACACAGGCAAATAGCAAACCTGAATAAAGTTTCAGTAACATTTGATGTATCATCCAACAGTCATTTTGCTAATATTACTCCCTGAAAAATGTGTAGGGGAGACTTCTATGCCATCAAATACATCATTTTGAAAATGCAAAACCATTTTAGTCATATTTGTAATATTATATCCAGTGTAATACCTGTCACTTGTTAAATTATTAATAAATTGAATTAAAAACTGTGCTTTGAAGAAAAAGCAATTGACTCTAAAATTAAATATTGTATGGTTTTCATCAAACCAAAGATATACAGCCTTCATGATGTATCTATGGAAAGACAGAAGTGAAGTAAATGAAAGTATGAAAAGGCAGAAGGGAAGTAAATGAATCTATGGAAAGACAGAAGGGAAGTAAATGAATCATGGAAAGACAGAAGGGAAGTAAATGAATCTATGGAAAGACAGAAGGGAAGTAAATGAATCATGGAAAGACAGAAGTGAAGTAAATGAATCATGGAAAGACAGAGGTGAAAAAAGAAATGTTAAATTGTATTTGTGATCACAGGAGTTCTTAGAATTCATATTTAACAGTAGCTTTGATTTGCACTTTGATCTATATTTCAGGTTCAACAAAGTTTTCAACTTTGATTGGCAAAATTAATCACAAAAAATTTATAAATGTAAAATTACTCAAGTAATATTTAACATATATCATTTATATATAGGTGTGTGTGTGTGTGTGTGTGTGTGAAGATGATGAGACAAAGTGGAAATTTTTTATCAAAGACACATTTTGGAGGAGAAAGTTTGTTTGCTTTGGCATCATCACTTCATTTTTTTTACTTTGTTTTGGATACGATTATACATCCTACAAACACACATACATTTTGTTTATATATATATATATATATATATATACACACATACACACACAGAGGTAAAAATCTGTGGGAAAGTAATCCAAGTGAATGCTATTAATATAAAATATTAATACTGATCCACAAAAGAGAGCTCAATATATTTATTATAGAGCATAAAATGAATTACATAAAAATGAAACTCAATTGTACCCCATTTTTATAGCCATTTATAAGGGTTATTTTTAATAAATGTTTTAGTATTGACAAGCTCCAGGGAATTTATCCCAAGGAACAAAATGGCCATAAAAATGAGGTACAATTGAGTTTCATTTTTATGTAATTCATCTTTATATATATGTCCTTGTTTTATAGTTATAAGCGTGCTCCCTTGCCTTTCAAACAAATATCACATTTTTCTTTTTCTCTTGCACTATATATACAGAGGATAGCAGAAATACCTCCAACATAATGGTAAGACATTAGTCACAATGGTGTCTTCATCTAGCTAATGTTTTACCATTATGTGGGAGGTATTTCTGCCACACTATGTATATAAAAAGTAGCACAGAGTGAGTGCTCAATTTTCTATCTCTGCCTGACAATTGCCACATTCATGAAACAGAGACTTGCATCAAACGGCAAGGAACAAATACCACACATTGAGTGCTGTTGTTAATAAAATAGTGCTCAATTTTATATAACAGTGATATTAAGTATATATTAATAAAATATATAATTTTTTTCTTCACCAGTAGCATGACTCAGTTTCATGCTCAATGCAATCTTCATGCATTGAGTTGAGACTGACCGTTAATAATAATTCAAATTTTAATAAAAGTACCTATTTAATGCAATGATGGCATAGTCCATATATTATACAGTGATTACTAGTTTTACAATGAAAAAAAAAAACTATTGTATTTAAAATAGACAGGATTTATATTTAATATTTAAAATAAACAGGGATTAATGGTTTTATTTTACATTTAAAATATATGGAAATTTATTCTTTTTTTAAATTCTGTATTAAAATAAACGGACTTAAAACTAGAAAAAAAATTTTTTATTTAAAATAGATGGGATTTATATTTAATATTTAAAATAAACAGGGATAAAAGTTTTTTTTTGTAATGTTATATTAAAATAAATGGATCAAAAACTATAAAAAAAATTATATATGCTCAACATAAGTAAATAATAAAATAAAAAAATGATTATAATCTACAGGGTACGATGGATAAATTGTCACCTAAATTACACAAAAATGAAAATAACAGTGACATCTCATTTTAACACATATATTTACCAAAATGACACAAAAATATCTTGAAATATTAAAGAGTACATTTATTCAATAAAATCACCATTGGTTTCAACCAGGGCCTCCAGATGAATTCAAAACCTCCTGCAAATCTTCTGGATAGTCTCCTTGTTTAAGTTAGTGATTGCTGCCATAATCCTTGACTTCAGTTCATTTTTGGCCATACAAGAAGGTTTGTTGGTCTCTCACTCAATTGCACTCCACACATCATAATCAAGGGAGTTGCAGTCTGGGAAGTTAGGTGACCAGATGTAAGGGGTGATGTGATCACAGAAATTGCCCGATAGCCATGACTGGGTTCTCCTGCTTGTGTAGCATGGTGCAGAGTCCCTGTTGCCAAACATAGGGTCTACCACCAGCCACTCTCGAGCCAGGGCAGCACTACCTCCTCAAGACACTTGATGTAGGCCTCTGTGGCCCTCACCAACAAATTTGGGAGTTCTTTTCTTATCAGCATGATTGAGTTTTCCAAGCTGTTGTAACTTCATAATTACCATTAGACTCATCTAACTCTTTCCAAATTCTCTGCACTGTCCTAAAACTGACACACAAACACTCTGAAATGTTCATATCGGAGCTTCTGGTGTGAATGCCAAGCAGTTCAGCATGCTGTTTGCAAATTTCTGGCAGAGTGAATTGCATCATGGTACTCTTTTTCTAACAAATAGTGCCTAACTGACCCTACTATACTGTGCAGTCAACAAAATCAAAAACAATGTGCATGCACAAAATTAAAAATATAAAATGATGACAATCTAGCCACAAAAGCCTGTGTAGTAGAAATTAATCTGGATCAACATATTTCAACAGGTATTTATTTTTATGCCAACATGTGGCCATCAATTCATTGCTCTTGTTTAATAAGTTAGGGTTATTTAAGTTTTTTAATTTTTCTACAAGGCATAAATTACATCTATCGCCTTTCCTATTGTAAGATTTGTTTTTTTTTTCTACTATATCCCAAGTGATAATGGATGTATTATTATTATTCTTTAATTGCCAGAAATGTTTGTAGAGCAGTGCTATTCATGTATTTTACATTGCCCAAAGTCATTTAATGATGATAGAAACATAATTTTCAGTGGACCCAATATAAAATTTGACATCATCATTGAAATGTATGTTAGCTTGGTATACAATATTATCAGTTATATATTGGCTGTTTAAGGAACAGATCATATTTTTTTGCAGTTGCATTTATTTATTGTAAATTGATTAACGTTTTTGTTAGTGATGTAGTTATTCAATATAATCTTGTTATGAAGGGATATTGATTTTTCAATATTTCTAATGCAGTTATAGATGTTTTTTTTTAATTATTTTTGTTGAAAATCTTGAATATTGTAGAATGATTAAAGTGTTTATGAATTAAACTTATGAAAATTCTTCCAATATTCATTTGAACATTACAAATTACAATTAAAAGGAAGGTTAAACCATAACATATTACTCTGTCTGTTTATTTTTAGCTTTTTTTTCTAAATATTCTACATTTACTTTATGGTTGCTTAGTTCTAATACTTTTATATATTTAATTTTATTATTATCAAATATTTCCTTATTGCTGGAATTAGCAGATAATCTAAATTGGATGGATTTATGCAAATTAGTTAAAATAGGGGATGATTGGATTCATTGTTAATGAAATTAATTAATCTGCTTCATGTGAGATATATTATTGTTGGGGTGGAATATTATTGGAGTTAAAATATTTAAATTAATTGTAGTTTAATTTTGAATTTGAATTTAAGCTCAGATTAACATTTAAGATTGAAAATAAGTTTGGAAATAAGAAATATAAATTCTAAATTAGAGAGACGTTGGTTTTGAAAACGTAAGTAAACAAAAGAGGGCGTTGAAAAATCATGGGGGGGAACTCTATTTTTTTCCAAAAATCAAGAAAATAATAATATTACTGAACTAACTAAAACTAATGATATCGAGAACAAAGTATGCCATGATAAAATAAAACAAAATAAAGTACTACTACTAATAATAATAATAATCAATGGAAAAAATGATTTAAAATAAAATAAGAAAAATAAAGTAAAATGAAATTAGAGTCTTATATAGGAACATAAATATTAGTAAGCAAAAGCTAAGCCCTTCAACAGGAAAGGCAATAAATGTAACTTATGTCTCTCTGAAAAATTAATAATCCTGAAAAATGTAAAAAATCCTAACCCCTTTAACAAAAGTGAGTTGATTAGCACCTGCCTACATAGATACAAATTCCTACTCAAAACATTCAGCCAGATTAATATAGTTGAGCCAGTCCAGGCATCCACATTTAGTAGTATTGATATTTTAAAAAAATATTTTTTACTTTTCTGACTACCTTCGTTGTATGACTATTGTTAATTTTAGACAATAACACATTTAACTTTCTTGTCATTCTATTTTTTCCATTATCTTATCACTACCATTTTCAGTATATAACTATTATTTTTATTTTTTGCTTTGTTTGTTGTCTCTTTCTTTCACCTTCTATCAGAAATGTGTTTATTTATTCATCTATTTGCATTCATTATTTTTATTCAATTATTCATTTGCCTTATTTATTCATTCATTCATTTATTTATTTATGTATTTACATATTTACAATTCCCTATATATGACTCTCATTTTATTTTATCACGGCATATTTTATTATTACTGATATCACTAATGTTAGTTTCTTTTTAGGAATATTAATATTAATAATACTATTATTAATTACTCTATTGATTCCTGAAAAAATAGAGTTACCCATCCCCCTTGATTTCATTACATCACTTCTAGTTGTTAAACCAGTATCTCTCTAAATTAGAATTTATATTTCTTATGTAGATCTTTAATATACAGTTTGTAATAACCAGTACACAAGTCCAAGCTCACATTGAGAAAGTTAATCACTTCAGCATTGGTGGTTGTGGTAATTTTTAGTTTGTGATCTTTGAAGAATTTAATCAGTTCCTTTCTCAATTGATCTATGTCTCTTGGACTTGTTTAACAGAGGAGAATAACACCATAATCGCTAGAGTCCTGTGTCCTTAATGTTGAAAATAATCTTAATTGCCACTAAAAAAAAATTGCAATCAGCTCACATGTCTCTGCAGACTCGAACAAACCCATAGCAATGTTAAAATCTGTGTTGTTTCTTTTAGTCCACAGACTACCAGTATGATATAACATAGGTTTTTATACCTGCTTTATAGTTTTAATCTCGTTATCACTAATAGGATAGTAATCATTAGCTAAATTGATAGCAAACATTAGCAGATTTTTTGGTGATGGATGGGTAAAAATCACAAATATCAAATTGGATGAATGCACATTCATTCGTTTTTATATTAGTAAATCATTATATAGCTTCTGCTGTATTATACCACTAGTTAATTCCTAGAGCATCTTTTATACATCTGCATGCTCTTTCAAAAATACTTTTACCAATTTTACTGATATTACTTTGTATTGTGGATTGTGTTTTATGGTTTTTAATTGTAAGGAATACTTGCTGTATATATGGAATTTATAAATCCTATCATCAATTTTTAATTCAGTGGCTATTTTTTGGCTCCATTGTTGATGTCATTTTCCCAACTGTTGGGTGCCTTTTTATAAAGCTTATTAACTTCTTTGTTAATAGCTTTGTGATACTTATCCACATCGATTTTGTAATGATTGCTTGTCTTGACCACTTTGATAATTATTTTATCTGATTTCTTAATCTTTAAAATGTCCTTTGGCCTTTTTTCAGTAGTACATTAATAACTTTAGTAAATTTAATTTTGTCGATATATCAAGAATTATCCATTACTGTTCATCGGGTGGTGGTATTTTTGTAGATTTAAATCTGTAATGATCGGCTTCTTTTAGGTTGTTGTATTTGATCTATTCAAGATCAATCCATGTTTATTTCAAATATAAAATAAAACCATTATTCTCCGTTTATTTTAAGTATAAATCCTATTTTAAATACAAATTAAAAACAAAACAAAACAGTAATCCCCATACATGGACGGCACCAGCATTGCATTAACCAGGTATTTTTATAAAAATTTAAATTATGTAACAGTTTGTATTCAGCACCTGAAGATTGTGTTGTGCATGAAACTCCAAGTTGGGCTACCAGTGAGGAAAAAATATATATATATATATATATAAAAAAAATATACATAATATCTTACATTAATTGCACAACTTTCAAGTGTTGGAATTATTATATTTATATTTTGAGTTAACATGTTTTTTTTTTAATTCTCTGGTTCATGCAAGATATATTATTGTTGGAGTGGAATATTTTAGATGTAGACGTCTCTTCTACTCCAATAGCTTCATGTCTCGCACATCTCGCCTGTGGAACTCCCTTCCTTATTCCTGTTTCCCTGACAAATATAATCTCCAACTATTTAAGTGTAACATCAATCGACATCTCCAGTTGCCTTGATCTATCCACTTCCCTTCTCCACATCCTTTCACCTTTCATTCCTATCTGCTCTCGCTCCAAATCTTCTGTAACCCCCATGCCTTGATTGATCCACTATCTTTCTCCACATCCTCTCCTTTACCACTCCTATCTGCTCTTCCTCCAAACCTTCTGTAACCCCTTGCGTGCTAGTGGCTTCCAGCCTTGCTTGGAGTGATAAGCTTAAAAAAAAAAAAGTTAAAATATTTAAATGAATTTTAGTCTAATTTTGAATTTGAATTTAAGCTCAGATTAACATTTAAGGTTGGAAATAAATATAAATTCTACATTAGAGAGATGCTGATTTTGAAAACATAAGTAAACAAAAAAGGGGCATTGGGAAATCGGGGGGGGGGGAACTATTTTTTTCTAAAAATCAAGAGAATAACTGATAATAATATTACTAAACTAAAACTAATGATATCAAGAACAAAGTATGCCATGATAAAATAATATAAAATAAAATAAAGTACTACTACAACTACTACTAATAATAATATAATACATATCAATGGAAAGAAAATGGTAGCATCAATTCTAGGAAGTAGTGGGAGGAAGAACTTCAAGGGAATGCATACACACTTGTTAATTTAGCATCACACCACATGTAGTCTTAACCTGTCTATGGAATTTGGATGTGGAAAAGCTTCTGCATTCTGTAACAACTGTTTAAAAAAAAAGAAAAAAAAGCTTGGTGCCTATTTCAAACAGAGGTATTCACTAAAAATAACATTTAAAGTAATAAAAATATATGTATGCACACACATAAAATGTGTGTTTATATAGGGTGATTTTAATAAACCTTAACATTTCTTTAGGAATAACTTTTTTCTCATAGATGTGATAATATTTTTTAATTACCTTCAGAAGACTCCAAAAATGTGTTGCGATGTATGGGTAGAGACTGTTTGAAATGATAATATCAATTCTACTTTTCTAATAAAGGTACTTCTATAAAAGCATAGTACTCACTTGGTCTGAAGACTGCACTGAGGTGAGAAACTGGCAGTCATCATGCAATGTTGATTTCCATGTTACACTGTCTATATCTACAAATGATCTATCTCCAATTTTGTGCACTCTCCATTTATAAATATAGAAGATTTTAAGGTATATATATATATATATATATATTATAAATTAATTGATTTAAAATATGGTTTTTTCGCTACACAGTGATACCATGTTTCAGAAATGGAAGCTAAAGCCCCTGAATTTAATTTTGTTATTAAACCAAAGACATTAGTTCCATTTCCTTGTCAAGCGAATTTTGGAGTAACTTATTTTTTTTAAATTTACGGTTGTTAAAGGCACGGCAAAGATTCATAATTGAGGGTTTCCAAGGATACCGATAAATCCATTCATATAGACAAGAGGTGGTAGGGGGTTCAAATTTTAATTTTCGTTGTATCAGTTAATAGTTACATTTGAAAGTGGGGTTATGTTTATCCGGGTAGGGATGTATCTTTCAACAAATTCTGACATCCGCTAAATTCAGGTCGTTTGGGGTTTTTTTTTTTTTTTTTTTTTCCTAACAGCAAAAATTCTTACGGTACTTTTTCTATTTGTATATTTAAAGATTTTGAGGGACTGTTTTGGCTAGAATATGTTTTAACCACATTTCTAAAAAAAATTATTTTTAATATTTAATATACTATATTTCTTTTTTAAAACCAAGTAAATGTATTCGAATTACTTACAGTATGTAAAATTATTTTTTCTTATCGAGTATAAATAAATATGTATATTGCCAGATTAAATTTTTTTTTTTTATGTAAACTTTTATTTTTTATAATATAAATTTTCCCATGCATGTACAAAGGACATGGGTCATTTAATGTCCAATATATTCTAACTTATTAATTTCATTTGACTTTAGGTGTTCTATTGGATTCTTTTAAGTGTTTGAATTGCTTTTCTTTCTTTTTATTTATATATATATATATATATATATATATATTTAAAAAAGAAAATGAGAGAAACTGCAAACGTTATAATGTGGATTTGTTTTAGTATATATTTTATTCTTCATATGAAGAATAAAATATAATATATACACTAAAACAAATCCACTTCATAACCAAAAACGTTTTCTCTTTTTTTTTAAAATATACATTTTTCTTTCATTGGAACAATTATAATCATTTCCCCATATATATATATATATATATATATGATAAATATAAATATAACGTATCACTGAGCTGACTGATGTTACCTTCAGTGTCCTGACTCTAGAGTTTCATAGATGAACCCTCTAGCAATCATTTCATCTACTCGTCAGCAACTGACTGTTTATTTTCTTGTTTTTTCTATTGTACTGAAAAATAATTTATGTACTTTTCATTGGTGCAAGGCTGTTTTTTTCTTATATAATATACTAAGCCTAAGTAGACCTTTCTTTCTCACTGTTTGATGCAACTGAGTTTCATGCATATAGCAATATCATGAAGTACAAAATAAAAACTGACCCTTGTAATATCCCCCTATAGTTATAGCCTACTGGCATGATAGCGGAACAGATCATTTACATATGGAAAAAATAAATAAGTTTGTGAAAAAAAAAAAAAAATTGATTAAAAGAGAAAAATAATAATACTAATAAAAAAAAATATATATATATATAAATATATATGCCGTATAGATGAGGGGTGGTGGCAATTACCAAAATCAATTTGGTACAACATTTTTTAATCAATATATATATTATACACTGTTACATTAGAACATGTAAGTATCTACTACAAAATTGTACATTTTGTTTCAATGTTTAAAATAAAAGGTGGTTAACAATGAATGTTGCAATTTTATTGTTCTTTTACATTTGTACATTTTATATATATATATATATATATATATACCTGTTATAATTTGACTAGTTATTGGATGTAAGCTATTCTTGTACTATTTTTAGTGTTGTAATTTGGGTAATAGGAAATGGAAGTAAAAAAAAAAAAAACTTCAGCCATTTGTATTAAACTTAGTGTGTTTTTCTGTATTTATTTATTCCCCTCCCTCTCTTGAGAAAGTAAAATATTTCACTCCACATCTGTATACTTTGTGAAATGAACCAAGTATTGACCTGGTTCATTTGTAATGAGAACAATAAATATGACATTTTTAAATCATTCATATTTTCTCTTTTTTGTTTTACCGTTCTTTGATGAGATATGCATAAATATGTCAACTTATTTATCTACACTTTTTTCAAAGAACAGCAAATAAATAATTCTGTTTAATTATTTTATTGTTTTACTAATCACCATCTTTCTATTACTTTTAAGGAAAACAGAAACAAAAACGACACTTAAACTTAGAATCAGAAAGATATGACTGAAATTCCTAGGTGACTAGATTGAAATTCCTAATGAGGAAAGAGGGTTTAGAGAATTTTACACTCACAGGACATATTGAACAGAAATGAGACAGAGGGAAGCAGTGAATGACCTACTTAACAAACTTGTTTAAATGGTTGGCAGAACAGGGACTAGAAGAAATAGTAAAAAAATAAACCTTATGTAAGTGCAAAAAAATTTGTGTAGGTTCACTGAAGGTCAAAACTAAGTATACCAACAGTCACACACATCAGCATGCATGAACCTTTGGAATACTGTGCTGCAGGAATCAACTCTTAGTGGTTTATATAGGCAGCTGAGATCAGATAAATAATTTGCATAACCTGCTGATTTCTGAATTAACAAGTTTGAGACACGGTTCAGATTTTTATTTTCAGCAGAGAATACATGAAACAGTCAGGCACTTCATTCAATGAGATGAGTGACTTTCATTGCTACATCTTACTTAGAGCTACAAAAGGTAGAAAGTTGTGGAGCGTCACGATTACCCATGTACTGAACGAATACTGCATATAGAAGAAGATTGTCAAAGTGGTTGTTGCTAGTGGTTGAGTAACAAGTTTCCTTAAATCTACAATATCTTCAACATTCTTAGACACCATCACAAGCCATAAAATCTCAAGAATCCCAACCTTCCTTTGAAACTCCAATTCCTTCAATTTCGCCACTAGTTCTTTGGCACAGTTTCAACTGTGTCAGATATAATAGATGCAATCTTAACCAACATTTTCTGTGGTTTCTTCAGTTCCTGGGTGAGATCTTGAGTTTTTTCCATTGTTTTGTTCTCTTATCTTAATTCTATCAACCACTGAGGCAGCCACATCTGTAACCTGAAAGACTTCTTTGTTCAACTTGTTGTGGGACTTGCCTCTTTAGTTGTGAGGTGTGGCCATTTTTGGTAAATATTTAATAACTCCAGAAACATTTGTCCTGCATATGTGAGTTCAGATAAAAATAAGAATTAAAAAACATGGATTTTAAACAAATGACAATTAATGCATGTATTAACACAAATAAATTACATTAAATGTGTACACAATTGAAAGGAAAAGACATTAAAATCTTAGCTATTAAGAATGTGCTTGTTTGTTTGTTTGTTTGATACACATGTATGTTTGTGTGTGAGAGTTCAGTTGGCAGTGAATCAAGGAAGCGAACGCACCCCAGTGGGACAACATTCTTTATCTATGCATTGCTGCATCTTGAAGCAAGAGGAAGAAAAGGAGAAAGTAGGAGAAAATGTTTGTCTTTTTATAGACTTAAACAGTGTCACCTAATGGGCATTTTTTGTGAAGCAAAACTAAACCAGATTGTCTTCTTGCTTGGATGAGTGTAGCTTGTCTGAAACTCAAAGTATTTTACTATTATTTTCTAGGATGGCACAAGATTTAGGTTCATGCCATCAACATCAAAGCTGCTTTCCTCTTGCTATTACAATAACATCTGACATCAAAAGATGGCAGTAATATTTAAGATTTTTGAAAAATTGAACCTTCGTGCTTTCCCTGTGCTTTTTCCATAAATACTTTCATGATAATTGTTCTGATGCACTTTCCTTTATGGTACCTAGAATTTAAGCACAGTACTAAATTGGTGACAAGGTCTCATCATTTTACAGTTGAAATAGCGAGATGTAACCATAAGTTCTATGTTAACAGTTTCTACTATCAGACTTCTCAATTGTGTAACTCTTTTCTGGCTTCTTGCTCTCCAGTCTTCAAAAATTTAAATGCAACGTCAATTGTTATCTTCTGTCTTCTTAATTGCGATTCTTTTATTGTTTTCTCCACTTTTTTTTAAGCATTTCACCCCAAGCAAGGCAGTAGTGCCACTAGCACACAAGGGGTTACAGAGAATAAAATTTAGAGAAAAGAGGGGTGTTTGAGGAAAGGTTAAAGAGAAGGATAAGGATCAAGATCAAGGCAACAGATGTCGATTGACATTACATTTAAATTTTTGAAGATTATAGTTATCAGGCAAGCAAGTAAAAGGAAGGGAGTTCCACTGTCAGGAAGTGTGAGAGAAAAAAAGCTGTTGGAGTAGAAGAGGTAGTTACATTTAACTGCTTTGACAGTAAAAGGGTAGGACCGAGATGCCAACCTAGTAGCAAATTCATGCAGTTGGGACACCAGTGAAAATAGCTTGTCAGAGCAGTTGCCATGAAAATATTTGTAGAAAAGACAGAGGGAAACTACATCACATCTGTAAGAAAGTGACTGGAGTCAAAGTGCCGGGTCAGGATGTATCACAATGCATATCTGTCTCTGGATTTTGAGAATCTCGAGATGAACAGTGGGAGCACCAGACCATGCATGGCAACAGTATTCAATGCAAGGATGAATGGTAGATTTGTAGATTTGAAGGATGGAAAAACCTTCCTGTGCAGCATAGAGAACCAACTTTCCTTGCGGTAGATATAGCTATTGATTCAATGTAATTGTTCCATATCAGGTCAGTGTAAAATTTCAGACCAAGAAGGCGCTGAGAGATGCTTTAATAGTGTTTTTTATTTTTCATATTCTCTTACAGTCTCTTGTAAATAAAACCTAAGGCAATAAAGCCACTGAGACATAAGAGGTGACTGAGTGTGAAAGAATAAAAACAAAGAAAAACATTATTAAGGAGCAAGAACAATAAAAGAGGAATCAAAAAGACAGTAGATAACGATATTGAATTTAAATTTTTAAACATCAAAGTAAGCTGGAAAGCAAGAAGTCAAAAGACAGTTCCACAGGCAAAAAGTGTGAATGAAAGATTTACATTGTTTTATAGCATGGACAGGAAATGAAGTAACTGCTTATATTTATTTACAAATGTTGTGTCCTGAAAACAAGTATGAGTTATTTTTATCTGCATACAAAAACAGACTGTTTTCTTTATTTTACAAAAAGATTTCTTTTAAACAAAGAATAAATGGATATATATATATATATATATATATAAGTAGTGCCATATATTTAATTAAAGAATAAAATTTACATAAATTAACAAAATACCAAAAGAAATATGCTGATATTGACGAATGCCTATTTTTCAAGGTACAACATTTGTAATTAAAACCTAAGTGCAGATAACTCTGTAAGTCAGGGATCAATTTAGCACTGCATTGATATTATGAACAGGATACCCACTTCTAAATCAACAAAACAAAAAAAAATCATGAATGAAATATTTTAAACAAGAAATTCTTTGATAAAATAGGTTTTGTTTTTCATAAATTTTTCTTCTTTTTACAAAAATATTTTTTGTCATTAAACAGACAGTTAAATATATATTTGAAAAGTGATGCCAGATTTTTAATTAAAGAATAAAATTTACATAAATTAACAAAATACAAAACAATATGCAGATATCAATGATGTAACTATTTTCACTATTTACATTGTTCGGGCTGTTGTCATCATCTTTATTGCCATATCATGATGTTTTAGCCATTGTATGCTCTGGCCTTCTTCAGGTAATATACGGGATTTCAGACCAAACCTTTTATTTAGCCAATGACAGTAGATTATTCTAATTCCACATGCCATGCCTTTTCTTGATATCTCAGTTTCAGTTAATGCTCTTTAAGTAACTCAACTCTAAGTTTTTATTCACTTCTGCTCCACTGGGCCATGATGTAAGCACATTTTTCAACGCATATTTCTAAATAAAAACTAAGTGCAGATAACTAAGTCAGGGATTGATTTGACATTATATCGACATTATGAACAGGATGCCCCCTTCTAAATCAATAAAATAAAATTTTTAAAAAATCAATATTTTTCAATTCTGATAACTGTCATGATCTGAGAAAGGTTTAAAGAATGCTAATCTGTAAGCATTATGTTGTAGCATATCTACAGACGATAATTAGCATGTACCCATTCACATAGATACAGTAGTAAATACTGTATGTTGGTCTGCAGTTGGAGATTCATTGTGGAATTCACTTGACTCACTTCTAGCAGTTGACTACTTCTACAAGCCATTGGCGAATTTTTATGTGTGTTGTTCTTGTCTTAAGTATTATCGTTCATTATCAACTTTCATGTGATTATTCTATTCATTAACCTTCCCTAGGTTACAACACATTATTCCCTTGAAAATTTCACCTATTTTTTTACAAGTGGACCAGTCTATTTAAGTAGTACTGAGATTACTTTTTTTTATTTATAATCCATGTTGGTTACTTTACAAATGTAGAATATAAAATGATCTCAGTGTTTTGATAAAAACAACAACAACAAAGAGGAAAAGAAAAAATGCTTCATCTCAGAAACTTAAGTGGCATTGGAAAATGTTTAGACTGTACTCTTGGGTCTTGAATAAAAGGAGAGGTTGGAGTAAGCATTAGGATTGGAAATTTTTCCAAAATCTAATAAGTGTGTGAGGAATTTGGAAAACTCTGAGAATCTTGAATTAATTTAGATTTTAATTTATTTGAATGAAGAAATGGTATGTAAACATATAGCAAACTATTTAATGAAAGTTAAAACAATTTTCTACATCAAAAATTTTACTACAAATAAATATAAAACCTTACAAAGAATGTTTTTAATGTCCTTCATTTCTTATTTTTTCCTTCATGGATCATTGCATCAAGCATCATTGTATAAAGCCATGGACTGATTGCGAAAATGCATAAATAATTTCAAAGTTTCTCAATGAAAATAAGCAGTCAGTCATTGTTTTTAGCTGTACTCAAGTTGGAATAAAAGGAGCAAATTGCTTTGGCAAGATATCCTTATTTTGATGTGTCAGGAACATGAGTTTTGTTTAGTTACCTTTTAATTATATAAAAATAAAATAACAAATTAAATAAAATGTAAATTATTTTTTTTTATAAATTAAAATAAATTCAATAAAAATACAAATATCTTTAAATTATTTACTCAAGTTGGAGTAAAAAGAGCAAACTGCTTTGGCGAGATATTGTTTTGGTGTATCAGGAACGACATTTTTGTTTAGCATACCAATCTGTTTTACCTTTTAATTTCTTTAATTCCTGTTCATATTCAGTTTTACATTTCTATCCAATTGCAAGCATTTGCTTTTCTACTATGGAATATTACTCATAAGAACCACCTCCACCATATTTTACAACTATTTTTAAAATAACAAGGAAAGATGACATGTTATACAACTATAATATTGTTGATTTGCTATGATTTGAATAAATTTTTGAAATTGAATTATAAATATAAATAATTTTTTTGTTATATATCTGTTTAAATTAAGAGGCTTGAATAAAAACATCCGTGAGGAAAGTAGTTTGTAAGTGATAAAATATGCACACAATTATCAGTGTATATAAAACACAAAATATAAAAATAACTTTCTCAATACAAACAATTTTTTCTGTTATAGATACAACACTGTATACCCCAACTGTTTACAGATATATTTTTAATTTCAGAGCTGTTTGGCTAGCATAAGAAGTGAAAAATCTAATTTTATCACAAAGGGAGGGTTGTTGTCGAAGATCAGAAACAGCATAGGTCTGGGATTACAGCCTTGGGGACCCCTGCATTAATATGAAATGAACTACAAGCATGTCTATTTTTACACAAGCTTCATTACACAATTTGTTACGAACAATTGAATTAGGGCAAATATTCACCCAGAGACATTGTAGACCTTAAGCTTATGGAGAAGACCAGCATGCCAAACACCTTTGGAAGATCTCGGGCTACAGCTCGAGCATCACTGTTTTTATCTAAAGCTTGATAGACAAATTTAGTGATGACTTAACATATTGGTAGTAGGCTTGGAGAAATGGAAGCCATATTGTTTAATCTGAAAGGAAGTCATGTGAAGTAAGATGCTTAACCAATCACAAGTTTATTAGAGTGTTTAATGCTTTGCCAGAAAGCAGTAAAAGAGGGTGATAATTTGAGGGGTCAGATGGTTCCCCAGAGTTTTTAAAGACAGCAACTACAGAGGAGGACTTCTAACAAGCTGGAAAGAAAGAAGTAGTGAGGCATTTATTGTAAAGTTTGGAAAGAACAGGAGAACAGTTCAGGAGCACATTTGCTTAGGGCAATTGTAGGTATACCATCAAATCCGCAAGCCTTGTGATGATTTAATTTAGAAATGCTAGCAGTAACCATGGATGTGCATGTTACTCAGCAGAGATTCTGTTCTAGGAGGAAAATTAGGTAAATATACTCCAGGTGAGTTGAGACTGGAGTTGGAAGACAATTTCTGGACAAAACACTCTTTATTTACAGTAGATGTCAACACATCGAACTGATTGAAGAGAGGAAGGACTGAGGATTTGTTCTTGTTCAGTACACTCTTGCAGAGCTGACAGTATTCTTTAGAACCAAACATGTAGGGGATTTTAGTGTCTCAGTCTATCAACGAATAGTAACTTTGTCCCTTTGATGACATGTTTACACTCATTACCAGCAGTGACAAAGAGATGTGTTACAATTAGACCTGTCATTCTGGCATAGCTAGAAGTGATTCCTGTGGGGTATACAAGCTAAACAGGCAGGAGAGAACCAAGGAGAAGATTGTGGTTTCACTTGGTATTTCCGTGTTGGCACGAAACCTTCAATAAGAGTTTTCACCCAGAAAGAGACCTCAGTTGCACATTTCTCAACAGAATGATTAAAGATATCAGTCCAAGAAGCAATGTGAAAGAAATCATGAAATAAGTCCCAATCAGTGTGTTGATAACAGAAAAATGTTCTGTTAACAGAGAGTTCTTGCCTGATGGGAGAGTGAAGAGAGATACCCATAGACACTACCTTGTGGTTGGAGTTGCCAAGAAGCCAGAGCTGCAAAGTGTGACATGATTCTGGATAAAAGGTAAGAAAGAGAACAAGTAGAAAAGTGTATCCATCAGAGTTACTAGGAAAATGGGAATCTATTTGAGTGAAACATTGATCAATTGGGAAATTCAAAGTCTGGTTGCCAGTGAGGTCAGTGGCATTAAAATGTTGAAGACACTTGACATGATGGGCATTGAAGTCACCGAATACAAAGATATTTGTAGATTAGTGTAGAGCAATGATTTCCAATGTGGGGTGCATGCCCCACTGGTGGAGCATGGTAATATTTTGGTGGGGTATGTATGGGATGTGCACTTTTTAGCTTACTATACCAACAGAATGAGGGGGCAATTCGAGAATGAGTTATTAACAGTGAATTGTTTTTCTAGTAAGCTCAAATTTCATTTTGCATTATTATTTCATGATTAAAATGATCAAAGTATATTACAGAATAAGCTTTCATTCAAATATTTTATATTTCTGACTTTCAGTTCTCTGTCATATGTTTTGAAACTATATATATTTAACTGTGTTTTTATTTTTCTCTTTCATGGACACCATGGTCTTTGGAGGCTTCTTTAGAGACTGAGTTAATGGCCTTTTAAGCTTCCTTCACATGAATTGCAGTAAAATTTTGAATATGTAAGAATTAAATATTACAGGGAGGGGGGCACCAGAAGTTTAGAAATACCAAAGGGAGCATGGCCCCAAATCAGTTGGGAACCACTGGTGTAGAGAGAGAGCCTTATCTATGCTGTCAGAAATTCTATCTAGCAAGCATGAGAGGAAAGGGAACGATAAAGGAAGAAGAGATAACTGAGTTTAATAGTGAAAGTCAAAAAAACAATATGGAAACTCAAGAGACTAGTCCCTTGCCAGTGGGAAGTGTTCATGAACATAGACAAGAATTAATCTGTTTTTTTGTCATATGAGCTGTGGATGTTGAAGTGAACACTTCCATTTGAGTTCAAGAATACATTCATTGATACCCAGGCTACTGAGTCAGTCTACCAATAGGTTTCATGCTATTTACTAGTATTCAATTATTGTGTAATGTTTTGTTAAGCTGTGTTGCAAAAATTTTGTGATGCTATTTTGTATCTTAATATTTTTCACTTTTTATAATAGTTTGTTCTGTATTAGTGACAAAAAGCTTTATGAACAATCACCAATTAGGGACTCTAATTGTGAAAATTCTAAAAAGAATACTCTGATAACTGAGAGACCCCTCTCTGCTTTCCATCAGCATGGCTGATGCTAACCTCCAGGAAAGTGACTTGTTGCACCTTCTTGGGCTAACTAATGTTCTCTGCTATTTAAAAATAAAATCTAAAGAATCAGCAATATTATCAGTCCTGATCTGGCAGCTCAGCTTCAGTCACTTTCCAACTATTGTAAGGTTGCCTCTCTGTGCCTTTTCTACAAATACTTTTATGTTAATTGTTTAGATGACCTCTTCGCTATAGTACCTAGACATTTTGAATTTAAGCATAGTACTAGATTGGCAACAAGATCCCATCAATTTACATTTTGAGCTGACTAGATGTAACCATAAATTCTATGCTAACAGTTACTTTTCTCACACTTTTTGCTTGTGGAACTCTCTTCCAGGTCCATTCTTTCCAGCCAACTTTAATTTGCAAAAATTTAAATGCAATGTCAATCACTATCTACTATCCTCCTGATTACTTTTTCTCTTCCCGCTCATTATTAATGTTTCTGTTCCTAATTCTTCAATACCCAGTAACTCCTTGTGGCTTTGATGCCTTGCTGACCCTTTATTTTTACAACAGAAAGACTATAAGAGAGGATTATACCTGAACCTTGTTTATCATTACCCTGATTAACATTATCTGATTTTTATGCCACAGGCAAAAAAAAAAAAAAAAAAAAAAAAATACAGACAAATATGATACAAGTAATGAGTTCAGGAATATAAACAAGATTTTTCTTGCGTGTGGGGCAGTAGATAAGTAACAACATGTACAATTTGTTATTCAGTCTAATGATTGTTTTTTTTTTTGTTTTTTTTTTTACAGTGAGGTTCAACCTGTACAAAGCCAAGAGGCCACCCAAGGTATAGGGTTACAGAGTAAGAGGCAGTTTATGTGGATAAGAAAGGAAGATAACAGTTAATCCTAGATTTGAACAGGTTAAGATTGTAGTGATCAGGGAAACATCATCTTGGGAATCAGTTTCACAGAGCAATGGTTCGTGGAACTTACTTTTCACCAATGAAATATGGAAGGAATGAGGAGGGTGTGCTACCATTTGTGTGGCATGACGGTCCTAGCTGTGAAGATTAGAACTGGTGGAACCAAGGAATGCAGTTCATCTGATCACTTTCTGTGAAAGTAGTGATAGAGCAGTGAAAGAGGTTGGAGGATGGAAAATACTTTGTCACCTACAAGGACTCAGAAATGCTTTTGGACTACATCAAGACTGGAAAGTGAAGACTAGGCAGCTCCTGACCAAATATGACAACAGTACTCCATTTTAGGCCTGATTAGGCTCTTGTAAAGGTAGAGGATAGCACAAGGAGTCAGGTACTTCCTGAAGTGGTAAAGGGAACTGTCTATTTTTCCTGTATTTTTAGTGATGGATCATATGTATGAGTTCCACTTGAGGTCAGGGGCAAGTTTAAGGTCTAATTGTCTCTCAAAGCATTGAGCCTCCACAAGGGAACATCCATTCATTATGACTGGTGGTAGTTTGGGATCCAATCCCAATATACAAAATAAGGAAAAACTTGTTTCTGAAGACACCTTTGGGGTGGCGTGGGGGTGTTGGGAACAGTCAATCTATGTTGTAAGCACCAGGCACATTTGTGATTGTTCAACACCTACAGAGCCCACGTGTAGTTTATACTGCAATTATGCATAATCTGGCATGATCAACAGTTTAAACAAGGTCAGTACATTTAAACCCTCAGTCATGATGGCTTGTGGCTTTGTGCTAGCACAACCATCAACAGCTTCCAAACATTTCTGTCTAATCAATTCCACTCAGTATATTAAATTTTGAGTTATCTGCAGTAGATGAGTTTTGTCCCAAACTAGTAACTTCTCAAAAGTCGGAGGTATCTTCAGCTTAAAATGACTTTAATATATAACAAACAAACAGGCAAACAGATACTTTCTGGTCATTGGATGTGATATCATATTTGGATTTATGGTAACTTGTTATCCTCAGGGATCACAATGCATTTTTCTTACTGTTGTGGAGTAAATAGTACACCTCCAGTGACTTATATGAACTAGTTCATTACTATAAAGAGCTCCAGGTCAGAGGTAATACTGTTAAGAGTCAGTCTTTAGACAAACTATGAAGACATCAATCATAGCAAGTAGCCGAAGCACTGTGTATAGAGAATTCTTATACAAAGTATGTGATATAAAGTCAGAGTGTATTATAACAATAGCTGTAGAATAGTGGCATTATAATATTTACATATAGTTTTGGTTTTTCATTCTAACCTAAAGAAGCCAAATGCAGATGTTCTTTGGCAAAATGTGTCTTTTCTAGCTTTTCCACTTTGTCTTCTTATCATCACTTAGAATATAATAAATAAATGCTGCTAAGAACTGTGGTTAAAATGACATGAAACTAAGACATTGAGTAAATAGCACCTATTTTAATTTGACCTTGTTAGCACCAGATTGATGTTTGTATGTTTGTTGAGGCAAAAATTCTGTTTCTAATTTGCTTGGCTTGTTTCCTTTGTTCTCATCAGCTATCAATATGAAAAAGTTTTTAGTTTCCGTTGGCCAAACAGCTTATCTGTTTTCCAATCAATTTCTATTCTTTTTTTCCTTTTCATAGCTTTAAACAGCTATAGTGAAAGGGTTCGATATGTTAAAAATAAAAATACCTTTTATTTAGGGCTTAAAAAACAAAACAAAGCTAGAGCATATTTTAATGAATATTTTTTGTCAAACTTAACTACTAAGGTTTTGTACCACTTTATCAGTTAATATTAACTCCAGCTGCATTCTCTGTTGTTCACAGAATTGGGATGCATTTGTCGTAAAATTACATTGTGGAGACCAATAAAAACGTTTTATTACAGACAGTACACTGATATTTACAAACGCTGCATCACTTTATCCATTTTGCCAGACCAATAGATGTTGCATCATGATAAATTCAATAATCCATTTCTGGCCTGCTAATTTGTTTTTAAAATCGAATTCGCCCCAAGCAAGGCAGTAAAGCCACTAAGACACAAGAGGCTACTGGGTGTGGAAGAATCAGAAAACAGAAACATTACTAATGAGCAAGAACAAAAGAAGAGTAATCAGGAAGACAGTAGATATACCTGATCCATACACCAAGGTCTTTTATTCAATTAGATTTTGTTTTGGTTTGTTTTATGGCATATCAACCACAATGGGTTATTTAATGCCAACAATTTTTATTGCTGGTAATATTTTTTCCTTCAAAAATGTATAGCTGGTAATAACTTTTCTTCAAAAATTTATCGCTGATAATAATTTCTTACAAAGTATTTCTGGTATTAAACCTATTTTTACATTTTCATTTTGTTTTGGGCCCAGTCTGGGGGTTAACTATTTGCCCATAGTTGGGAGCCTACCACCCCAGGTCAAAATGAACCTAGGAACACCAGCAATTAAGAGCTGGTTCCACGCTCCTCAAAACCTCTTGATCAGAGACCATGCTGTTGGACGTAGTTTATCGTCTTACCCAGGATGCGGATGTAGTTTACTCTCATACCCAGGACGGCTTATTCAATTAGAAATTTTATTTTAAAAGATATATGTTTGCTGTTTTTTAATACTGATTTTGTTTTACAGATTGTTTGTGCAGTGCCATCTTGTACAACAAGATGTTTTCTTAGTACTGGATTCTTTCAGGATTCTATAACATGTCTTAGAAAATACTAAATCCTTTTCTTGAGACTGCTATATTTTCCTAACTTATAACAAAGAAACAAAATATTCCCCCTTTTTTAAGGTCATCTATTCCATTATTGTTTTTCTTGCCCTATTTGGTTGAAGGTATCTGACAGGTGTCAAAGAATAAAACTTTTTTTAATGAAAGCAGTGATGGCACCTGCTATGAATCCATCCTAAAAATTCAGGATATGGAAATAGCAAATGCTAAACACAACAAATACCTCTGTATTTGAATCAGTTACAAAAAAATATAGTATAGGAGATAAGGGTAGTTTTACCCCATATCACAAGTTGCAACAAATCCAAATTATCCTAAAAACTCAAGCCATCTTCTTAAATAGCCTTATCAGATGTCTCAATCTGATAAGGCTACTGAATGATATGCATGACACCAAACTCATTCAAAAATATCTAAACTGTCAGTTGTATATAACCACTTTCTAAGATCAATGGTTAAAATGACAGATTGAATAAAGATATAGATTTTAGTGTGGACTATTTTTTGGATAGTACATATAACTCAAAGAGAAAATAATGTAATAATGAAGATGTTGACATTGGACACTACTTCAAACAAAAGGTTAACAACAAAGCCACGTCAGTAGTGGAAAGAGCAATAACTGTTACTGGACTTGAGAAACCTATTTTCCTGAAAAACTGTTTTAAGAGAAATATTTTATAAATTCCAACCAAAAGCAGCACTGGCTTCTTGGACAATGAATTCTGAATGTTTCTTATAAAAGTAATGACTAATATTATTGTTACCATTTAATAATGGTTTTATTATTGTATGAAGATCATAAATTTTACTTTTATCCCTATAGCCAACTGTGTCATAAGTGCAGTTTCCAGAAGTACTTGTCTTTCTTCTTCACTTTTCTCTTCAGCCACCAGCTATCATCAGGCTTCCTGTTTCTACCTGGTACCTGAAACAAAATGACTGTTTTAAATTAGCATATTAATAATTTTGCTTTGACTATACTAAATATAATTAATTGTTTTGTTTTTCAACTTAGACATCTTTAGCTTTTTACACTATTTATATCATTCAGACTGTTGTCATTTTCATTGGCATATTCACGTGGTTTGTACTGATCATTCAATATCTGTTTATATTTCTGAGATGAACTATTATTCGGACTGTTGGCCACATCTTTATTGCCATATTCATGGAGTCTGTACCGACATTTCAATATCTGTTTATATTTCTAAGATGATTTATTTACATCATTCAAACTGTTGTCCTCATCTTTATTGTCATATTCATGAATACAATGTAACTAGTTTGTGAATATGGCAATAAAGATGAGGTCAACAGTCTGAATGATATAAATAGTGTAAATAGTTAATACCACATCTCAGAAATATAGACAAATATCTTTAACTTTAGTTTAAATTCTCACCTTTATTTAAAATTTTGGCCAGAGAGAGAGTAAGTAGTTGAAGAAGGGATAAAGTTTATTTTCAGTCAAGCAAGTAACAATAGCAGGACCCAAATGAAATCTTCTTTGTCATGTGCTTTACTTTCATTTGACCATGTATAAAAATGCTATTTAGTTAGTTTATCTTAGTCTGGCACAAGGCTCCCAGTTAATATAATTATACACAAAAGTAGTAACAGTTTAAGAAATTGGTAAACATTGCTCCACAGTAAAGCACTTTTATAATTTTTCAGTGATAGTAAAATAAACAAATAAAAATAAATAATAAGGAAACCAAAGTTTCACCATCTCTAAAAATAGATGTAGGCCATAAAGTCATATTTCAACCAACTAATTAGAAGCCATCCCAACCAGGATACAAACATCATAATGTAGCAAGAGAACCAGAAACAAGATTTCTTCCCAGCCAGGATATAAAGTCACTTCTCATAAGTCAATCAGAAACTCAACAGCAGTTTGAAAGTAGTATTGGATACCAGTTGGCATACAAGGGCCAGCTGAAAGGTTCATAAGGCTGACCAAGATACTCATTGTGACCAAATGAGATTTATTTTTCAACATAGTCCTCTTTGCGGTTCACACACTTCTTTCGTTGGTGTTGCAGTGTTTGAATTCCATTGGTGATGAAGCTTTCATCCTTTTGGTCAAAAATGTCAGCAACACTAGATATGACATCATCATTAATGTAATACTGGTTACCAGTGTTTTTCATGTTGGGGAACAGATGATAGTCAGATGGAGCTAAATCAGGAGAATGGGAAAGGTGATCAACAAGTTCAAAGACAGTCATGCACAGTAGATAATTGAAATCAAGAATTTGTGTGCTGGATCCTTGTCCTGATGAAACAAGGCCCCTTTTGTCAGTTTTCCTGGCCGTTTGGTCTTGATAGTCTTTCATAACTGCCTCATTAAATTGGAATAGTACTTTACATTGATGGCGTGACCCTTTTGAAGATAGTCAATAAACACAATGCTTTTTTTTTCATAAAAAAAAAAAAAAAAAAAAAAAATGAGGCCATCACTTGCATATGAAACAAATTTAACCTTCTTTGGAGCAGGTGAGTGGGGTCTTTTCATTGCATGTATGTAAAGAGATGGAAAATAAACTTAAATCAGAAATAATTTTATCAATTCTCCAATGCTGCAGTCATCATAACATACCCAGAGACAAAATATGACACATAAGTGAGCCATACAATCTTACAGAGATCTTATACAATACCTAACTCCTCCTACCACCCACTGGTGATCTTAAACATCCACACAGTCCTGCATTAAAACTGAAACATACATACATCCTTTTCCCATATTTTAAGCAAGGTGACTGTTACATTTTAATACATGCATATTTACATTGTTTGAACCGTCCTCGTCTTTATTGTCATATTCACATTTTAGCCATCGTACGTTCCAAACTTCTTCAGGTGATTGGAATTTTGAACTGACCCTTTTATTTTGTCCACCGGGATAAATTGTTCTAGTTCCACATGCCATGCCTCTTCTAGATGTCTCAGTATCAGTTATCTCCATTTAACACAACTCAACAAGATTTTTGTTCACCTCTGCTGTAGTCAGGTATTGTACTCGTAATTCTTTGGGTCAAGTCTGGATTCAACCAATACTTTTATCCATGAGGACATCGGTGTATGAATTTTTGACACTTATAAACCTAATGTCTCAGTAAACATTTTTCACCAGAGCTCATATTACAATTTCATTGTTATTATTGTTTTTCTCTAGCACTCAGTATTACTGGATCTCATATTGCTCATAGTGTATTCATTTCTATTCTTGGCCAGCTTAGGAGATTTTTGTGGCCTAGCATATGCACTGGTTCCTTAAGTTTTCACATTTTCTGATGATGTCTATTATTTCAATCTCCTCCCACAGGAGGTTGTGATCTCCATTTTCCCTCTATACATGGTCAGCTACACCTGATTTTTCTATTTCCCCTCAGGTTATAGCTTTACGGTGTTCCTGCAGTCTTATTTTAAGAGGGTAGCCGAATTTCTTTTTTATAAAGGGTGTTTCATGAAGATGGATTATATATAAAGGTGTTTCATTAAGACAGATCAAAGTCAGCAGTAAATAAATCAGTTTTATTGGTGAAAATTTATTTCTCTATTGGATCATGTTATTTAAGTCGTGGCAATCATGTGTGAAAAATAATATCGCCCAAATGTCCGCCAAATCTGAAAGAAGAAGGAAAAATCATTAGATGCTTAAACTTAATTCACATTTAAAAACCAGTCCAAGTTATTGGAAGACCCTTTATTTCTTACCACAGCTACATGGGATGACATACACACAGTCCTTAATCATGTTCTCCTCTATGGGAGGTCTTATTTGGAAGTGGTGTTTGCAAAGTGTTTAACCATTTTTGAAGGTGGTCCTGATGTTATATAAACCACAAATCTTTTGTATTTTTTCCAATAATCCCTTCACATAGGGTAGGCAGACTGAGACTTTTTTTTTGAGTGTTGTTATCCTTGTGAACCCTTCTATCCCAGTTTGTCTGAGTTTGTACCCAGGGTAGTTTTTACATTATAGGGTACTGCTTATACTGACCATTTCTTGTTTATATATCTCTGGGTTGCCACTTATGACCTTTGCTCGATGTAGTAAGCAGCGAACCATCTCTTTTTTTACACTGTTTGGGTGATGGGAGTCAAAGTTGAGGTGAATGTTGGCTTGCGGTATATGGCTGTCTTGGACCCATGCTTTGTTTGAGATATCAGTACATCCAGGAATGCTAGTTTGTGGTTTTCTCTCTCCATTGTGAACATTATCAATGATCTTGTTGAGTTCACATGGTCCAGTAATAGCTGTACCTCTTCCTGGTTCAGTTTGAAATTCCAATCACCTGAAGATGGTCAGAGCGTACAACAGCCAAAACATTGTGAATATGTCAATGAAGATGAGAACAACAGTCCGAACAGTGTAAATAGTGTAAATAATTACAATACCTCATCTCAGAAATATAGACAGATACATATGTATGTTCATTTTCACTCACTCTCTCTCTCTCTCTCTCTCTCTTGTATGCATTAGGACTTTTACATTTGAATTCTTGAACTATCCTTGTGTACATACATTGTGTTATATAAAAAAATTCATCTTGTATGAACTCTGTGCATTTTCTGTCAGTCTTTACACAAAGCCATGTAGATATATTGTGGGAATGGATATTGTCAACCCACCATAAGTTTTGTTTAGCATAATACAAAACCACAAGTGTGGTATGCTCAATGTGGATTGAAATCACTCTGGTAGTAATACTCTGTGAGATTATCTTGCTCCATACAGAAGAAACTAAAAGCTTTTTTAAATGATGATTATCATTAAACACTTGATTTTCAGAGTTGATCTCAATAATCAAACAAAGGTTGGTAATGAATGATAATACTTAGGACAAGAACAACACATACAAGGTAACCAAAAAAAGTTCTGTCCATTTTTTGATTAGTCATTGAATGAAGTTGAAATATATACGAAATGCCTGTAGCAATTGTTTTCAAATTCGGACAGCTGGAAGTAGGAACATCAGACGTTATAAAAAAATGCACACCATGCCCGGCCATCAGTTATAAGCCGGATAGCTGTGAGAAGGATGGAAATGTCTAGAGATATCGTTCGGGTTGTTTGCTTTACGACTTCAAAGTGGGCTTATCAGCAGCTGCATCAAGTTGCCGTATATGTCAAGCATTTGGGGATAATGATGTGGATGAACTTACTGCAGGGCATTGGTTTTGAAAATTCAAGTCGGGAGATTTGTCTCTCCATGATGAGCCTCGCAGTGGACGACCACAGGTCTTGAATGACGGAGTCCTGAAGGCGGCCATTGAAGAGAACAGCAGTCTAACGTGTGGTGAACTTGCAAGACAGTTCAACGTTTTCGATGAAACAGTTAGACTTCACCTGCACTGCCTGTTGGAGGTCCACAAGGGTCAACGAGTGGCAGCCTGCATATTGCTGCTTTCTCGCCACCGTACCGCATCCTTATTCAATCAAGTGCTTACCAGTGATGAAAAGTGGGTTCTGTACGAAACTCCCAAGCATTCCAGACATTGGTTGTCTCCTCAAAATGCTGTCCCTCACATCGCAAGATCGCCTATGCACCCACACAAGATTATGCTTTGTGTCTGGTGGACAGGTCATCAAGTACTTCATTATGAACTGCTACCAACAGGCCAAACGGTCACTGGAGATCCATACTCGCAGCAATTGAAACGTGTGCAACAGGCATTGTGCTAGGAGCCAGCACTGGTGAGTAGCAAAGGTGTGCTTTTCCTTCATGACAACGCCAGGCCGCATGTCGCGCGAGTGGTCAGGGACACCATACAGCAACTTGGGTGGGAGACTTTGTGCCATCCACCTTATTCACCTGACCTTGCGCCATCCGATTACAACCTCTTCCACTCCCTGGATAATCATCTTCATGGGAAAATCCTTCACCAATGAAGCAAACTTGCGCAAAGCCCTCACTGACTTGTTTGTGTCAACCCCCCCCCCCTTCTACCGCAAGGGCATTGAACAGCTGGAGACACATTGGCAGAAGGTGCTGGATGCCGATGGTGATTACTTCGAAGACTAAATATAAGTTACACATACTGTGAAGCGTTTTCTTTTTTTCCTTTTAAAACGGACAGAACATTTTTGGTTACGCTGTATAAGATTTGCCAGTGGCGTGTCAACTGTTAGAAGTGAGTCAAGTGAATTCCACAATGAATCTCCAACTGCAGGATATCTACCAACTGCCCCACATGGTAAGATGTGGCACAAGGCCGAATTTAATGTGGGGTATCCAAGCCCGTAGGCTCGGCCAAAAATTCCCCCATAGACCTCGTATAAATGGGGTCGGGTAGCTGTTTCCTGAGACATAACCTTGTCTGGGGATCCTCTCTGCCTGGAGGCAGAGAGTTTGACTAGCACAGCTGGAGACAAATCTCCAACTGCAGACCAACATACAGTATTTACTACTGTAAATATATGAATGGGGACATACCTATTATCGTCTGTAGGTATGCTACAACAATAAGAATATTGGCCAGATTTCCTCTTCTCTATTGCTGATCAGTATTTGGATTTTTTTTCTTAAGAGGCCTATTTTCTTTATCAATTACAGCAAGGTCTGTAAAATATGTCAATAACTCCAAAATGATAGATTTTTATCAAATTTATCAAGTCATTTTCGAATGAAGCATGTACATTTACACCTAAATGTAAATATTCTGGAAATTTTTAATGTGAACTGAGTGCAGGTGCTAAACTGCAAATTTACCTGCAATCCCTTTGAAGGGCAAAGTTCCTAGACCAGACAAACCATTAAGGAATAGGAGTAGCAACATACTGCAACAGATTCACAAGACACCATAGATTAAATTCCCTTACTCCTTTACCCATCTTCCTCACCAAGCTATGTGACACTTACACTCTTCCTCCTCACTTTCTCCCTTCCCTCTTTTTCTCACACATGCACATGAAGAAATCATATTTCTTTTCATCTTAATAAACAAGAATTGTAAGAACTCATAAGAAAAATTTAGTTGTAAAAATACAAATATTTTATATTTAAAAACCTTGCCTTTTTCTTTGTTGTGGGTTGATTCAAATCCACAACAAATACACTGACCAAACCTTTTCATGGCGTTTGATTGATACAATTAAAATAGGTAGTCTGCTCTATATTAATGTGTTTAGTAAAAAAATTGGCATTTATTTATTTATTTATTTTTTTTTTTTTATTTTTCAGTTGTTGGATGGGATGCTACTTGCTTCCATTTTGTATTGAAGACATGCAGGATGTTATTCATCGTTGCCCTAGTTGTAACAAAACAGTTGGAGTGTGTCGCCGCCTTGAATAGACTGGAACCAACTAATAATAATGCTCTTCTACTGGTCTCCTACCTCAACAGAATTTGTCTTCATGCAATGAAAGAGTGAAAAGTGTGTAGGAAAGAGAGCGAGTCAGAATAGGACATATTTAAAGTCTGGAGATCAAATTCATTAAAAGTATAACTTTGATGGAGGGTTAAGATTTAGTAGGCTTTGATTTTTAAATGATTTATTTATTTTTATTTTTAAATGTTGTGTTTTTTTTTTTGTATGGTCAATTTTTCTCTTTTCAACTACTAATGTGCTGTTTGTGATATAAAAAAAGAAAACACAATTATTTTTTATTTTTTATTTTCTGCAAGAAAAGAGTTCAAGAAAAAAAAAAGAAATTTAATATTTTCTAATTTATTTTTTCTTTTGGTAGAGAGAGGAATAGGCACAACTTAAGTAGACTGGTCCACTCATAAAAAAAAATAGATAAAAATTTTTTGAGAAATTATTTTTTCAGTGATCGATTTTATACTATATTGATATTATGAACAGGACCCCCCATTCTAAATCAATAACTAATCAATATTTTTCAATTCTGATAAGTCTTGTGGATTAAGAAAGGTTTAAAGAATGCTAATCTACAAAAATTATGGTTAATTTGCAGTTTAGCACCCGTGTTCAGTTTGCATTAAAAATTTCCAGAATACTTACATTTATGTGTAATTGTACATGCTTCATTTGAATCTGGCTTGATAAATTTGATAAAATCTACTGTTTTGGAGTTATCGACAGTAAAAGTTCAGATTCATTCATGTTGTTGGCAGCAGCCATTACTGGTGTTTGCATACGCTCACTGCGGAAAGCTAAGTGCAGAAGAGAGTGTAGTTAATGGCCCTGTTTACTGATCTTACTTGTCTCAATTACTGTGCAAGAGAACTATATTGCTTGCACAATAATCAAGACAAGTGAATATTCTATTCATAGCTATTCCACATCAAATGTATGCAAACAACACCAGTAATGGCTTCTGCGACACGAATGAATCTGAATTTTTACTGTTGATAACTCCAAAACAGTAGATTTTATCAAATTTATCAAGCCAGATTTGAATGACATGTACAATTACATATAATTGTAAGTATTCTGGAAATTTTGTATGTGAACTGAGCGCGGGTGCTAAACTGCAAATTAACCAAAATTACACTATTTACATTGTTTGGACTATCGTCTTCATCTTTGTTGCCATATTTATCACACTGTTTTGGCATTTATTTCCAAATATTTTTTTCTCTATTTTTTATGAGTGGACCAGTCTATTAAAGTAGTTCAGAGAAGAAGAATTTTTCTTGAGTTATAATTTCTTAAAAACCTTAATGAAAATGCTGAACACTCCATATCTTTCACTAAAGAAAGAGTTTAAATAAAAAAAATGGTACATAATTATCAATTTTATTATTTTTTTCATTTTTTGCTTTTTAGCTTTTTTATTTACCTTGTCTCATTATCAAGTTTAAAAAGATTTTAACATTAAATAGTAATTGTTCCATGGTGGTGCTAAACAAATAAAAAAAATAGAGTTTGAAAATAAAAATAAGTTGTTTAGCTATAACATACTAATTCAAAATTTTGACAAGTATTAATTTCATTGTAATTGATATAAAAAATTATTATCTCTGTCCCATTATAGTTGCTACATACATTTAATGCACAAAATGTATATGTAAAAGTAACAACAATTATGGGACAGAAGTAAATTCTCCTAATAAAACAAAAAATAATTTTCAAAATTGCTCTAATAGAATAGAATATTGTTATAAGTTTCCTAAATTTCTTCTAGCTATATGTACCACAACTTCACTTTCTTTTAATTTTTGAATTTTCCATTATCTGTTTATTTTTGTTTTTTTATAAAACCTTGTTTTATGTAATGCAAGATTTTCTTTATTAATTATTTCACCCTAAGTAAGTAACAAAGCCACTAAAACTCAATGGACTACTGAGTCTGAAAGAATAGAAGAAAAAATCATTAAATAGCAAAAACAATAAAAGAACAGAAATTAAGATTTATACATATACCGTATTTGCTGGTATCAGAGAGTTTTTAAAAAAAAATAAGTCTCTGGCATAGATAACCTTCCTCCGGGGTTAGCATAGACCTATAAAAACCCTAACCTTCGCATGGTAAATTTTCAAGACTTATTTCAGGAAAAAACTGATTTCTTTATGTTAGTAAGTACAGTATATAGATATATATGTATAAATGCCCATATCACTGAACAAACCAGAGTCAACTGCCTGAAGACTGTTGCATAGTGTACAAGAAACTGCCAGTTATGGTCAGTCAGATGTACACCGGATTTTTATAAAAGATATAAATGCTCTGCTATTGTGACAGTGAGCTTTTTACCCCAGAGAGCCATTTTAAGTATATTCCTTTGAGAATTACTTCTGTGTGTTAATGTGTATGGAGATTCTTGGGACCTGCACTTTTTGCTGGGATCCACTTCTTGTGCCATTGAGTACTTTTTGGGGATGCCACCCCTCAAATAACAGTTATTTTTTGGTTATTTAATTCTAGATCATATGGAAATTTCACCCTTGGTTATTTTAGATGGGGAGTACATTATATGTATTCATCAACTACCCACTTTATAATACTTTTAGTTAACCGAGGGAGTATATAAACCCATATCACTGAACAGATCAGTGCCGACCACCTGAAGATGACATACACAGAGCACAAGAAACTGTCTTTCATCTTTGGCCGGATCTATACCAAATTACTATGATAAATATAAATGCTCTGCAATTCTAGCATTGAGCTTTTTTTCCCCCAGCATTCTATCTTAAGTATACTCCTTTGGCTGTAATTCTATGTATTAATATATAAAGAATTAATGAATTTTACTTTTTAACTTGAGATATTTTTATTGTAGTGGATACCCATATTTGCATAGATATTCTGTTTATTTTAAACAGTATTTTGCCTACCAGCTTGTGTACTAGAGAAAATTTAATAAAAAAAAGAAGTGCCCTCCAGCAGGATTCAAACTTGTGTCTACCTGTGTGAAGCTCTTCGTAGGTGAGGTGAGCAGTCAATGCATACCAGATCAGATGGTGGTTTCTCTTGCAGAGGATGATGCTGGTTTGAATCCTGCTGGAGAGCACATTTTCTTTAGGTTTTCTTGGCTATGAAGGCTAGCAGATAAAATACTGTTTAAAAATAACAGAGCATCTACTCAAATAAAAAGATCCACTAAAAATAACATTTGATGTGTGTATATATATATATATATATATATATATATATATATGTGTGTGTGTGTGTGTGTGTGTGTGTGTGTGTGTGTGTATGTATGTATGTATGTGTGTGTTTTAAGGTATGCCATATTTATGGTATATAATATATTTATATACTACTATATATGAAAAAATGCGAATATATGTACTATATACAATGCAGATAATGTAACATATTTTAGACAAAGCCAACACTTTAAACTAAACAAGATATCCAACCCTGCCAAAAATAAAATAAAAAAAATCGAAATAAAAAATAAAAATTAAGTAAATAATAAACAAACATGAACACAAGTAAATGTAATAATAATAATAATAATCAACAACAAATAATTAAGTAATTAATAATAATAATGAGTAAAAAATTAACAGACACCTTAAAATAGCAACATTTGGATCCAAAATTATTCCTAGAGTAATCTGATGCATAACCGTTACCACCCAAATAATGGTTAAGATAATACCATAGACCTTGCTACTCATAATGCACTATTAACAAGTATATAAATAGTTGAGCCAAAACACAATGGTCTGAAGGTTATGTTAAAGCATGAAACACTGCTGGTGCTCAGTGATGACCTCAGTATCCACTTATATATATATAAGTGGAAAAATTAAATTTATATATATTTTACAAATCTTATGAAAAGTGAAATAATAAAATGGAAGTACTCTTGTCAATAACAGGCGACCATCAATTATGATATTTGATTACACAAATTCTTTCCTTAATTTTGTTTTAAATGCCATGTCCTTTCAAAACATAAGTGAACATAGCTCTACAAATTTCTTTTCTTCATCTGTGAACTGCCATGACTTCTTGGGAAAGATAATGGAGTGGTTTCAAATTCAATATTGATGTTTAAAACAAAGTTTTACTTACATTTATAATACACATATATGTCTTATATTTAATGAAAAATAAAATGTGTATTATATTCAAGAAAATGCGGCTTTGAACTATATGATTAACAGTATTGTTGTGTGATGTTAAGTCCATCCTCCATTTTTAAATTTTATCTTGTATGAAAATAACTAAGAAGCAAGAAGTTTAAATTTTATCAAAATTATTTACTTTTCTCATACAAATGGCTCTGTGTGTTTTTTCATATTGGTTTTCTGAAAATTTAAAGTTATATTGTAAGTATGACATCTTGAAAAAAGTTTTAAGGAATATATTATTTTGTTAATTTCTTCTTCATCAGAAAGAAAGAAAGAATTTTGGTTTGTATCTCATTTGTCATTATGTTCACATGTTTAATATAACAATATTTGCTGAATGCATGGATGTCATTTATATATTTTACTAACAAAGCCATGTACAGACATAAAGTGAAGGATCTGTTTTGTATTTAAATAATAAAACACCTTTAATAAAATAAAACAAGTATCAAATATATACACGAGTGTAGCATCTGTAAAAAACGAGATTATTTACATATGGCTCAACATTTCTGTCTAGTAGTATTTTTACACTCTTCCTAGGATCAAAGTGTAGTTTCTGTACTCACCAAGAATGAAAATGTTTCTCCCCAACTCTTCTTTCTAGATTCAGAGTGTAGTATATGTGGACTCTGTGAAAGTGTTACACACCTCACACACACACACACACTGTATATGTCAGTATACAAGATGACCGTTAATCCTTAAAAAAAATACCCCCAAAAATAAGAGACCATCTTATACTCCAGATATAAAATGTGAACCTTGAACCCTGTGGTTTATGGTAAGTTGTTAGCATGAGAGATTTATGACAGTAGGCTAACCCCTGCTTTGGTAACTTATCAACACAAATATTTTCTACTGAAACTACTTAATTCACCTTATTATAATAAAAGTGTATTGTACTAAAAGTACTCTTACTTTATATAATATGTGCTATGATTGCATGACAACAATAAAATGCATATTTGTCAAGAGAGAAATACAAAATCATTGTCACACACACTGTAGATTGTGGTAGTTAATCTTCCTTTTTCAATGATGTTGAACAAAAACACAACTGGATATGTGTCTCAACAAGCCATTTAAAGATCACATTTGAGAACAGTGAAACAAGTGGATGGTTAGCAGGGAAAAGTCATTCAGGCTATTGTAATAGCCTGCCAAAAACACAGCACCCCCTCATGAGGTATTGTAGATTGACAATATCTCCCCACTGTTTTTTCATTAGAATTTGAGTGAAAAAAAAGTATATGCTTACTGAATATATTTAATAAATTCGGTACAATACACTTTAAAATGATTTGAGTGGGAGGGGGTTGTCTTGTAAAACAAATATACAATATATATTTCATTACATTTATATATACGTGGTTTTCAGAACTAATACTTTGAGATAAATGATCAGCCTTTGAAAATATGGTAGCAAAATTGATCTTTAATGTCATACATACATATATAGCTGTGTTTTTTTTGTTGGGGCAGGACTGGGATTAATTTTGCATAAAGCAAGGTGACAAAGGATTAGTCATGATGATTTCAGACAAGGATTTACAAGGCCGGATGTTCTTCCTGACACACAACTCGGACAATCACGATAGTCCAAGTACACTGAGTATTTTTATCACAGTCCTTAATCATGTTCTCCTCTATGGGAGGTCTTATTTGGAAGTGGTGTTTGCAAAGTGTTTAACTATTTTTGAAGGTGGTCCTGATGTTATATAAACCACAAATCTTTTGTATTTTTTCCAATAATCCCTTCACATAGGGTAGGCAGACCAAGACTTTTTTTTTTGAGTGTTGTTATCCTTGTGAACCCTTCTATCCCAGTTTATCAGAGTTTGTACCCAGGGTAGTTTTTACATTATAGGGTACTGCTTATACTGACCATTTCTTGTTTATATATCTCTGGGTTGCCACTTATGACCTTTGCTCGATGTGGTAAGCAGCGAACCATCTCTTTCTTTACACTGTTTGGGTGGTGGGAGTCAAAGTTGAGGTGAATGTTGGCTTGCGGTATACGGCTGTCTTGGACCCATGTATTTTTATCAATACACCATCTCTTGGAAGGTAGCCATTCAAGATTTGAGATCCCTTCCTAGCCTTATATATACAGGATTAATCAAAAATACTTTTACAAATTTGAGGGGCAGGTTCCTCACTCCAAAACAAGGACAAAAGTTCATATAAACATATGTCTGCAAATCCTTCATTTTTTAATTATTAAGTTTAAAGTTTACGGTAGACACTATTAAATGTACAATCCAAGAATACTTTTACAAACTTTGGGAGTGGGTTCCAGACACCAAAACAAGGTAAAATGTCCATACAAGCATATGTTGAAAAGTCCATAATTGTACCTCAACATCATGATTTATAACAAATTTTCAAAATGTCCTCTGCTTGCTTCTATACACACATGCACCCATTGGATCATTGACTGGCAGACCCTTTCAAATACTCCCACATGGTGTTCAATGGTTTTGCAAACCTCTATGACATGTTAATGAAGCACCTGTGCATTACTGTCTGCTGTATAAACCAATTGTTTTAGGTGGCCCCACAGATAAAAATACAAAGAATTGAGGTTGAAGGAATGTGCAGGCCATGGAACTGGTCCTTCCCTAATTAACCATCTTTCATGATAGATGTCAGCCAGTGCATCACAAACAATGTAACTAAAATGTGCTAGAGCCCCATCATTCATGAACTAAATGTGTCTTCATATTAGCAGGGGTATATCCTCTAGCAGGTCTGGAAGTTTGTTCAAAATAAAGTCCCTGTAGACAGCTTCTGTATGACATGCTGGGAGACCATATGGACATACCAAACAGTTACCTACAATTCCAACCCACACATTAATTGTAAACTGATGCTGGTGTCTAGCCTGTATTGTACCATGAGGATTCTGATCCATATACAAATGTTGGTTGTGTAAATTTGTTATTCCATCTCTTCCAAATGCTGCCTCAACCATAAACAAGACTGAAGAAACAAACAACGGATTGGCAGTCTGTGCAATAAACCATCAGCAAATGTTCTCCTGTGATGAGTGATCAAAGGGCGAAAGACCCTGCCCACATTGCAAATGATACAGATACAGGAGCTGCTCTTGAAGTACCCTCCATGCAGTACTATGAGATGTACAACATGCTAGGGCCACTTGATGTGTGTGGATACCTGAATCATTTCTGACAGCCTGTAAAATGTGTTCTTCATGGTTAAGTGTCTGAACAGATCTCAGTCTTCCTTGATCCATAGTTTGTGGTGCCACGGATCCTGTTTCAGCAACACAACAATAAACAGCAGCTAAGGTTGGAGGACTTTGCTGCCTTCAGTCTGAAAACGCAATTTGATACAGCCGTGCAGCCTCATATCCATATATAAAAATCAACAGAGTGCCATCTCCTGTAAACTTTCTTTAAACTTAGCTGAAAATGAAGGATTTGAGGACATGTGTATATGGACTTTTGTTTTGGCATGAGGAATCCACCCCCAAAGTTTGTAAAAGTATTTTGATACACCCTATATATATGTGTGTGTGTCCATAACTATTAATCTCTCTCTCTCAAATATATATATATATATATATATATATATATATATATATATATATATATATACACACAAGACACAAGCACACACAATTATTAATCCAAATGTAATTTTTTTTTTATTATGAAATAGTATTAATATCTTTCTTTATATATTTGGTTATAAGTCAATCTTTTAAATGTTGACCTTCAATTTTGACCCTGTAGGGGTACCAGTATAAAGTACTGGGAGCAAAACAGTGGATACACCTGTGTGACATGGGCAGCATCAGATTATATTTATTTTTTATTGCAAGATCACTATTGTTTAAGATTCTGTATATTGAAAAAAAAGTTATTTTCAACATTTTTTTTCTACTTTTCAGTATTTTAGATAAGAAATTGTATATTTGTACTTACACACATACACATATGTTCATATACAATTTTACTCTCTTCCTTATACAAAAAACACATTCACTTCTATATATTATATATACAAAGAATGAGAGACAAACACATGCAATGTGGACACAGGAATTAACAATATATTGTAACTGTCATTTTCACATCTCAAGTGATCTTCAGACAATATAACTGGTGTTGCACACACAAAATATACAGTGTGAACTTAGAAATCAACACTGCATGGTCTAAAGATTGCTTGTCATGAAACTGTCAGTCAGCATGCAGTGTTGATTCCTGTGTTCACATGTCTATATCTCTGATACTAAACATTCTTCTCCCATGAATATAGCAAATTTTAAATAATATAATTTGTATCACACTCATAAGCACATCAACAAGCACCCATCTAAACACCCTTTCACACACACTTGTAAGACTCAGAATATATGTACAGTGTAACCCGGATATAAGATAGATTTTCTCTGGTCCCAAATTAGAGCCATACTTACCTAAACAAAATAGACCAAACCCGGATATAAGAGAAAACTCCGGATATAAGAGACTTCTTCTCCGGTCCCGACAACTCTCTTATATCCAGGTTACACTGTATATAAAAATATATGTATGTCTGAATGCATATGTAGATGAATATAAAAAAAATAAAAAATGAAAGCAAAAGAGATATATACATCATAGAAAATGGATTAAATCCAATAAATATTTAATATATTTTCTGTTTATACTTATTTGAGTAAATGCTCTATTCTTTAATTAAACAGTATTAATTACATTTTAGCAGCCTGAATGTTCGAGAAATTTCATAGAAAATATGCATTCTCTAACAGGAACCAAACCTGGGTCCTATACAAGAGTTCTCTGTGGCTAAATGGTAATAGCATGCCAGGCTTAATGGTGGTTCCATATAGGATGCAGATTCAATTCCTGTTGGAGAACACATATTTTCTATGAAATTTCTCAAACATTCAGGCCAGTAAAATGTAATTAATACTGTTTAATTAAAGAACAAATAAGTGTATCCATAAAAATAACATATCAACAGAATATATATATATATGTGTGTGTGTAAAAAACTCATATATAAATAAAATATATCTAAAAAGACTATATATAATGACAAAAGAAAAACTTGTCTTTATATATATTATATATATATATATATATAAATTTCCAAGAGGATAGAATCAAGGTAGAGCTCAATGTCCAGGACAGAGCAAGAATATAATATAAAAGGCTCAAACACTAATATTCCATGGTTATTATTTATTACATTGGAATCATAATCACAATCCAATTCATCAGACTTACAAATTCAAAAAGAAAAACTATAGCCATGGAATATTAGTGTTTGAGCCTTTTATATTATATATATATATATATATATAGTGGGGGAGAATGGAGTTAGCCCTTCAAATAGATGACAAAACTGATCCTTTACTATATTGCACACAGAGTTCACAAAAAAATAATACATACATAAGCCAACAATATACTTTTATATTCAACATGAAATGTGGTGTCAGTTTTGTATATAAGTAAAAAAAAAAAAAGTCTTTCCTTTTGTGGACACCAAAATAGACAAAAGTCATATAAATGAACTTAAATTAACATTACTGCCATAGTGCAGTTGACATCATTTTGGCTTAATTATTAGCTATTCATTTCTCATTGCATACTTACCCAAATATAATGGCCTTATGCCAGGTGTGTTGTCATAGTTACAAGTCAATCAGCAACATAGGCTAGAGATTATGACTCAAAACATAATGGTTAATGTTACTGAATTTGTGTGGAGAAGTCCAAAGAAACTTCCGGAACTTCATTCATTGATGTATGCTATATCTGGAAATTATTTTTCATTTTATTATGCTATTTGCTGCAGAGAAAATGTGGTATTGTTTTTGGCTGTGTCTTTTTCCATGTCTTTCTTTTTTCTGTAAATAACATGAAATGATAATCTTTTTTTTATGTGCCATGTCCTTTCAGGTCAGGGCTCTCCACAGCTTCCAGCCTTTTGTTGCTCTTTTAACCCTTTGCCATTGCTCTCTGTCCCTTTTCTGTCATCTATTCGCACAAACGTAGTAGGTTACTGCTTCCTCTTGCTTCTATTATAACCATTCCAAATGAGAGTAAAACACCTCAAAATGCCATCAGGTTTGTGTTTAGCATGATATAATTTTTAGCTACTAAATCAATCCTTTAAATGCTATTTTCAATGTAATCATTGTAAATCTTAGATCAGTTTTACTATTTTTAAAACTATACAACCAAAACCTCAATGTTTATAAATTTGAAAGAACATAAAATGGAGAATCCCCTTTGCTATTATTTTAACAAAAGATTAAAATGTACTGAAAAAGCTGTCCTTGTAATTTTATGGGGATGAATTTTTTCCATTTGTTATTTTTCAAAACAGCCGAATTAATTTTGTAAAAAATTGGATGAGATAAAGCTTTTAATAGCCCAGTAGAAAAAAAAAGAATTGCTAAAATTTAATTATTATTAAGCTGTGCCAACATGTTAGGAAAATAAATGACAAAGTGGAAAATAATTTGCACGTGATGTGTTTTGTCCTTTAGAACTTTATTGGGATAAATATTGATGTTTATGTTGATGTAACAACCCATGTACAAAAGAGAGGGGATGCTGAAATCTTGAATTTTTAAATTAAAATTTTTTGTTTTTGTTTTTAATGTGTTTGGGTACACAGTCTAGCAAATTTAATTTAGTTTTATTTTATTTAGATTTTTATCACTATTGTTATTAAGTATCCCATATTATAATAGAAGCCCTTTAAGAAAGGCTAAATGTTTAAGAACCTGTACACAAATTTACTGTGGATAATCTAGTGATTAAAGCACTTTCTATACACTTTTGTCTTAGTAAATTGCTTTCTCTTTTAATTAATATATATATATATATATATATATATATATATATATATATATATATATATAAAAACTAGGAGTGGAAGAGCAATAGAAAAAAGTGATTAAGTGGTAATGTGGTCATCTCATCCTTACTTCTATGGCATCCTTCTGGAGGTGTCTTCTTATGAAAGTTGATTTTCCCAGACACCATGGCTTAGTACTCAAGGTTGGACATTGGGGACAGCAATGCAGGACCAAGCTGTGTGGAAAAGGATTGTTAAATGAGTTCTGACCAACCACAGGGAGGTCGAGGGTTAATAATGATGATGAATGTGAAAAATTATAATAAAAAGCTAAAACAAAAAACAACAAAGAAGAAGCTAATTGGTTATAATTCCTTGCTCTTCAGAGTTCAATTGAGGACAAAAATATAATTTTGTGCACAATGACTAAAATTATTGGAAAAAAAATATTGCCAGAGAATCTACACTGTGATTCACAAACAGATTATATTAAAACCTGGAAGCCATTTTGTTGTGTTTTCTATATATACGAAATGAAACATGACAGAGGTAAAACATGTGGACAAAAAAAAAAGAGAGAAAAGATTTTATTCTATACAAAAAGGTTAAAAGGTAGAACTTTGGTGATTACTAAACTTGTCTCCCTGAGAATGGAGTTCCCTAATACCCACCCACTTCCTCTCATATTGTTATTCCAAGCATTACATCTACACATACATGTGAGCACACAAAAGAATGATTTAAGTACCCAACAAATGGTAATGGTAATATTAGCCATTTCCTTAGAAGGGAACATTTGGTATTCATTGACCCGTGCTACACTTTTCTTCACTCCCTGGCCTTTATTACATCCCTTCTCTGAATGGATCCTTTAGTCTTTGCAAATATTTTTAATATATACATATATATTGATTATTCTAAAAATAGATTAATCTTAGCCCTGATTTGCATAACTGTGTCTGTGGAACAGATTCAGGTGATAAATCATTGAAAATTTTACTTATCTATTTACTATTAATATTTTTTTAACAGTGGGTACTTTGGCAAAATCTGCTTGCCTTAAATACATTTCAGTAATTTACTGGTTGATGAGTTTTGTTAAACATAAAAATACTTAATTATTAATTTACATACATATAAGACGTGTCTCATTAAATGATTTAGACAAGTTTTATCTACTTATTTTAATAGGATCCTCTCATGATTACGGACAAGTTTCTTAGTATCCTTATTATAGGAAGAAAGAAAATTACCATGTTCATGCATATTCATTTTATTTCAAATACTTTTGACATTAGCACAATGCTGTCATGAGGGTCTTGTTTTTTCTAAGACAATCAGAATAAATTGAATATACATCAACATGTTAATTTTCTTTCTTCCTTTAATAAGGATACTAAGAAACTTATTACCAGAGGTTCCTATTAAAAATAAGTAGACAAAACTTATCTAAATTAGTGAATAGGATATGTCTCAATGAAAACATGCTGCCAAAATATACACAATTTAAATATATATATATATATATATATATATATATATATATACGATGTATATGTATTGTATATATGTAATTTTTACATATATTATTTATATATTATATATGCGCAGTACTTATTGGAAAGAACTCAATATCACTGATAGAGCTAACACATTTAGTCGGATTGATATGAATTTGTGACCCTGAGTTTCACACTATTTGCAATCATCAGACAAATTCAGACGATCACAAATAGTGTGAAACCCAGGGTCACAAACTCACATCAATCCAACTAAAATATATATATATATATATATATATATATATATATATGACTTGTTAAATGTGTATGATGGAGAAGTTTTCCATTTACCCAAGTTTAGAAATTTAGATTTCCAGCCAAAGCTGAAGAGGCCTGTCTACACTATTTAATCCTTAGCTGGGGGGAGAGAAAGTGAATGTAATGATTGGAATTTTAACTCAGCTCACTGATTTCCTGTTACAAACTGCTAACCACTACACCGCCCACATATCCTCAACAATAGGCATTAAGATATCATACATACATACATATATTTTAGGGAAATCTATGGCAAAGTGGAAAAAGTATTTATGTCATGTGTTTCATACTTTAGGATTTCATCAGGCTAAAGTGATGTTTATGTGGATGTGAATACACATTACACATGCATATGAAGGAGAGAGGATGGTTAGAATCTTAAATTTAAATTTTTTACATACATTTTTTTTAAATATATATTTTGTGTATATAGTCAATTATTTCATTCTGTTATAGATTTCCCAAAATTACTCTTGATATATAAAAATGTATATATTGTTGTAGCATACTTACAGATGATAATGGGTATGCCCCCATTCCCATAAATACAGTGGTGAATACTGTATGTTGGGTCTGCGGTCTGCAGTTGGAGATTCATTGTGGAATTCAGTTGACTACTTCCTTTACACGCCGCTGGCAAATCTTATCTGTTGTTTGTATCTTAAGTATTATTGTTCATCACCAACCTTCATGTGATTATTCTATTCAATAACCTTACCTAGGTTACAACATTATATATATATATATATATATCAGGAACCCTGACCTTCTTGCAACCATGATTTCTGCTAAGATGTCTTCATCAGGCAACATGTCATTGTTTTTTCTCAAAAGATCAATATATAACAGTGCTTGTACTGGCAATGGAAGGAGGAGGAGGAGGAAAGAGAGATGGAACTGTTGGCTTGGGAAAATAATAATTCTTTCAGAAATGGAGATATTTCTACAAATCCGGGACTCAGATTTATATTTTGATAAAAGAATAGAAAATAGAAACATTCTTGAGAAATTTCCATGTAAGTTACTTTCTTTGTGGTATTTTTTAGTTGAATATTTATGAGCATTCTTAAATTTAAAGAACGCTCATAAATATTCATGCAGTTAGCCAAAAAGTTTAGTCAAGCTATGGAGGATACCAAGTGACACAATTCAATCTAAATGAAAGTGAGTAAATGATGTTCTTGATTTTTTTAAAAATGTAAATTAGTATTTAAATTATTTTAGTTTGGGATTTTTATTAATATTGACCTTTTACAGATATACTCTATTTGAAATTTTACATACACACGCACACATATATATGAGAAAGTGGTGAGGCTGGATTAATGCACCATTAGCCTTACACATTCTAATAAGCTAAATTTTTTATCTAATATTTGAACTGGATTATGTTCAAACTATATGATTAACCGAATTAATGCCCACCATCCTATCCACATAAATGGGTAGAACCCTATAATTAATAGTGATTTTTTTGTAAAAAAAACCTATAATACCAGATGTTTTTATATTTTGATTATGTTTCCTTTTACAGTATATTATCCCAAACATTATGTTCAAAGAGACTGTTTTTATAATATTTATTAATTTGGGATATAAGTAAAATATTAAAATGAGATTTTAAATGTACATATTTTGTTATCTCTGATCACTGGTAATATTTTAAAACTATAATAACAATAATGATGATAACTGCATTTGCATATATTACCATTATTATAAGAGTACCAACCAAACCAGAAACAATGGGAAAAGGAAATATTTTTCTCATATATATCAAGTGGCATTGAAGTCAACACTCAGTGGCAACAGATTGTTTCATGCTTAAACACAATCGATAGTCCATCGATTGTGTTTAAGCATGGAACAGGACATTGCTGCTGGGTGTTAACTTCAAGTCCACTTTTATATTTACATACACTTTATCTCTGATATTGAGAACTTCAACCCATAAATATACAGCATACCTTAAAACTAATATATATATATATATATATATATATATATATAATGTGTGTGTGTGTGTGTATATATATATATATATATATATATATATATATATATATATTTATTATGTCATTCACAGACAATACTGTTTTGCTGTATCACAGCTCCTCAATGCGCTAGACATCTGAATGCCTCAAGCCCAGATTGAAACTCAACCAATTTGGTGTCAGAGTTTCTACCACTGAGCTATCTTCATTCTACAGAAACAGCTAAATCTAGCGTATTGTTTTTTACGAATGTAAACAAATGCCAATCAACTGGAGTGCTCCAATTCATTTTACTGAAGATCTTTGCATTAACGGAAGTGGCTGTTGTTTAAACAATTAGCCTATCTTTCAACAGTGCTCAACTGAAATATATTTTCAAGAGCTAAATTATGTCATTTGCAGACAGTAATGTTTCGCTATATCACAGTATTTATATGTATATATCATATCACTGTATGACATATATATATATATATATATATATATATATATATATATATATTATATATATATATATATATATATATATATATATATATATATATATACACATTATATATATATTTAAAAACAAACATTATATATAGATATGTATCAGGTCAGATATCATATTTTTTATAAAAAGAAAAAATATTCCTTTCATCAGTTTATTGAAAAATAATCCAAGCAGATATTTTTCACTACTGAAAAAAATCCCATTGAAAATATATAAGGGGACAGAGAGAGAGAGATTAGGGAGGAAAGTAGCATCATAGTATAACTTATTTCCTCCTTGCCTCCTTCCATTCCTCTTAGCCAGAAAATATTGGAATACTGTTGACAGATCTTGTCACTGGATCTGTCACAAGTCCAAGGTACTCCTCAAAAATTTAAATAAATGTTATTAAAGATATTTCCAAGAGTGCTTTGCTATCATGTAAAAATAATTTACTGTGGAGTAATTGATAACAAATCATCCAAGCATACCATTAAACTGTTGTGAGCTTGATCTTTCCTGGATTACTCTCATGGCTCATTACTATATTCAGGTAAGCTTAGGTAATAACCAAAGAGTTCATTGCCATGAAGTAATGGTAATATTAGCTGTTTCCTGATAAGGAAACATTCACTAATTGTTGACAAAGAAGCCAGTGTTGCTTTCGGTTGAAATTTATAAAAAAATTTTAAGACCATTTTTCAGGAAAATAGATTTGTCAAATTCAGTAGCTGTTATCACTCTTTCCAGTATTGATGGGGGTTTCTTTCCTGACCTTTTATTTGAATAGTGTAGAATGTTTGTTTGTTTTGTTTAATGGCATATCAACTCCTAGTGAGTCATCTAATGCCAAGACAATAGCTTTAGAATTTTATATTTGTGTATTATTATTTCGTAGTGGAATTAAGTTTTTTTTAACATAGCCATGTCAAAATTTGTAGTTAGTTTTTGTAGTGTACAATATTAACATTTTGATTGTCATTATTTTGTATTCCAATTACTTCTATCCAGTTTAGTTGTTGCTGCTATTGAAAGTTTTCAAGTGATATGGTTTCTGTTATTTGGTACAGTTCTTTGAAATTCTGTAGTGCCAGTTCAAATGTTCAAAGAAGGATGGTCTTTATCAAAACCCTCATGCTTTACTTACTCAAAGGCATTTTCAACTATTGATCTTATAAATGGTTGTATACAGCTGACAGTTTAGATATTTCTGAACAAATTTGGCACCATGTGTGACATCCACATGAATATCTCAATCTTACAAGGCTATTTAAGAACATAATTTGAATTTTTAGGTTAATGTTTTAGTTTTGTAGCAATTTGCAGTGTTAGGCAAAACTACTTCTAGCACTGCCTATTTTATGTTACTAGTTTAAAAAAGTAGCTTTGCCTAGTTGGTGTATCCTTACCATGTGTTATGTACTTGTGAAGTTGTGCCAGATGATGTTTTGCATTATCTCATTATTGACTTAGCTGAATTAAACAGTGTTGTACAGGGTAAGGCAAAAGTTGTGCATCATAGGCATTAATGGATAGGTCAAAGAGGTCCTGTTGAGTGGACACTGAGGCCACCAGACCTTACACTCTTGAATTTTTTTCTGTGGGGCCATTTGAAATCAGTTGTTTATCAGACACGCCCAAGAAATATTGAGAGACTTAAAGAAAGAATTAAATATGAATGCAGTAAAATGACAGAGGAAACTCTCCGACATGTTAATGAATCATGCAGGCACAGAATAGAAATGTGTTTTGAAAAAGGAGGAGGACATTTTGAATAGGACATATAACAAATAATTAGTAAATAAATTTAATAATTTTAATAAATTATTCCTATGGTGCTTGACTTTTGCCTCACCCTGTACATTCAGAAGGCAACTTCTAGAGGTGAGAAATATAGCCATGGATGTTTTTTTTTAAGCATTTCAACTCAAGCAAGGCAAGAGTGCCACTAGCACACATGGGATTACAGAGTGTTGGAGCAAGAGTAAGAGACATGATTGAGGAAAGGATAAAGAGAAGGGCGGGGGAATTAGATCAAGGCATCAGATGATGTCAATTGACATTACATTTGAATATTTGAAGACTATAACTGTCAGGGAAACAAGTAAGAGGAAGGGAGCTCCACAGATGGGAAGTGCAAGACATGAAACTTTTGGAGTAGAAGAGATGACTACATTTAACCGCTTTAACAGTGGAAGGGTGGGACTGAGATGTCAACCTAGTAACACGCTTAAATTCATGCAGTTTGGGAAACAAAGAAAATAGCTCATCAGAGCAGATATCTTTTTTTAAATGCTATGTCCCTTCAGAACATTAGTAATCACAGCTCTCCACAGATTGATTTTCTTTATTATCTGTGAATTACCATGAAATCTGGGGAAAGATAGTATACTGATTTCCCTTTGCCTTCTCCACTTTTGAATTCAGAGTTACCCTTCTCCTAGACCAACTACCACTCAAAAGCTAGAAAGCCTAGTCTACTCTGCTATTTAACCCAAGAAAACATATTGTATAGAAAAATATCTCTTTTATTCATTGCATTGATAGAGAGAGATATTTTATTTTTAAAACACAGAACAATAATGGAACAAATGGTTAAAATATGCAGGGATTAAAAGCTTAGTCCCTGGTGGACATGCCTCTGTTTCTCTCTTTTTCTTCTCCAACTTTATGGGCTGTCCTTCCTAAATAAATAACATTCCTTTTTCTTTCTCATGTCAGTGTTAATTTAGCCTCCCACTTATCAGAGATTATAATAAGAGTCTCTCCATCATTACAATTTCATTTAACATTATCTTGTAATGCTATGCTTAGCTTAGTAAATACTGATGTTGCCAATCAGGAAATCTGATTGAATTAAGGAAAACTAAATTTTTGTATCATTTTATCATTTTGCTTTTCTTTGTAATCTGTGATGAAAACTTTGCAATATTTGTATGTTAACAATGATGCGCTTTAACTACATGATATAATACCTCTATGTATATACCTATACAGAAGTTAACATGAATTTCAGTATATATTTCTGCATACATACATAAATTTGGTTAAAGACCAATGAATGTTCATTATTAAAAGTTAAAAGTCCCCCCCGCATTGTTTTGAACTATTTTCTTGGTTTCTGGTAGAAATTTAAATATAAATTGTCCAATGTTTGTGTACTTTTGGATTTTATAAGTTACTATCAAAGTTTTTGTTTCTTTTATTATGTCAGTTTCATTTTTTTTCAAATATTGCATCTTAACACATTTGTCATTTTTTTTTTTTTTTTAAAGTAGTGTGTCATCATTTATCAGCTTAGGTGTCATCCAATGTTTTTGGTTTTTCATTAGTCTTTAATCAAACTGATATAAATGAATAATTGCTACACCAAATATAATCAACTTATATAAGTAAACACTGAAGTCAATACTCAGAGGCGACATGTGGCCTGATGACTGCGTTTAGCATGAAACAGTCTGTCGCCTCTAAGTGTTGACTTCAATGTTCACTTTTATATTTACACATGCTCTATCTCTGATATTGAGCACTTTATCCCATAAATATAGCATACCTTAAAACTATATTTTCTTATATATATATATATATATATATATATATATATAACTGTCCGAATGTTCTTTTTATCCGAGCACTTTCGGCTATACATTTAGCTATTTTCAAGGATTATATTTCAACTGTTAGAATTAGAAATAGTTTGTTATATGTATGTTTTATAAAGTGATTCATTTTTTTTTTTTTTTTTTTTTCAAAACACGGTCAAGATATTATGTAACAAACTATTTCTAATTCTAACAGTTGAAATATAATCCTTGAAATTGGCTAAATGTATAGCCGAAAGCGCTCGGATAAAAAGAACATTCGGACAGTTTTTATATAATTTATCCTCTGAAAAGAAAAACTTTATATATATATATATATATATATATACACATACATACATACATACACACACAATTTTATCAACATTTTCAAAGCTTTGTTTGGGGCGAATTGATTAAAAAATTTTAAAAAATACATTGGCAGGCACAATCTTAACAAGATATGTAAATGACACAGTGTTGATAGCAAACACAGAATAAAACCTCCTACAGAAGGTAGAGAAGGAAAGCAAGAAGAAAGGACTAAACATCAATTGTAAGAAAATAGAATGCATGGTTGTTAGTACAGCTCAACATACAAACTGGAGATAAAATCAAACAAATACAACAATTTAAATATCTGGAGAGTGTTTTAACAGGGGATAGAAAGTGAAACACTTAAATCTGAAAGCACGTTAGGATAGTGAAAAATGCCTTCTAAAAGCTAAGCAAAGTATTAAGAAATAGAAAAATATCATTAGAAACAAATAAAAGACTACTGAACTATTGTATAATATCAGTGCTACTATACGACAGTGAATGTGGATAATCTCACAGATGAAGAAGAGACTTTGAGCAACAGAAATGTTCTAAAGAAAGATGCTGAGAATACCATGGGCCGAACATGTATGCGACAATAAAGTTTTAGAGAAAATGTAAACAAAAGGGACACTTATACTTAATAGCCAGAAGAAAAAGTTAAAATTTCTAGTGTACATAATGAGGAAAGATGGCATGGAAAATTTGATACTCATAAGACAAATTGAAGACAAGAGAGACAGAGGAAAACCAAGCATAACCTACCCAGTGAGCTTGAGTAAATCAATGGCAGAACAGGGTTTAGGAGAGATAACTAAAAGACAGTATTTATTAAAAGCTACAAAAGTTAGAAAATTGTGGAGAGCCATGATCACCAATGTCCTGAATGGACACAAAACATAGGATACATTTTGGTGCCACCATATTTTTAAATACCTGACACATCATAGCCTGCATTTAAAATGGTGTATTTTTTATTGTGGTTACATAGTGGCTCTTTTTGACAGTATCATATATAAACATATTGAATAAAAATCATCAAAACCCATGAAAATAGAAATTATTTTGCTAAAACTTGTCTTGGTGCATGTTATATTGTACATTCAAATATTCATAATCATAATATCATAATGAATTAAAGAGATTAGTGATACATTACACAATCAACATTTGAAAATCCATTGTCATTCACCACAAATTTAAATTAGAATGAATTTGTAAGTATAATAAAAGGTGTTTCATAATAAAACTAGCTATTTCTACAGCTAGATATTTCACTTTGAAAGTTATTTGCATGCTATTCTTGATGAAATGTCATGTTGACAATAATACATACAGTCTCATTGTTTTTTGTTTTTTTGAATAAGATAAATTGGATAGGTGATCAGGAAACTGATTTTGTTTTCCTCCTGCTGTGAAGCCATTGTGAAGGAACATGTTGAAAATATTATCTTGGATTTGCCCAAACACCAGCATCTGACACAGGTAGTTGGCAAATGCTGAAGAAATTAAAAAATAAATATTTTGAAAAATTTTCACTTGCTGGAATTCAAAAACGTTTCTAGTTGGAAATTGAATAAAATGTATTGTTAGGACATGGATATGTTGTTGCATGCCCAAAAAGTTTGTTTTATTGTGAGACATCCTTTATAGTAATTTTTTCTTGCTGTGTTTTTGCTGTATAATGATGTATTTCATACTGAGGGTGAACATTCTGATGAGTACCATTGCCTCAAATTTGTTGACCTACTCCAAAACATTATGTTCTAATACACAGGTGATTTTTGAAACAAGAAACATCTGGTGCATATGGCAGTAAAATACAGTATGTGAATATTTCTTTTACTAAACAGAATAATTTGAAAATTAAAAAGATTGCTGACAAATGATATTTCAAGTAGGAAAATTCAAATTTTTTATTAGAACAAATTTGTGTGCTTATGGAAATTATGAGAATAATGTGGTAAAAGTTATTTTTTGTTACACAAAAACAAGAAAGAAACCATTTAACATAATGCTTTATATACATTTTGTGAATAAAATTAGGTATTTGAATTTAATTCTGTGTCTTGCAATTATTATTATTCATTTTTTTTTTTTTAATAAAAATCCTGCTTTGTTTGGACTTGGGGTTACCATGAGAGTTTGGTAGGCTTATTTGATGCATAGAGAGTCCTCCTCCTTCTGCTTTCTGTTCAGTGCAATCCCTTACCTGTAGGGTAAGACAATAAATATATGTATTCTGTTTGCACAAATTCTGATGTTAAATGCTACTTTATTATCCTTTCTACTTAATATTTTTTCTCAAGATTCTTTCACAGTTAGTAGGCCCCCCACACACACATACATCTTAGTGGCTTTATTACCTTACTTGGGGTGAAATGATTAAAGAGAAGATAACTAAAATAAAACAATGTGCCAAGTGTTAAACTGCAAGGTGAATATGTAGTACAGTATATATGCTTCATTCTCAAAGTCGTTAGTTGAGCTGAGAACTTTTCCCAACTCTTTTATAGTATGTCATTTACAAACTGTAGGAAAAATTCACAAGTTAAGAAAATGGATTCCATGTGAATTCATGAAAAAGAACATCACTCAGTATTTCAACATTTGCCTCCCTCTCTCTTCTGGCTTCATACAGAAAATGTCAATTTTGGATGAGAACTTTTCTTACAGATAAAGATGAGGTTAAGTAACAGAAATATGGTTCTATTGACAGATGTTAATAATACTATGGAGAAGATGTGAGTAACAAGGAAGTTTTAATGAAAATGGTAACTAAAATGACACATACTTAAAATCAGAAAGTCAATTGAAATTTCTGGGCCACATGAGGAAAGAAGGTTTGGAAAATTTAAAACTCACAGGATATACTGAAGGCAGGAGAGTAAGAGATAAACAGCAAGTAATCTAATTTTTAATCATGACTAGTAATTTGCTTTTCCTCTTAATTTTTAAGGTTTTTTTTATTATTTATTTATTTTTTTACTAATGTTTACTTAATACAAGGCCCAAGTACCACTCATGGTAGTGGGGTACTGCATGATGTTGTATGAGCCTCAGAGAAGGCAAGAAGTACAGTTCATGAGGTTATATGGGAAAGACAACCATTAATCCTACATTTGATGAGGTTAAGATTGTAGTGATTAGGAAAACAACCTGTCAGGAGTCTGTTCCACAAAGCAGTAGTTCTTGAAAAGAAGCTGTCCAAGTGAAACTTCCTTCTAACTAATGGAATATGAAGAGAATGTATGTGGCAAGATGGGTTCCTGCTGCAAGGGATAGAACTGGTGGAACCCCAAAAAATGTAGCTTGTCAGAACACTTGCTATGCAAATATCAATAGAGTAGCAAGTGGCTTGCAACATTTTGTTTCTGGGAAAGGGGCTGTATGGTGGAAAATAATTCATCACCTACCAGGCCATTGAAATGCTTTAAACTCTATGAAGACAGATAAGTGAGGACTGAGCAGCTCTATCCCAGATATTTCAGCATAATCTCCATTTTTTTTTGTCTGATCTGGCTCTTGTAAAGATAGGGTATAGTAGAAGTTATTTTTCATTGCAATTTGGGACCTCAAGCTATAGCAGTGAGAAAAAAAAAACACAGATCAGAAGTGTAATACTATGATTGTTCAGTATAAAAATAAAGATTTACTGAGCTGAAAAAAGGTTCTTGCTTATTCTAGATGACAGATAATATTTTCACAATAATAAATGACAAGGCAAAAGTAAAAAAAAGTGCACTACTTTGAAAAGAAATCAACCCACTATTATTAGATATATTGAACTGTTGCAGGGATTATCCTTTTCTTAGCTAAAGTTTTTAAAAGGTAATTCCCTAAACTACATTCGCCCTTGCATGGAGTATTGCTGCCATTTATGGTCTGGAGCCCCTGCTGTTTGCCTCAGGGTTCTTGATAAAATCCAGAGACGGATATGCAATGTAATCGGCCCCGATCTGTCATCTCGTCTGCAGTCGCTCTCTCACAGACGCGACGTTGCCTCGCTCTGTCTTTTTTATAAATACTTTCATTGTAATTGCTCCGAGGAGCTGCTTTTGCTGGTTCCTAGGCCTCATGAATTTCAACATCCCATGAGGCTGGCATCCCGTTCCCACCCCTTCACCGTTGAAACTGTTAGATGTAGACGTCTCTACTACTCCAATAGCTTCATGTCTCGCACATCTCGCCTGTGGAACTCCCTTCCTTATTCCTGCTTCCCTGACAAATACAAGCTCCAACTATTTAAGTGTAACGTCAATCGACATCTCCAGCTGCCTTGATCTATCCACTTCCCTTCTCCACATCCTTTCAACTTTCATTCCCATCTGCTCTCGCTCCAAATCTTCTGTAACCCCCTAGCCTTGATCGATCCACTATCTTTCTCCACATCCTCTCCTTTACCACTCCTATCTGCTCTTCCTCCAAACCTTCTGTAACCCCCTGCGTACTAGTGGCTTCCAGCCTTGCTTGGGGTGATATGCTTAAAAAAAAAAACAAAAAAAAAAAACATTCTGACACAAACACATGGCCATGCTGCCTGAAAGTAATAGGTGATGTTACTGTCTGCCATTCCAATTAGTCCTTGTACTTTTAAAAAGCAGATTTGGACAGAAAGTCAAATCATGCAAAACTGAATATAACCAATAAATAAGACTGAACCATTTCGTGTGAGCTAGACAAAGAACAATTCATAACAAATTAGAGAGAAATGTGGATGGTATATAAAATGTCTATATCTGAAATGTACAATTGTATGGGTCTTTTTTCAGTTCTATGAAATATGTCTTGGTTGTGATGGTTGCATTTTTGGAGATGTTAACATAAAATCTTTCTACAGGGACAAACTGATAAAAAAGAGACCAAGCCTTATGACCAATGCTCAGATAGAGAAAAAAAAAAGAAGAAGAACAAAAGGGTTGCTGCTACTTTTTATACACTCCACCAGTGAGTGATTCTCATTCATTCCGTGGTAGCTTACATAATATCTATTTTGGGCCATAAAAATAAACATAAATGTTAATTTTTACTAAACTTCACAGAACAAATAATTTGCATTTTCTTTTTAGACAATAAAATGCAACTCCTGATGGCACATCAGAAATATAAGTATAACATATTGGGTATAAAAACCAGAATTGTGTGAGTGCAGGAATTCATCCCTCTTAAAGTCTACATAACCTCGCATATACACTGATTTTTTCAGACATTTAAGTCTCCGGTGTTCTTCCTTGTCCAGTATTTTCACTTAGCTGTAGACAATAAAATCCGGTATCACTGATCATGTATAGAGGTAAAAAGGTAGTCATCAGCCCCTGTGGAATAATGAAGTGAAAGGAATCAGTGTATATGTGGGGGACCTCCTTAGTAAGCCTAGCATAGAAATAAATATGATATGGGAGCCGATAAAGAAAGACAACAACAGCAGCAGTCAAGCATGACAAGCAGCAACACTAATCAGCAGGCAGACTAGGTTTAAAGCTCCAAGTTCTAGACAGAAAATTGTCCTACAGGACATTGGTTTAAAATATTGGCTTGTGAATTTGGTGACTTAATAATTGTGAGTTCATTCCTTGGGCTGGACAGTATGTACTTGTACTCAGTGAAAACAGAGCAGACAATAGCTGGGCAGTACTAAAAACAAGAGCTAGAGATATCCTGAGACATGGCTAGTGAAATGAGAACTATCTATCCTCATGGATTAAATAAAGGGTTCAGTTTGGAATTCCCTGTAGGTTATGCGAATCAGTAAACACTTGGTGAAGGCCAAAGGGCACAGCAGCCAAAACATTGTGATAACAACAACAAAGATGAGGACAATAGTCTGAATGTAGATAATATTAATAAGAGTAATCTTTATAATAAGTAATCAAGCATGATTATTTTATAAAATATCTGAATACATCTGAATTGTTCATATTTCATTTTTTCATGCCAGACAAATTTCAAGCAATCAGACAGCCAGCCATTTTCTTTATCTTCTGCTTCATTCAAAAAATCCATATTGAGAAAATTGTTCAGCAAAGAGAATAATATGTCTGCTGTGCAGTTTATTTCTATGACAACAATCATGATAATAAACAACTACCATTAGGATATATTTTTCTTAGGACTATATATTTGGATTTTGCCAGTTTTGATGCAACTGAATAATGACATGTAAATTTACATTCATCTATTTAAATCTGTTTATCTATTTCAATCTTTTTATCTATGTCAGTCTGTTAGCACTGGTTGCTCAGTCAATGTATACCAAATTCTTCCTTATAAGTGAACAACTAATATTAAAAAATTTTTTTCCTGAGATGGAATGGAAGAAGAGAGAATGTCACCTCTATTATCCCAAATATTAAAACAGTACATACGAAACAAACAAAACTCGTAACTACCTTACAAAATTTCAAATATACAAACATTCATTATACAGATATAAAATAATATAAAAAAGTACAAATTTTACAAAAAGAGGCTTGCACAAAAATTTCCTTTCATGTGTTTTATTAAGAACAAGGCAAGATAATGTGACAAAATAACAGAAATAATTAACTGCAAAAAAAAGATTTACAATAAAATTATTCAAAAAATTTGGTGAAGCTGGGAAAAAAGGAGAAATTACTCTTAGAAAAAGGTGCACTTACCTAATAAATAAACAAAAAAAAACATGTTTTTCCCATAAGGGTCTCAGGAAGGTTAAACAATATTTTTGCAATGTTGTTCTGTTTTCTTTCTGCTTTGCTTCCACATGTTTCTTTGGCTTTTGCTTTTGATTAACCCACAAGTCTCTGGGAAGTTTTACATTATTGTGAAATTTCTTTTGTTGGCTTGTTTTCAAGAATGCTGAAACCTTTTCTGATGACCAACTTCTCGAGAGCTCCTCTCTGCAGCTGCTCGATCTCACGCTGGCCGCTGATCTGAGATGGAACAAATACATCGAGTCAATTGCAACATCCACCGCAAGGAAAGTTAGCTCCCTGTGCCGAGCCAGGAAATTTTTCTCCCTGGAATCGATCCTCCAAATCTATAAATCAACCATTCGCCCTTGCATGGAGTATTGCTGCCATATATGGTCTGGAGCCCCTGCTGTTTGCCTCAGGGTTCTTGATAAGATCCAGAGACGGATATGCAATGTAATTGGCCCTGATCTGTCATCTCGTCTGCAGTCGCTCTCTCACAGACGCGATGTTGCCCCGCTCTGCCTTTTTTACAAATACTTTCACGGTAATTGCTCCGAGGAGCTGCTTTCGCTGGTTCCTAGGCCTCATGAATTTAAACGTCCTATGAGGCTGGCATCCTGTTCCCACCCCTTCACCATTGAAACTGTTAGATGTAGACGTCTCATCTACTCCAATAGCTTCATGTCTCACACATCTCACCTGTGGAACTCCCTTCCTTATTCCTGTTTCCTTGACACATACAATCTCCAACTATTTAAGTGTAACGTCAATCGACATCTCCAGTTGCCTTGATCTATCCACTTCCCTTCTCCACATCCTTTCACCTTTCATTCCTATCTGCTCTCGCTCCAAATCTTCTGTAACCCCCCTTGCCTTCACCATTGAAACTGTTAGATGTAGACGTCTCATCTACTCCAATAGCTTCATGTCTCACACATCTCACCTGTGGAACTCCCTTCCTTATTCCTGTTTCCTTGACACATACAATCTCCAACTATTTAAGTGTAACGTCAATCGACATCTCCAGTTGCCTTGATCTATCCACTTCCCTTCTCCACATCCTTTCACCTTTCATTCCTATCTGCTCTCGCTCCAAATCTTCTGTAACCCCCCTTGCCTTGATCGATCCACTATCTTTCTCCACATCCTCTCCTTTACCACTCCTATCTGCTCTTCCTCTAAACCTTCTGTAACCCCTTGCGTGCTAGTGGCTTCCAGCCTTGCTTGGGGTGATAAGGTTAAATATATATATATATATATATATATACACACACACACACATATTTACATATAAACACACACACATAAATATATATATATATATATATATATATATATATATAAAATGCCTCTTAAAAAAAAATGAAGCGATATCTAATGTATGGTAGCATTTTAAAAATGACAATTCTTTCTTGAAGCTTTTATTTTAGTTTTAATTCCAAATTAATACATTAAATTTAATATTTCCAATAAGCAAAATACTTTGCTGTGTTTCAAACTAAATCTAAATTGGAATTATTTTTTTCAGTTTATCAGTGAAATCAATGAAATCAGCCATATTGACAAATCTCTTATTAATTAATCTTCCAAAAATAATAGACACTTTTCTGAAACACTTTTTGAGAAAAATTAGCTGATGTAAAGTTTAATTAATCTGAAGTGAAACCAATATTATTTAATTTTAATTTAAAATATCACAGAAAGGCATTTTTAAAACTCAATTGGGTGTTTTCATGAGGTGTTTATGAGCTGATATTTGGTTAATATATGTAAGTGGGAGATAATTGTAATAAAATTACATAAATCCAATGTAAACACCTTTTTTTTAATAAATTTTTTAAACTAACCAGTAATACTGAAAATTTTTAAATATTTCAAGTATTCTAATATTTTATACCATGAATACATTTGTTGAAGAAATGTCAGAAAATTCCAAATAAAATTTAAACTTACTATAGTTACTGCTCTTATCTTCTGCTAATGTCATGTATGGACATCCATATTTACAAAAATTGGTATGTTTATACATGCACAAAAAAAAAATTGAAAATGATTTTTAAAATACTGGGGGTGGGGGGAGGCTTGCATTGTAGTAAGCTTTTCCATGTATAATTAGTAAATACAGTTTCAATTTAATAGCAATATCATTTGACCGCTACAAATTAATATAGAATTTTAAAAGATTTAAAAGTTTATAAATTATTTTAATTAAAATTTTTAAAAAGGAAAACAATTCTTATAAAAATTCATAAAAACAATTAAAGGCATTTCTAATTAAATAATGTCTTAGTCTTATTGCAGTTTTTTTATTTTACAATTTAGAACATATTTTCTGTAATATGGGATCCTCTTATACGAAAAAAAAAAGATTATTCAAATACTTCTGCTTATATAACTTATATAAACATTAAACATGCAGAATTAAAAGGTTGAGAGTTGTTGTATACTTTAGATGCATATGCATGTTCACATGTAAACAATTAAAGATGCATATAAAAATTTCAGTTTGTAGTACAAATCATATATTCTCTGTTCGTGGCTATAAAGTCTGAGTGATATCAATTTAAGCCCCTGTTGAAAGTATTGTTTCAATAAAAGTGAAATTCTACACAGAATTTATCACAGCTGCGTTCAGCTGCTCACTAAAGCGGAAGAGAACAGGGCATCTCAACCTTGACCTTTCAATCGTGATCCCTCCACGCTTGTAATTTCGTTTAGAGATGAACTAATAACCTTTTTAATTCGCTGTTATTACAAACCTATTCATAATACGCCTCTAAGCATTTTTATACCTTAAGTTTCGCGTAGCAAATCTCTACTCATTTTTAGAGAGATTTTTGACATTTTTTGTGATGCCATTTTTTGTCGTAAGGCACTCTGAACATAACACTGCGACTCCTCGCCGGATTCAAGGTCGGTACTGACCGGTCGGCAGTTATATGGTCGGTACTGATCGGTTGGCTCTGATACGGTCATTACTGATACGGTCGGTACACAGGCTCCTGGCCTTTGAGGCCAGGACGCCACCCCGGGCTGTGTATTAAATTACGCTCCCATTTTTTTTTGTGACTGGACGTGATTTGGAACACTCTCTCTCTCCCTATACTTCTGACTCCCGGCATGTTCTACTCTCGGCATTCCACTCCTACTGGCTGCCCGCACGTCATCTGCAACCTTTCCCCGTACACACCAGTTGTAATTATTACGGGAGGTTTCGATTGGACTCGACCCGGCAGACCCGCGACACCAGCAACCATCTGCAATGACCAGCAGCAATAACCAGACCAGCCGACCAACAGTGCTAACCAAACCAGACGACCAGCAAAGCCCACCTGCGACGACTAACCAACCTTTCCTGTACACTATTGTTAGTAATTATTACGGAAGGTTTTTCGACACTCACTTTGACCCCAACCGTCGACTCAACCGGAGCAGCCACGTCTTCAAACTCCAACCATCGACACGACCGGAACATCCGCACTTCAACAACCTCCAACCGTCGACACGACCGGAGCATCCGCACTTCAACAACCTCCAACCGTTGACACGACCAGAGCAACCGCACTAACCAACCTTCAACCGTCGACATGACTGGAGCATCCGCACTAACCAACCTTTCCCGTATACTATTGTTAGTGATTACTACGGGAGGTTCTGCATCATCAACCTCCAACCGTCGGCATGACCGGAGCAACCGCATCATCAACCTCCAACCGTCGACCCGACCGGAGCATCCGCACATCAACCCTCAACTGGAGTGTCCGCATCTACAACGTCGAACCAATGACTCAACCCGAACGTCAGCACCTCGACGTCCAACCGTCAGCATTATCAATATATCCACTAGTTTTCTCCTTTATGTAATAAACCCAGCGTAAATCATATATATCTTCATTCTGTTGTCCATATTGTTTCACCTGGTCAGTAAAAATATGGCGGGCTCCTTGTGACATCATCATTTATGACACGGGGCGCTCGGGCCATCGCCCCCACCTTCAGGGTGTCCGCTACAGATTAAAGAAACTGAAAAAAACTGTGCATTAATGGGAATTTTAATGCTACCTCAAGTATTTTTGAACACCACTGTCTGTTGCTTTGATGGTAAGAAGACATCACCTTTTAAAACAGAAGCCTTTTTAGTAATGGGGTTCTCTTGTGTTTTTAGTTACTCAAAATCAAAAAGATATTTCATCCTTAACACATGGTTAGTCCATCCCATGAATCAATCAGAATTTTATGTTAGATTTTCATTTTTGGGGCTTCCATAGAACAAAAAAAAATCAAACATTTACAAAATATAAAAAAAATATTTTAAAAAAATGTTCACTCGAAATAGCATTTAACTTTACATTTTTCGATTCTTCAAATTCAAATACATCTTTATTTTATAAATTTATCAGCAATGACCAAGATCGGAAAGTTTTATTTTAAAATCATGCTGTAAAATTTTGAGTGTAACAAGTCAATTTTTCACAAAAAATTGACATCAGAGATAGAACTTTCCAGTGAAAATAAAATCCAGATTGAGTTTTATTTGAGTTAGCAACAACTCTCCACAAAAAATAATTTTTGAGTTTTCCTTCAATTCCTTTAATATTTTTATGTGTTCACACTCGGTATTTTAGGTTAATGTGCAGATTAGGACCCGCGTTCATTTTGCAATAAAAAAAAATTCCCGAATACTTACATTTAGGTGTAAATGTACAATGCTTCATTCAAAATGACTTGATAAATTTGATAAAATCTACCATTTTGGAGTTATCGCTAGTAAAAGTTCAGATTCATTCGCGTCGCGGCAGCCATTACTGGCGTTGTTAGCATACATTTGATGTGGACTAACTATGAGTGGAACAATCAATTGTCTTTATTATGCACGCAATACAGTTCTCTTGCGCAGTAATTGAGACGAGTAAGATCAGTAAAAACAAGCTGTTAACTACCTTCTTAGCTTTCCGCAGTGAATGTATGCAAACAACGTCAGTAATGGCTACCGCCAACAATGCGAATGAATACGAACTTTTAATGTCGATAACTCGAAAACGGTATATTTTATCAAATTTATCAAGTCATTTTTTAATGAAGCATAATTTATTACACCTATGTAAGTATTTTGGAAATTTTTAATACAAACTGAGCGCGGGTACTAATCTGCAAATTAACCTTCTTTTTTTTTCTTTAATGACAATCTTCGGAAATTTAGCTTTAAAAAAAATGTAAAAATTAGGAACGTCCAAAACCAAAATTCGCTATTACGGATTAGCCATGATGTGGTAAGATCTCTGAGTGATATCAAAATGAAAGCGGCTTTTCGGTTTTAAAGTAACCGACCTTTAAAAAATATTTCAAAAAAATTAAAAAAAATATATATATAAAAAGATTCAACATGAAGTTCATTGAATTCAATAAATGGTGAAAATTTCAATGAAATTCGATAAAAAAAAACTCATTTGGTAATAAAAAACCGGAGGTTGTATCTTTTTTCATTTTCTTCCTTTTTCATCAGCTCAGTAGAGTCAAATGAATGTATTGGGTAGCTGTGTATTTCGATTTTACAAAAAAAAAATCGATGACTTATATTCTTCAATGTCTTCTGCTTTTAGTTTTAATTACGAAAAAGGGTACACGGTCAAATTTCTGGAGTTTTGCATAAGGTTGGAGCGTAACAGATGTAAAAAAAAATAATAATTTTAAAACTACACCATGATTTTCTTAAAAAAAAAAAAAAGTCTAAATTAAAATAATTTCATTCATTTGTGAATAAATTTTGGCAGTTTCATTTAAATTTGATTTTTGCAAGAATTTCCAAATTAATGTGTTTTTCACCTGAAAAAGGTCGCTAAAAAATTAATGGTAAATAAATATACCTCGACCTCTGACGTAAAAAAAAAAAGATTTTTAATCAAAATTTCGAACCAAGTAAAGGATGAAAAATTTATTAAGATAATCAAAAAATACTTTGGCCTTTTCCTCTTATCAACATAAACATTTTGATTTTTGACGATAAAATTTCTTTGGGGCCTTTTTTCATCATGCCTGACTGTTTTTACGGTGAATTATTGAAGATACCTCTATTGTTGGAATACTGGTTTTCGAGATATACAAGTCGTTCTCCATAGTTCACTCTTACGAATAATATTTTTTACTAATTATCCTTATTTTGGGGAAGAACTATTGTTGATATTATCCAGCAATAAGACCGTTTTTGTTTTTTATTTTTTTCTTAGTTTTTTTTACGTCAATGAAATTGAAATTGAAATAGTTTGCAAGTTAAATTCTACTTACCTTGCAAATGACTGGTCTTACAAGTTTTTTCCTTTACAACATTTTGTTGTTTATAAAATTTTAACAATAATAAAGTAAAGAAAAAAATGTGATGAGACTTGGATAGAGATGTCAACTACTCAATTCTATAGCAAAAAACTAAACGAATGTGTTCTTTAATCAAAAAGCAGACGGCACGAAAGGATCTTAAGAACGCCAACCCTAAATTTAAAACTTGATTCTTATTGGTCAACAATTAACCAATCAACCGAGATATTACTAATAATCTAGTCCCTCAAAAAAAAAAAAAAAAATTATATCAATGCATCATTTATACACAAGGTAAACGTCAAAGTTTGTTTGTTTTTAAATTAAGCAAGCTGCAAAATCGTTCCAACAAAACTAAAGTAAAACAAAATATAAGTTAATATTTTTCAAAATTGTCTCATGTATTTCCCATTCCATCGTCTTCAAACCCGTTTTAAAGAACTCAAGAAAACTTACTAAAAATTTATAATACAGATTTACAGTGTAACCCGAATATAAGAGAAACCCGAATATAAGAGAGATTTTCTCTGGTCCCAAATTAGAGCCTGTGTTAATGCATATATAATAGACCAAACCCAGATATAAGAGAAACCCGGATATAAGAGACGTCTCCAGTCACGACAACTCTCTTATATCCGGGTTACACTGTATAACCTTTTTATATCCGAGGCTTTGCTGCCGGATGTAGTCTATTGTCATACTCAGGACTGTACTTTATTAAGAGTTTTGAATTTACAGGCTGGTAGATGTAAATCACACTTTAAAAATAAAACATGGTGTTTAGTTTACTCAAACACATGTCTCTACTAAAATATAACATTTAAAGTCATAAGAAATGTGTGTGTGTGCGTGTGAAGGAGATAGAGGTCATGTGTTCTAGTGTTCTTATAAATATTTTCCTCTAACTGCTAAATATATACTTATTGTTGATTGACCCCTATTCAGCTATTGTCCATGATGTAATCTGTTTGAATAGATATTTATATTAACAATGGACAAACATATTATTTTCTGTTTAGGTATTTTCTAAGAATTACCAAGACATCTGCATCAATACTGCATTACAATTGAAAAGCTGAGCTACATCCCAATTCATACAAATTCTATAGAGTTTCTATTACCATGGCTGTCTCTCCAATTATATGTATATGGTATTGAGTGTTCGGCATTTGCAATAGCTGACCTATCTCTCAATTCTAGTGTTTGTACACTAACCATTTCAGCTATTCTTCTAGATTCTTCTAGATATTACATATGTACACAGTCTCTTACCTAAAACCCTTGTTGCTTATTCCTTTATACGCTGTGTCCCTTCAGCATGTTGACAATCATGACGCTCCACAACTTCCTATCTTTTGTAACTTTTAGCAGTGTTTGCTTTTTTGTTTGGTAGGTTGCTCACTGTTTTCCTCTGTTCCTCTTATCTTCAATGTGTCCTGTGAGTGTCAAATTCTCCAAACCTTCTTTCCATATTATGTGTCCCAAAAGTTCTATTTCTCATTCTGATTCTAAGTCTTTTTTGTCTCCATTTTCCTTGTTGTTCACATCCTTCTGTAGAACCATATCTCTCTTGCTTCAACTGTGAGGAAATTTTCTTATTTGAAATTTGGAATTTTTCAGAATGGTAGTAGAGAAATTGTATATATATATATATATATATATATATATTTTTTGTCATCCACAGACAGACTGTTTCGCTGTTTCACAGCTCATCAGTGTGGCTAGACGTCCGGTTGCCTCTAGCTAGGATCGAAACCCGACTGAATTTGCGTCAGTCCGAACTTCTCCCACTAAGCCATCAGCTTATGGTACGGGATGAAGGTGAATTTTAGCGTGTTTATTTTTAGATTCGGATAAACACACAGTGACTGAGAGTGACTCAATTCTGTTGAAGAGTCGTGCAGTATTAGCTTAAATAGTCACTGTTTACAAATTCACACCTCAAACCAGAGGGCTCAACCGAAATTAATTTTTCAGGAGCTAATATTTTTGTCATCCACAGACAGAATGTTTCGCTGTTTCACAGCTCATCAGTGTGGCTAGACATCCGGTTGCCTCTAGCTAGGATCGAAACCAGACTGAATTTGCGTCATATATATATATATTCTACAAGTATTTTCATGGCAGTTGTTCTGATGAGCTTTTTTCCTTAGTGCTTCAACTATATGAATGTAAGCACAGTACTAGATTGGCAACTAGGTTTCACCCTTATACTGTTGAACTAGCTAGATGCAACTATATGTTCTATTCTTTTCTTGTATTTCTTGCCTGTAGAACTCTTTTCCAATATCTTGCTTCCCTGCAACCTACAATCTTCAAAAATTTAAACGATCCTAATTTGTAAATTAGATAGCCTTATACACTGAGCCAGTCAATCTCCATAATTTCATTCATCATTGTAATATGATAACAACTCTAAGTAGAAGCTTATGAAGCTTTATTTGACTTCTTCTTCTTATCAAGTTGCTACACCACACATAGCTTTGTCTGGGGTGTTAAGGTTTCAAGGTCATTAAGTGTGCATGGATCTTCAAGATTGGGGTAAACGTGAAGATAGTTTGTGATTGCCTGCAATGGTAGCTGGGATCACCATCCTTGGCATATCTCCATTTCTGAAGGTTGGCTCTACAGCAACCAACAGCTGTTCAGAGGTGATTTATGCGGGACCAGAAGGGCTAGATATCACTGGAAACAGGAGGAGGGATTCTGTAGAGCTGAGAGAGAGAGAGCCCACATTGTTAAGTGGCTGCACCAGAGGGACAGATGCAGAGACTAGGAGCTATGTTGTTCAGTGGA
>OZ038516.1:44530076-44665076 GCA_964036315.1 Acanthosepion esculentum | reverse complement strand
AAAAACACACCATTGAACACTTTCAACGTCAGCAACAACAAAAATGTGTAACTAGAAGAGAAAATAATAAAATAAAAAAGCTGTTTACTTTCCAAACTAGTGAAAACAAAAGGTTTGGAATTAAACTCCTGTCTATATTAGAAAGTGCTATAATAATTAGAGGACTTGAAAAGTCTAATTTCCTGCATAGGTATACAAAAGGCGATTATCTCTCTTTGGCTGAGATAGAGTCACAGCCACTTACTGACATCACTTTGAAAGGTCCATCAGTCAGCTTCCAGGAGTCAAACCAAGCAGTTGCTTTTTTAGCAAGGTCTTACCTGGGCCTCTGCTGAGGCCTCTCTGCTTGGACCAGTCAGCTGCCATGTGGGCAACTTATAAACTATTTTACTTTCGGAATATATCTTCACCAGATATACAATCTATCTCCAGCTCGCAGTACTCATGTTGAGAAAAACATTCCTGTTTGAGAGGAGTATGTCCTCATTAATGACATAGAAGAGAAATCCAGCTGGCTCAAATATCTCCTGCGAATCCTAAATATGGCTTCTTCAGAAATACAGAAGAACCCTCTGGCAGTTCAAATTCCTGTTGGGCATTATTACAAGTAAGACGCTCCCTTTTTATCTCTATTCACACTGCTTGTTGTTGTATACATGTTTTATATTTTCTCTGCATGTTACAAAGTGTATATATTTTTGTGTATGACTCTCTCTGAGAACAAAGCATGTTTGTCATTCCTTTTCTTCCAGCTATTTTGTTCCATCCGTGAAATAAGGTGTTATTATATCATGGATATAATAATGCCCATAATGGGAAAAATGCAAACAGGAAGAATATTCATTTCTTCTGTAGCTTATCCATTATCTGATAACTTACTTGATGTGATATATTATTAACCCTCATTAACTGAAAAGTTGTTTTACAAAAAAAATAATTTATAAATTTCAACCAACAGTAATTCAGTCATTGAATGCTTCCTATATACAAACGGGTAATTTTACCATTACTTGCAAAAAACAAATGATAAGATAATTTTCTACACAAGAAAAATTGAGACTGAACTATTCAGTTGGGTCTATTCAATCAATAAGCAAGTAATTAATTATTTACAAAGCAAGACCAATATGTTGTGTTTAATCTTCCTATCATGTTTCAGTAAAGCCTGAGAAATTAACATACAGTGATTTTGAAGCCCAGGTTTGCAATAATAGGACTAAATCATGTATAGGCAATCTTTTTCAAGACCTGAGCTACATGAAATATAGTTTATCATAGCATGGACAGCACTACTAAAAAATTCAACCTATTTTTTTAATTGATGGTACTGAACTAATTTCCAATGTGAAAGATCATACAAGTAAATCATCTACCTAAGAAATGGGGAAACTTGACATTTTTCTTTGGAGAAAAAGATTATTTCTATAATAAAAATAGTGAAATTTTGGTATATTATCCCTGATGATAAGTGTGAATAACACATGCTGTGTGTGATTTGTTTCCAATTTATTAATTTGAGTATACAAACATTTTTTTTAATAAAAGAATATTTCTCCAGAGAAATAAACATGAACATTTCCTGTTTCTACATCAACTGAAATTTACATGTATGATCTTCCTTAGTGAAAATCTCCAATGGTTTAAAATGATGAAAAAGTTATCATCAACAAAAGGCTACAAAATTCAAGAAACATTGTTTATTTTTTATGATTATGTATGAGAGAGTGTGGGAGTGAACAAGTGAGAAGAAAATAAAACCCCCAAAATTTTATTAAACATTATTTTCCTCATGAAATTATATGTGACATTCAGAAAACCAATTGGGCCACATGTGGTTGATGGGTCACAGTCTGCTCATGACTGGATTAGATGGTTGACAAATCATTTAAAATAAAACTTTTTGCTTTAAGGTGGAAAGCAAATTTAAAATTGAATTCATAGCACTTGGAAATTTATCAGTTGACCTTGATATTTCCCTAGGTAGTCCAGGGAGTAGGCAGATTTGAACAATGTCCCAGTAAAAGGATAAAAAGGATAAGAGTTCTTTGTTTGTTTTTTCTATTATTTGCTTACTCTTGACAGTGGGGATTTCTTGTTAGCATTATTTTTCTTCTTTTTCCTCAATTTCTCCTGCCATTGAAGCCATAGACAAAACTAATTGATTCTTTGAGTTAATTAATTTGCCAATGGATTTCTACAATAAAATGAATAATTAAGAATCAATATTCTTTTAAAAAAATGTTTTTTTAATCATAAATTCAGATAATTTTTCTTTTACAGTTGCAAAGCTGTGCTAGCTGACAAAAGTCAATACAGTGGAGCAGCAAGTAAAGTGGTTGGTGAAACAGTGGCAAATCTAAGGTTACTAGGATTATTACAATGACTAACAGGCATCATGATTGGTTTAGTTTATTTTGTTTCATAGCATATCAACACCTCAATGGGTTATTTAATGCCAACAAGATTTTTAGGATAGGTTTGTATGAACAGAATATATATTCTTTGTAAGAAATAAATTTGTAGATCAGGTTTCATTGGCATATTTTTGTAAAGAAGTTTTTTGTCGAGAGTCAAATGTATCGCTGGTAATATTTTTTTTCAAAAATGTATTGCTGGTATTTTTACTATAAAAATCTATTTTTATACTTTCATAGTATTTTGACCTCAGTTTGGGAGTTAACTGTTTACCATAGCTGGGACCCAAACAGCTACTACCACCCTGAGTCAGGGTGGACCTGGGAACAACAGCAATTAAGAGGTGGTTCCATGCTCCTCAAAACTTCCTAATCAGAGGCCTTGCTGCTGGATGTAGTTTATCATCATACCCAGGACGACAGGCATCATGAAGTGCATATAAACCATTTATTTTCTTAATTATTTCTATTGTTCTTTAAATGTTGTAGTTATCTTGTTAGCCGATTAATTATCTATATTTGATACAGTGGAATCTACCTACTTTTTTCTTTTTTTTAATCATTTCTCCTCAAGGCAATAAAGTCACTAAGATGCAGAGGGTTGCAGGGAGTGAAAGACAATGAGAAAACTTTAGTAAGGAGAAAAAGAAAGGACAATAAAGAAACAGGATTTAGGAAGACAGAAAATGGTGACTGAAGTTGCATTTAAATTTTTAACCATCATAGACAACAGAGAAACCAGGAACCAGAAGAGAGTTCTACAGGTGAGAAGTACAAGAAAAGACACTATTAGAATAGAACTTACAGTTACATCTAGACACACTAAAATAATGAGACCTAGTTGCCAATCTAGCTAAGTTTAAGGTAAGACAGGTTGAAGACCAGCCTTCCCTTACCCCCCCCCACACTTTTGGCCTTGAGCTGAAATTTTTGTATTTTTCAAAATAAATATTACTTTCCTTTATGGTACGTAGACTTTATGAATTTAAGCGCAGTACTAGATTGGTGGCAATATCTCATCAATTGACAGTTGAAATGGCTAGATGTAACCGTAAGTTCTATGCTAACAGTTTCTTCTATGGCACTTCTCGTTTGTTGAACTCTCTTCCAATTTCGTACTTTCCAGTCAACTTTGATCATTAAAAACTTAAATGCAATGTCAATCATTATAACTAAAAATTTATCTGTAAAAGGACAAAATGAGTAAAGACAGAAGGAAAACTTATCTTAGCTGACACATTTCATTGTTTTATGGACTATCAAGGCAAATCTAAGAATTTTATTTTGCAACAAGTATTTATAAACAAAACTAAAATGTTGTTAATTTTTCAAAATATTTATATATATATGTAGGCCTCCATGTTGAATCTGAGGTCCTGTGGGAAGATGAATGGAGGAATAACATCACCATCATTAGTGATCACCTCAAACACCTTCGTAATCACCATTAGACTCATCCAACTCTTTCTGAATCCTCTGCACTATCCTAAGATTGACACCCAAACACCCTAAAATATTCATATTGGACCTTTCAGTGTGAATGCCAAGCAGTACAGCATGCTTTTACCAAATTTCTGGAAGAGTGAATTACGTCATGGGGCTCTTTTTGTCACAGATAGTGCCCAACTGATCCTACTGTGCAGTTGACAAAATCAAAAACAAACAACACACATGCACAAAATTAAAAATATAAAATGGTGATAATTCACCCATCACACCCTGTACATCAAGTGTCTTGAGAAGGTAGTTCTGCCCTGGGTCAAAAGGGTGGCTGCTGGAAGACCCCATGGATTCTGCACCATGCCACACAAACAGGAGAACCCATTCATGGCTGTCAAACAATTTCTGTGACCTCATCACCCCTTACATCTGGCCACATAACTCCCCAAACGGCAACCCTCTTGATTATTATGTGTGGGGCGCAGCTGAGTGAGAGACCAACAAAACTCCTTGTAAGACCAAAGATGAACCGAAGACAAGGATTATGGCAGTATTCATCAACTTAAACAAGAAAATGGCAATAAGAGTTGCAAGAGATTACGAATTTCTGCGCATCCACTCTAAGCCAATGGTGATTTTATTAAATAAATTTACTCTTTAGTATTTCAAAGTATCTTTGTGTAATTTTGATAAATATATCTGTTAAAATGAGATGTCAGTGTTATTTTCATTTTCTGCGTAATTTAGGAGACAATTTATCCATCGCATCTTTTATATCTGCTAAAATGAGATGTCAGTGTTATTTTCATCTTCTGCGTAATTTAGATGACAATTTATGCATTGCACCCTGTATATTATGAGAGATAGAGAGGGGGATTGTGAACTAAAATCAGACGTTATCTACTTGGAGCACAATGACACAAACTAAAACATTCTTTTCCTTTTTCGTATTGATATCATTTCAGTTTATGAAACTATTTAGAAGTTATTACATCTAGAAAATTAAAATCATTGTTTTATAAAAGAGTGGCCCTAGGCTGTAGCCTATACTAGCTTCTAGGATAATATGGCTCTGGACACTACATGTTGAAGAAGATTGTGACAACTTATCAACAAGTCAATTTTTCCATAGGCTCATCAAGCTGTTAGTACCAGGATGTGAGAAATGATGGAGTGGTTTAGATCAAGCTGAATAGTCAGGAGGGGGATTCTATCATCCTAACATTTATTGTCTGTAATGCCTGTAACCTCCTCCACCTATTTGGAAGTTATTTCATTGTTGGTGTTCTTATTTATGATAACAGTCTCACCTCCTTTGTTCAAGGCAGTAATGGAAATAACATACTAATACTAATGCCCCACTAAGTAGTGGGATCACCTCTTATCAGGGTATTAGCATGTCTTTTCTTAGCATTCCTAGAAACTAGTTCTTTCCAACATATTTTTGTTAAAGAATCAATAAATTTCTAATATATCAACAATGCTTTATTAATATATAACCACAAAACTATTTTACTCTTTGTTATCTGGCAAAAAAAAATAAAAAACTGAAGTCTATAAGTAGTCAAGGGATATATATGCCATTAATCAACCAACAAAAATCATTGTAAGGTAAGTGAAAATACCAAGGCATTCATTTTATATTTATTTTCAAAATTGTGAAAGTCAAAATTGAAGCCAGAGCATCCTTCATTCCTGGAAATTTTGTATTTTTTTAACCAGTTTTTGCAGTGGCAAGCTGACTATGGCATTCCATAAACTCAATACCTGTCATCATGGCCTACATCCTCACCTACATTTGAATTATCTGATGAATGACTATAGAATTGTTGTTATAAGAAACCAGCAAAGAGACAGATTGTTAATATCATCTATAACATATTCATAATTAGGAACAATAAATTTATTTGTTGTTAATGTCATAATTTGATTGTTTTTTTTCTTTTCACCAACTATGAGTCCACTATCGATAATATTGAACTTTTCTGAGGTCATATGTACAACATACTTCTTTAATAAATGTTGTAACCTGGGGAAGGTTACTGAATAGAATAATCACATGAAGGTTGGTAATGAATGATAATACTTAGGACAACAACAACACATATAAGTTTCGCCAGAAGTAGTCAACTACTAGAAATCAAGTAAATTCCACAATGAATCTCCAACTGCAGACCAACATACAGTATTTACTACTGTATTTATGTAAATGGGGACATACCCATTATCATCCGTAGGTATGCTACAGCAATAAATAATCACATTGTTGCAGTAGGTGTATGTTGAAATTGCATCGACGAACACCATATGTTGCATGCCACTACTTCTAGTTTGTGTAAAAGCAGTGGCAACAATATTTTGCACTTGTAAATGTGCAGGTGTAAAAAAAAAATGGAGTGAATTTCAACAAAGGTAATATTTTATATATTGGTTTTTATATAACTGAGAAAAAAAGTAGTATGTATAATGGTATCCAAAACAAAAGTGAAGAGGATGAGACACCAGAAAATCTATAAGCGACACATTTCACTGCTCTCTCTGGCTTCCTCAGGTTAGAATGAAAGAAAGTCAAAACTATGTGAAGAAAAATGCATTAGGATCTCTGAGGATAAGTGGGGACCATATTATAGATTTTCTACTTTGTCTTATCTTCATGAGTATCTTACAAAAGAAGGAAGTCATTACAAGTTAGGAATTATGGGGGTGGTACATGCATGTGTGTGGGAGTGAATAAAGTTCAGTCAGTCACTGAGAGGAAAAATATCTCCATGCTCAATGGATATCATCGCTATGGGAAAGAGAGAGACAAGAAGTGTCACACTTTTATAGGTGCGTGACAGCGCCACCTAATGAATCCTTGGCAAAACTGGCAAAGCTATGTGAGGATAACCCAAAACATCTAAAAGCAGATTGTCTTCTGTCTATATTTCTGAGATGAGGTATTGTAACTACACTATTTACATTGTTTGGACTGTTGTCCTCATCTTTATTGTCATATTCATAATGTTTTGCCCTTTGTACTCACCAGTCTTCTTCAGGTGATATATGTTGAACACATGACCCAGTGGATAAAAGCATTGGTTGGAGTAGTCCAGTGACTTGACCTAAAGGGTTGTGAGTTCAATACCTGGCCACATCAGAGGCGAACAAAACTTGGAGAGTTGAGTTACGAAAGGGAAATAACTAAAATTGAGATATCCAGAAAAGGCATGGCACGTGGAACTAGAACAATCTACCCCAGTGGATGAAATAATGGGTTCGGTTAGAAATTCCAACATATATTACCTGAAGAAGGCCGAACGTAAAACGTCCGAAACGTCATGAATATGAAAATAAAGATGAAAACAGCAGTCCAAACAATGTAAATATTAGACTATTTACATAGTTTGGGCTGCTGTCTTCATCTTTGTTGCCGCTAAAGAATGGAAATTTTGGTACCGGACATTCAACAACTACTTAGACGTCATTCAAACGCTCGGATTACCGCTGGACAAATTAAGTGTCTTGTTAGGCCACATAGACCGGACTGTGTATGACTACATAGAAGATTGTAATACATACGAAGAGGCCATACAGACACTAGAGAACATTTACGTCAAACCGACGAACGAAATATTTGCACGTCATCTCCTGTCAAGTCGTCGCCAGAAATCGAGTGAATCTATCGACCAATTCCTACAGGCACTGCGTGAATTGTCTAAAGACTGCAACTACAAATCAGTGACCGCAGAAGTTTATAAGGAAGAAGCTATTCGTGATGCATTCATCAATGGTCTGGAATCCAACCTTATTAGACAAAGGCTATTGGAAAATAGAACGTTAGACCTACAGAACGCTTACAGTCAAGCTCGGTCTCTCGACCTTGCACAAAAAAATGCTGTTGCTTTTGTCCAACAGGATTCTCCCACACCTACCATGAGTGCAGCTGCTAGAGAAGAGAAACCGTCTATGGAAGCCACGTTAGCCGCTACAAAACCACGATGTTGGTTTTGTGGAAATTTACGTCACCCACGAAGTAAGTGTCCTGCAAGGCAAGTGACTTGCCATAAATGTTCTAAAATCGGACATTTTGCAAAACTGTGCCATTCAGGCAATTCCAGTACTCAGTCGGCTGCTGTTGTCGATGCTATCCATTCAATGTCAATTAATAACGGCCCCACACTTTCAACTATCTTTTCTGCTGCTACTGAGTCGGGATTTAAAGTATCCACTAATTTGTTTATGAAAGGACACAAACTGAAAGCCTTAATTGACAGTGGAAGCACCGATAGAAGCTTTATAAGCCACAATGTTGTCAAAAGGCTTAGGCTAAAGCAACACAGAAGCTCAGGATCAATTCGCATGGCTGCAGGAGCACAGACCACAAAAATTGCAGGATATTGTGTTGTGGACTTCAGCCTTCTTGGACGTGAGTACAGAAACATTAATTTAAATGTAATTGAAGATTTGTGTACTGATGTGATCCTTGGAACTGATTTCCAAGAGCAACATGAAAGTGTTGTCATCAAATATGGTGGCAGCAAACCAACACTAACATTCTGTGCCCTGACAACTATTAATGTCAAACCTCCTACTCTATTTGCTAACTTATCTAAAAATTGCAAACCCATTGCAACCAAACCGCGGAGATTCTCAAAGCCAGACCAGCAGTTCATCGACTCAGAGACACAACGGTTACTGAAGGAGGGGATTATTGAGCCAAGTCTATCCCCATGGAGGGCACAACCATTGGTCGTGAAAGAGGACGGTAACCACAAAAAGAGAATGGTTATTGACTATTCTCAAACAGTCAACAAGTATACGCTGCTGGATGCATACCCCATGCCCAACATTGAAGGCACTGTCAACCAACTAGCACGGTATAAGTACTTCAGTACAATAGATCTGAAGAGTGCATACCACCAAATCCCCTTACATCCCAATGACAGACCCTACACTGCCTTCCAATCTGGGGGTCAACTGTATCAGTTCACTAGGATGCCTTTTGGAGTGACCAATGGGACTGCTTGTTTTCAGAGGAAAATGGATGAATTCCTCAAGAAACATTGTTTACAGGAGACTTATGCCTATGTTGACAATTTGATCATCTGTGGCACTACTAAGGAAAAACATGAGATCAATCTTCAGCGTTTCCAAAAGGCTGCCAGACTGGATAACTGGACCTACAATGAAGAGAAGTGCCAATTCTCTACCCAGACAATTGATCATTTGGGATACCGGATATCTGAGGGAATCATCAAGCCTGACCCAGAGCGTCTACGGGTACTTACAGAATTACCTGCACCCCAAAATCCAAAGTCGTTGGAACGAATGATCGGAATGTTTGCATATTATGCAAAATGGATAAGTAGGTTTTCGGACAAAATTAAAAACCTGAAATCTACAAAAATCTTTCCGTTATCAGGGGAGGCTCTATTATCCTTCCAGACACCTGAAAACTGACCTGATAAATGTCAGCCTGACCGCAATTAGTGATGATCTAATGTTTGTCGTGGAAACCGATGCATCCCACAACTCTGTATCCGCTGTACTCAGTCAGGACAATCGACCAGTTGCTTTTCACTCAATATCATTACAAGGCAGTGAATTAAACTATGCATCAGTAGAGAAAGAGGCTCTTGCAATAGTTGATGCTATCGAGAAATGGAGACACTTCCTAATTGGTAGGCACTTCATTCTTAAAACAGATCAAAAATCGGTGCGATTCATGTTTGATAGACAAAATCGTGGCAAAATAAAAAATGAAAAGATTCTGCGCTGGAGAATCAATCTTGCCTCTTTTAGTTTTGACATCCAGTACCGAGAAGGAAAAGAGAATGTGGCAGCGGACACTCTTACGCGAACAAGTTGTGCTACCCTTACAGACAACAAACTGTTGGCATTACACAAATCACTGTGTCACCCAGGTGTAACCAGAATGACACATTTTGTTCGAAGTAGAAACTTGCCACACTCAGTTGAGGAAATCCGCACAATGACAGCCAATTGCCAAACATGCAACATGATCAAACCGAATTTCCACAAACCATCTAATTTGCACTTGATCAAAGCAACTCAGCCATTTGATCGTCTAAGCATTGACTTTAAAGGTCCACTACCTTCTTCATCTCGGAACAGATACCTATTAACCATCGTAGATGAATTTTCCAGGTTTACCTTTGCTTACCCCTGCCCAAACATGGAAGCTAAAACTGTCAATAGCTGCCTGTCCAATCTATTCTCCATCTTTGGCATGCCTGCTTACATACATAGTGACAGAGGATCTTCATTTCTTTCCCAAGAAACAAAAACATTCTTACACAATCATGGAGTTGTCACAAGTAGAACAACTCCATATAATCCAGAAGGCAATGGCCAAGTGGAAAGGTACAATGGAGTCATCTGGCAGTCAATCCTTCTAGCACTAAAAACTAAAAATCTTCCAGAGTCACGCTGGGAAGAAGTCTTGGCTGAAGCTTTGCATGCTAGTCGTTCATTGCTGTGTACAGCAACCAACGCTACACCACATGAACGGCTATTCAAGTTTAACAGGCGCTCAACCACTGGGATCACCTTACCAGCATGGCTAAGTCACCCTGGGAAAGTATTGATGAAACGATATCCCCGGAACAACAAACATGAACCACTGGTCGATGAGGTCGAACTACTAGAGGCAAATCCACAATATGCCCACATTAGGAAATCAGACGGTAGTGAGACAACTGTCTCACTTAAGCATCTAGCCCCCAAAGGCAGTGGCCATACTGAATCACCACAAGGAAACATTCCCGTGGATTTACCTATATCAACCCAGCCAGGAAGTCAATCCCCTAGAGGCAATGATTGTGATCTGCGCATTCCTGTGGATTTACCAATGCCAACCCAGCCAGGAAGTCAGTCCCCTAAAGACAATCATGAACTGCCCTCCCAACAAACTATGAACAATACTGTGGAAGGACATATAAGTAGCCCACAAATGCTGCGTCGCTCCACTCGAGTCATAAACCCCCCTAATCGCTTAGACCTTTAAGGACACAACTTCATTTGCTTTGTAGATTTTGATGACATCACATTACACCCCACTTCTTTTCAATGTGGCGGTGATTGTGGTAAAATGATACTCATTTCAGAGTTGTCTGCCCCTTTCTAGGGGATTGTCCCCCTTTGTTTACAGGTTCTCAGTTCGCCATCTTGTATCTACCTCGTGCGTTCTTTAAGTTGAATAAAACCTAAATCGCCTAAAGGTATTCTTTTCATTCTTATTATTCGCCACAATAAGAAGATTGTTTTTTTTATTGTTTTCTGCTGAAACTCCTTTATGCTGGTGTATATTTATGTCATCTTTTGACCATAATGCTGTCAGCTCCTATTACCTGACATAAAACAATAGTTCGCAAGCTCGTTTCATCAGACTATTTGCTAAGATTCTGAGTTCGAACTTGTGACTCTTTAAACGGCTAAGCTAAACTTAGTATTGTGCCTAACTCACCTAGACGCTCAATTTAGCTCTCCCTGTCCACGGATAATGATAGATGAATTAACCTTGTTTTACGACAGGCGTTGCTACTAGAAACAATAATGTTACTAACCAGTATTTGAACCATAGAGTACCAAATATATCTTCTTTTTTTTCTTTTCTACCTACCTGCATAAAGTAAGATATTGACTCTCGTGCAAGAGGTTGCCACTGGAGCCCTCCACACAGGAGATAAAACATTTCGATTTCTGCGCATCCACTCTATTTTTATATCTGCACTGAAAGATAGCGCCTATATTATCTCTAACAAAAAACCTTTCTGTATAAATACACACTACAGAACTCTCTATATTGTGAGTTATACACATCCCTACACAACAATTAACTAATGACAGGAGATATCACAAACAATTAGCAACCAACCACATATTTCTAAAAGAAAAAAATCTTGATCATTGTTTCTAGACGAAAAAGAAAATCATTTAAGCCGATCTGATCTTGACGGATATAGTAGAGAAGGCGTACTGTGTTCGTTTAGGCAAAATAATTAACCAATCAAATGTTTCTATCTAGTTTTCAAAATCCCTGGCAGTATTTCCGGAAACAAATAAAAATAAAGTCGCCATTAATAAATTAACAATAGTAAATAAACTCGTGTCAAAAGACCTACTTGGTACCACAGAAACTTCATAGAAACACTTCAGCCCTTTTATTCACATACCACCTGATACGGACATCAGATACCAACCGCTAATTGACTACCTTCCTCTCTTTCTGAACTACACATTCAAAAGCGAAACTCTTTCTTATCAGCATAGACTCTCTCTTCCATACATACTTAGAGAACTCTTTTCATTGACATAAAGACAAACTTAAAACTGTGAACGCATTTCTCCAGAAATTTTAAAGAGATTTTTGTAAATATTTGTAAACTGTTATTGATATATAAAAGTTTTTCGTTCTTACCATATGTATAGTTTCGCTTTTTCGTTCTTTCTTGGTATTATTGAAAATTAAAAACTCTCTCCAAATTCTCTGAGTAGACTCACAATTAATAGAATTGTCATCCTAGTATTACTCTTCTGTCCCCTAAAACATTTTATTCTTTTCATTACTTATTTAGTGTAGGTACCTCCACAGAAACGCAATATCTAAAGTTTAAAATAGGTATCTCCACTGAAATAAATAAAAAATTAGCATACCATAATGAAAAAAATGCCCCAAACTTAATAAAAACACTTTTTTATCGACAAAATCTTTCTGTTATTATTAATAGGGATGATCAAAGGAATTTTTGATAATTAAATATTTTTTATCCTTTTTAGTACGTTCGAAATTTTTGTTAAAAATTTTGTATTTTTTTATGTCTGGGCAGTGACGGAAGATTAATACAGGAAATTTTAGCATCTTTTTTTTGCAGTGAAAAACACGGGGATTTGGAAATTCTTTCAAAAATCAAATAATTGTCGGAGATTAAAGAAACCTTCAGGACTTATTAAAAAATGAATGAAATTATTTTAGAAATTTTTGTCTTAGAAAATCTTGGTAAAAATATCTTGCTTTTACTTCTGTTACTACCCACTTATTTAATTTTATGAAATTTCGAGAAAATTACATTTTGACCTGTTTATATTAGTTAAAAGCAGGACTCTTCAATTCCTTTTTGTAAAACAGGATGCCTAGTTAGCGAAAATCTGCTCTGAATCGTAAAATAAAAAAGGACATAAAACTAAGATATTTAATTAGAAAATCTTTTAATTGGTTATATAAATAAAATATATTATGGATATCTTAAAAAAAATTGTTCGATGAATAATGAAGTCTTACAAGAATCGTTTTCATTTTTAAAAATTTTAAACCGTCCTACTGGCGGGAAATTTAGAGACTTTCTCTTTTCACCGATTCCCTCGCAGGGGAGCACTTGGAATAGAGCAGCTCCAGTAATGAAGTCCGCAGATAAGTCAACTTACCCAAATATCACTTTTTCATGTTTAATATTGCCTTTTACTAATAGACATATTTCCAAATAACCTATTTATAAACACAAACCAGAATCATTTTACTAACAACCACATTACAAGAACCTACTTACTCTACCGAACTTGTACAACAAAATCGTTCTCATAATAAATCCTTCTGATTATATATATATATATATATATATATATATATATATATATATATTTTATAAACATTTCACTTTGTTGTTATGATCAAGATATGCTATATTTTACTAACCATTGTAGAGGACCGGGGGTGAAGATGAAAAGAAAACACGTGCGTTTATATTTCCTGCTAGAAGAAGGTCCAACTACAAGAAAATGGCGGACTTTAACTAAGTCCAACTGAAGATAAAGACTACAAACAAGACCGATATATATATATAAAGAAATATATGTATTAAATAATTTTACAATGGACAATAACATTTGTGTGTGTGTGTAACATTGGTGTTTGTTCTTTGGTGAATGTTCATATTTTGGTGAATGTTCGTACGTACGTGTATGTGTGTATAATGTTCACAAGTAGGAAACGCTATCGCCTAAGAGAGCTTACATTGTAGTCGCTGAAATGAAGAAATGAAAAAGAGGATTTACCTCACCTCCACGCAAGGTGGGATGCGGCACGAGGCCTGAATGAAAGATTATTTATTTCTGTATTAACAGAAAATGTGGCACAAGGCCGAAGTGGGGAATGGGAAAAAGGCCTGAATGAAAGAGAACGAGGCAAGAGGTCGCCCAGTATTTATAGTAAAGGGAGAATGACCCCTAGTGACAATATGGGAATTAAGGAGGAGCTAACTCCGACACCATAAACACAGGAGTCAACCAAGGCCCATCATAACAGATTCTTAACTATCTTTCCTGCTGATTCCACTTTTCCATTAGCTTTGCTGTTGTATGGGTTAATGGGCGTGTGCGTGTTCAACTCCTTGTCCTAGGTGTTACATTCTTTCCCCAAATCAGATCTTCTTCTGATTCATGCTACACTAATTTTCACCACGAAAAGAACACAAAAGCCTATCAAAGTGACATTCTGCAGTAGAATCACGAGTTCACACGTTCGTCAAAAAGCGACCTCCAATCTCCAAAGACTTGACCAACTCGTCAATGCCGTCGTCCGACCAGCTCTTCAACACCGTCGCCCAGTAAGTCACAACTTATCCTCCCTCTCCTTCCGTACGCCTCATCGGATACCTTTAAAACTCCACTTATCTCTTTTTTATATGAGAGGCATCTACCTTGAGTTTTCATTTATTGTATTTCATGTCAATATAATTCTTTATTGCTTTAAATTGTCGTTGTTTCTTCTTCGTTCTGCCACCATACGCTTAGTAATGCGAAAACACACGTTCATAACATAACATGGGAGACCTATCTACAATCTGGAACTCCTCTTTGTTCACGCTGACCAGGCCCATTTTTTGTATGGACGTTTTGCCTATGAGTGTATGCAAATCATCCCTCAGTCATAAAATTTACGGCATACTTCTTTCCGTTTTTTGGGTTAGAAAACTTTTCACGGCACTTGCCAAGTGGTTTAATCTCTGCCCTGTTACAAAATGAACAAAAATAACTTTAAGACAAGAGTTTCTTTTCCTAGAAGTAAATTGCATACACAACGAAATGTTAATGAGTATGACTTACTGTGTTGGTGTATTTTAGTGTGAAGCGTTCACAGTCCTTTTAGCTTCAGCGTGAAAAGTTCATGTTACATAGTTCGAAAGAGGAAAACCTGGAAGAGAAAGCTACTTAAGGGTTTGCTTGTTTTTATACCCCGGATTTGCTGCTGCTACTATGTTTATTAAACCGCTACAACAATATCAAACAAGAAGACAAAAAATAACATCTGTTTTCTCCTCTCGTGATTCTATAGTCACCGAACTCGTGCACCGCTGTCATCGTGTTCCATACTCATTCTCTATCTATGGCCGCCGACAATAAGCAACACAAGACCTGAACATCGTCACAGTAGTCCGTTTTATTTCAATCTGCTCGCACTCCTACATCACGTGACCCGCTTAGTCTACGTAAGCGGTGTCCTGCACAACAAGTTCTCATGAAGTAATGTCTGTGCATTTTCTTTCAATCAATACGCAAGGCCACATAGATCTATGGTGGGAACAGACGTTGTCATAAGATAATCTATACCACCCATCATGAGTCATCATTAAGTAAAATTTATGAAGCGTTTATTCATGGGATCGGTCGCGGGTTGCCGAAGCCGCAGAAAGCGAGGCAGTTTATTATGAGGTACAGTCGTTATTCTGTTATATCCATGCGTTTTCACAAGTACACATCATACTTATTATGACAACACAGGTTGTGTGTGTGTGTGTGTGTGTGTGTGTGTGTGTGTGTGTGTGTGTGTGTGTGTGTATATATATATATATATATATATATATATATATATATATATATATGGGATCGGATTTCCTACATTTTTCAACCGATTTCAACAAAACTTCACAGGACTACGTAAAATTACCCGGCGGTGTTTCTGATAGCGCCAAAAATTGGAAAAACACAATTGTTTTTGCATGAAATCAATTTGAAAGCACGGCTAAGGGCCATTTATGCAGATTTTTCGCAGTCTTTGGACGATGTTTTGTTACCGAGCCACCAAAATAAAGCAAATGGTCCAGTTTCTGATAGCACTAACGCTTGGCTATCTAACAAGTACCAAATTGTTTGCAAGGCTGTCAAGCCGCTTGACCAGGGAACCGTAAACGTGGGGTACCAAGGGACAGGATTTAGCCCTCTGAACACACATTCACTGGCACAGTATGTACAGTTTTGGTTTGATTCAAATGAAATTTACGACACATTTGAGGCTTACTATCGCCTTTATGTGTGTCAAATTTCAGAATTTTTCGGCAAAAATAACCGTAGCTGCACGCGGATCAATCTTTTTTGTAACTTCCTTACACACACAGAGCTGCGTACAACCGAGTCCGCGTGTCGATACCGAGACTTCTGCAAGCCCATTGGTCGCTTTCACAGAGCTTGACTTTGGGGCCTGTCCAATCATCGCACAGGATTTCTCACACGTTATAGCGCACGCGTGATCGCGCGTCAGCTTATGTGTAAGTGCGCTCAAGGTCAACCACCTCGATTGCGTGACTCGGGCGTGCTTTCACATTTTTCCGTTTATTGTTGCCCGCGTGCACGCACTTGGCTTACTTTATTCGCCTACTTCGGACACCGCAAGTTATTGATTACGTGTTTTAGCTGCTTTCTTGTTTTATAGTTCCAACCCAACCCCACACACGTTAGCCAATTGTACTAAAAACCCATTTCCTTTTGGATTTACCTTTTTAAATTTCCAGTTTTTTAGTTTCGAGTTCCCCTTTAGTAACATCTGAACTCATCTTACTGGGTGTTCCCCTTTTTGTGTCTACGTTAGCAGTGCAAGTTTTTTCGTTTTGGATTTGTCGAAATCTCTTTTTAAGCTTTACCCTCTTTGACGTTTTTATTGTTTGGATGCCACCTAAAAGGAGGAAACTTTTGGGACGGCGCACGGCAGCTGCCTCCGCTGCTAGAGCAGCGAGGGCGAGTGAAACCCCTAAACAGACATCTTTGCGTTTTTCACGGATGGCCTCGAGCTCAGCTGCTCGCTTATCTACGGAAAGCGCCGCTGCGCGGACTGAAAGGTTGGCTTCAGAGGCTTCAACCATGTCCACACGCCGCGCCAGGCTTTCAGCTGAAGAACATTCACTTCAGAATTCACAGGACGCAGTCCGCGTGGCTAGGTTGAGGGCTTCACAGTCCCCAGCACAGAAAACCCTCCGTCGTTTGCGGTATGCCACCGCCAAAGCTTGCTCCAGGGGTTTAGAAAGCCCCGAACAAACAACTTCACGTCGTCTTAGGAATACTAGGGCTACAGCCACCTCTAGAACTTCGGAACAAATCCAAGAAACCGCTCATCGTCGCTTTAGAAATGCCCTATCCACCGCGTCTGCCAGAGCCTTAGAAAGCCCTGCACAGACCACTGTTCGTCGCGTTAGAAATGCCCGCTCCACTGCATCTGCTAGAGCCCTAGAAAGCCCTGCACAAACCACTGTTCGTCGCGTTAGAAATGCTCGCTCTACTGCGTCTGCCAGGGCTGCAGAAAACTCTGAAGTACGCCGTCAACGGCTCGAAAACATTAGCCAACTTCGACCTACTTTGAATGGCGTAACTTCGCCGTCTGCGTCATTTTGGTCAAATGCCGCATACAATTATGACTGCACTGTCAACTATTCCGCTAGGAGAGACGTACAAATAGGGGCCATGGATAAAGTTTGCACTTTTTGCAACGCAAAAAAGTGGGCCGGTGAGCAACCTGGGCCTTGTTGCTCTGGGGGCAAAATCAAACTCCCTTCTTTAGACGAACCTCCCCAGCCGCTTAGGGACCCCCTTCTGGGTACAACTTCGGAGTCAACGCATTTCCTTGAAGCAATACGGAAGTACAACTGTTGCTTCCAGATGACGTCTTTTGGTGCGAAGGCTATTGGTGAGGGGGATGGATGCCTACTTTCAAAGTGCAAGGCCAGGTTTACCACTTAACGGGATCACTTTTGGCTGATCAGGGAGAGCCACCTCAGTTCCTACAAATTTTCTGACTACAACGAGCAGGTTGATGCGCATCTCGGCATTCTACCTAGCGATATTTCCGTCGGTCCGCGTAGAGACATTCTGTTCCGTCTGCAAGACATGCTTCACGAAACTAACAGTTACATCCGAAGCTTAAAGTTTGCGTAGCAAAACAACTCTTCGCCCTCTTTAAGCGTTGTCATCGATGCAGACAGACGGCCTCACGGTGAGCATGAGCGTCGATTCAATGCTCCTGATGAAGTCGCCGCAGTCATCCACGGTGAGGAGCATAACTGCCCTGACGTCATAAGGTACCGGGGCGGTGGTCTGCGCCGCATCAGTGAAACCCACCGCTCATACGACTGTCTCCAGTACCCCCTTCTTTTTCCATACGGAAGCGATGGGTCCCACTTCAAAATCCCAATATACCAGGCAAGCAGCGATTACATGTCGACCTCAAAGACGGTATCCTGTAGGGCTTACTACGCCTACATTTTTATGGTTAGGGAGGGTGAATTTAACCACTTGCACAGGTGCCGTCAACTATTTCTTCAATTCGCTGTTGACATGGCTGCAAAAATGGAGTCGGAGAGGTTAAAGTTAAACCAATCAAAACTTAGAACTCCTACATTCACCTTCGTGATGGTCTGCGTTCTGATGGTGACCCACGCAATCTCGGCAAACCGTGCATTTTGCCTTCCTCTTACACTGGTGGCCCTCGATACATGCATGAAAGGACACAAGACGCAATGACCTATGTCCGTCATTACGGGAGGCCTGATTTGTTCGTCACGTTCACGTGCAATCCGAAATGGTTTGAAATCACACGCGAACTTTTTCCAGGTCAGCAGTACTCACACCGCCCTGACCTAATTGCCCGCGTTTTCCGGTTACAGCTGTGTAAGCTTATGGATTTAATCCTTAAAGGGCAAGTCTTCGGACACGTTAAGTGTCATATGTATACAGTGGAATGGCAGAAACGCGGTTTGCCTCATGCCCACATTCTGCTGTGGCTCAACGATAAGGTTGACGCAAACCAAATAGACGATTTTATTTCTGCTGAAATTCCGGATCCTGCGCTGGATCCTTTGCTCCACGAAATCATTAAAAACAATATGATACACGGCCCCTGTGGCGCGAATTACGAAAAAAAGGTCATGTTGGTCAAGCGGACCCACTTTCGCAAAGGGTTACCCTCGAAAGTTTATCTCAGAAACGCAGACTGCGACGGATGGTTACCCACTGTACAGACGTAGAAGCCCCGCTGAGGGCGGCAGAACTGTGACAGTTAAGGGGCACACTCTGGACAATCGTTGGGTGGTGCCTTATTTCCCGCTGCTGTCCAAGACTTTTGGAGCCCACATAAACGTTGAATACTGCCACTCGGTTAAGTCAATAAAGTACATCTGTAAGTACGTTAATAAAGGCTGCGATGCTGCCGTTTTCGGTATCCGGCGCGACAATTGCGTTGACGAGGTGGCCGATTACGTGGCTGGACGCTACCTCAGCAGTAGCGAGGCCTTTTGGCGAATTTTCGGATTCCCCATACACCAAAGGGCTCCAGCCATTGTGCAGCTTGCTGTTCACTTAAAAAATGGACAGAGGATGTACTTCACCGAACAAAACACCCAGCAGGTTGCGGAAAAACCTAAAGACACTACCCTAACGGCATCCTTTAAATTATGCTCAACAGATGCTTTTGCCAAAATATTGATATACCCCCAACTCCCGTCCTACTACGTGTGGTCAAACAACCGGTGGGTTCGGCGAAAGGCTGGCGACCCTGTCGAGGGTTATCCCGATGTAAGGTCTAACTCTTGCCTTGGACGCGTTTATACTGTGCCCCCCAGCCAGCAGGAGTGCTTTTACCTCTGCCTTCTACTTCATGAAATTGCTGGGCCAACGAGTTTCACAGATATTCGCACTGTCAACGGCATAGAATGCCAGTCTTATAGAGAGGCATGCTTCCGTTTGGGATTGCTTGACGACTCCCAATAGGATACAGCCATGGCGGAGGGTGAACTTCTCAGAACGCCATCACGGCTTCGAACGCTGTTCGCCATTTTGCTTTTGCGATGCGAACTAAGCGATCCTCTGTCGCTCTGGCTAAAGTACAGAGAATCCATGTCAGAGGATGTGCTGTTCTCCGTTCAGCGTAACAGCCCAGGAGTTGAATGCGGTTTCACTGACTTCATATTCAACAGAGCGCTGGTGGCCCTAGAAGATGTTGTTTACGAACTGGGAGGTGCCTCTTTACCAACTTACGGTTTACCACCACCGCTCAGAGACGGTTTTGACACTGTACCAACTGAGTTATTGCGGGAAACATCCTACTCCATCGAGGGGCTGAACGCATACATTACCGAAAACGAGCCCAAACTTCTACCTGATCAGAGGGTTACTTTCACAACCATAACAGACCGGGCAAACAGCTCCAGTGGAGGTATATACTTTTTAGATGCGCCCGGAGGAACTGCCAAAACCTTTGTCACTAAATTAGTCCTGGCAGAGGTACGGCGTCGTGGGGAGATCGCTATTGCGGTCGCATCTTCCGGGATTGCTGCAACGTTGATACCGGGAGGTAGAACCGCTCATTCGGCTTTTAGGTTGCCGCTTGATCTATGCCGATCACAAACTCCTCTCTGCAACATAACAAAGAATTCGCCACAGGCTGAAGTTCTGCGGAGATGCAAACTTATAGTTTGGGATGAGTGCACAATGGCACACATGGCGCCCTTGAGGCACTTGACCGAAGTCTGCAAGACATCCGCGACCCCTCCGACCCCATGGGTGGAGTAACCCTTCTCTTCGCAGGCGACTTTAGGCAGACTCTACCTGTTATTCCTAAAGGTACGCGCGCTGACGCTGTCTGCGCCTGCCTGAAGTCGTCTGCCATTTGTCGCCACGCGGAGATTCTTAAACTGAGCATGAACATGCGTGCCTACTTGAATGGGGACTCCAGATCCGCTGACTTCGCACGGGACCTTCTTGCTCTTGGGGAGGGGAAAATGTCATCTGACACACAGGGTTTTGTGCAGATGGATCAGCTTGCCACCACTGTTGAATCACCGGATGAATTAATGAATGCAGTCTTCTACAACCTATCCACTAATTTTCCATCAACCTTAAACTGTTGGATTGCATTATCGGGCAATGTCATGTTTATAAGTCCATCGACAGAACTTCCGATCCATCTGAATTAGCTGAGTATCTCATAGAAGTTTTGAACTCCCTTCAGCCGACCGGATTCCTACCTCATATTCTTCGGCTCAAAGTTGGTGCTCCGATTATGCTAATCAGGAATTTGCTCCCACCTAAACAGTGCAACGGGACTCGCCTCATTATTAAATCCCTTTCTCCGAACCTTATTGAGGCGACCATTGCAACTGGCTGCGGCAAGGGGGAAGTCGTTCTGATTCCCAGGATGCACCTTCTTCCGTCAGACGCAAGCATACCAATCAACTTTCATCGCTCACAATTTCCCGTGAAGCTTTGCTTTTCTATGTCCATTAACAAATCACAAGGACAGACACTTAGCATCGCAGGTCTGCATTTACGTGAGCAGTGCTTCTCTCGCGGACAACTTTACGTTGGGTGCTCACGAGTTGGGTCTAAGGACAGGGTTTTCATTTACTCTCCCAACAACTGTGCTAGAAACATAACCTACACGGAGGTCATATAGACAACCCGTTCGGTAGCGTTTAAGCGCCATGCACACATATGCAGTCCGATTGCATGGCAATTTTTTTGTTTGTCATTGGTTTTAACGTTAGGTCATCGTAGTCTCCACTTGCCATTATTAAGAGATCTTTGTAAAGGTTATCCAGCTCTTTCGCTGCCTTCTGACTTTCATACCTTCACCCGCCATCATCGCGTTTGTTTGTACACTATGATGACCTCACCGTATTCAGTTGCAACACAAGCTGCTAGACACATAAACACCGGCATTAGACATGATTGCTCCACTAAAGTTCCGGTTTCATTAACAGTTGATCGGAGCACCTGCAGTTCGTACCAGTGTATACAAGCACATTCACACTTGAGAAGCTTCGGAGTTCGTTTAATTGTCACAAAAGTCGAGTGCGTCTACGAAATTCAGGCTTCTGCTTCCATATACACTTTACGGCTGCCATGGGTGAAACATGTCAGCCATACGGCTCTATTGTTTTGTTTGTATTCGTGTAAAAAAAAACTAAAAACACGCCTCTCTGCAATTGAGGCGCTCGGCTGTACGGCGACCCCGGTCCGGTTCCATTGAGCTTTCAGCCGTGATGTTGACTGCGACTGAAGAGATGGCACTTCTCCATTGCAATTACGATGCTCGGCCTTACGGCTACACCCGTTGCGGTTTTAAGGGCTCTCAGCCGCGATGTTGATAGTGACAGATCAGAATAAAGGAAGTTATATCACAGAATTTTTCTTATCATGACACCCCGTCACTGTTCGCTCTTCTCTCGGTTTTACGGTTCTGCTTTGTGGTCGCGGCAGCGCCGTCTTTTGAGCATAAGACGCGTCTTTTAGTTAGACAGAGCGGTTTGTTTGTGATTGCGCACGGCACATACTTTATGTCTATGGCTTCCTCACGGCACGTTTTCCCTTCAATCCCTATGTATGTTGCAACTGAATCGTGGTTTCTTGACTACTTATCACAAGTGCTTCCAGTAATGCTTAACGGTCCAATTGGTTAAAGTAGTAATTGCTGCCAGCTTTTACTCACAGATGTCTTAGTAATGGCAAATGACTGAGGCTACATCGGCTTTCCGTTACTTCCTTCGATACCTTCGAATACTTGGGCCTGCATGATGTCTGCTTAAACTTTGTGTGCATTGCGTTTCAACGTTTTGTAGAAACTTAGTTCCTGTCGACTTACAAAGCACATCTTTCAAAGCAACAGCCGTCCCCAACTCTTACTGTTACATCCCCGGGCAACGCCGGGCTCTACTGCCAGTACTTACCAAATTTAGCTAATTCTTGAAAATAGACAAATAGGATGCGAAGAAACTTCGCCGTCCCGGTCCCCAAAGAAATGTGGTGAGTCTGCATATCTTAACATACTGCACCCGGAATCCTTTTTACCTTGTGGGACTATTATACAAGTCTACCAGAGAACTGTAATGAGTACGAAATAATAATAACTCTATTCACCCACTCCCTTCAAATTCGGAGGACTGAGGAAGGAGAAGGAAATAAATTCGTAAACCTATGTGAAATTTTTTTTACCAATGAAAAACTTGCCTCTAGAGAAATTAGCCGGTGAGCCAAGAAGAAGAAGAAACGAAAATAGCGAGCATACAAAAATCCTTTTTTATATAAAATGAGGATAAAAATTAAATTAAGAAGAAGAGTGTCTGAAGTCATGTGAAAGATTTCGTTTCAGTTCCTCGCGACCGGCGTTAAAGTACTAGCCAATTATATTATCGGTCTCAAACCAGAGAATTTTGTCTCAACAATCCAAGAAATCTAAGTATTTCAAACTCTCTCTTCGTCTACTTTTGAACGTAAGTAAACCATATATCTCTTCAGTGAACAACGAACTCTCTTCCTTTTGTCTTAAACATTTTAAATATTATTTTGTATATCATTTAATCTGTTGTGTGAACATTTCTTCTTCATAACAATACGTTAAAACTAAGGACTTTAAGAACTTTGATTTATTTCCTGAAACGAGCTACTGACACTATTTCAAACGTGTAAATTCGTGAATAAATTGCTTATCTTGTTTTGTCAAAAGTACCCGTATGTTTCCTTGTCATTATTATCTTTCATTAATCTTCTTGGCATGGGTAAATCAACTGTTCATTTTAACCCTCTAACCCCCACATCACTATAGAACTTCTGCTAGTAACCTTTTAGATGGCGTTGCCAAAAACAGTATAAAAGAAAAGGGCGCAAAATCTATTTCTTTATCCACAGAATGCCATAGAGAAAAGACGTGTATCGTTTTCTCTCCGGGGGACTTCTTAGTCACCAGCGAACCACGTGTCGCATTAGACACAGCAGAGAAAGTACATAACATACAAATACCCTAAGCTGATAACCATCTTCAATAGGACTTTACACACACGTACGTACGAATAAGTACATTACACACATCTTCATTTACCCATTTTTATATTCTTCCTATTTAATTTGCTAAAGCAATATATAATATTTCTTGTAATTTAATACCTGTTCGAGAAAACTTCCTATATGCCGACAATACTATCACGAATATTCACAATTTAAAATGTTAACGTCGCAACAACCTATTAAAAAATCCCGACCACTGACATAGGAGGAGAATACTTAATGAACTCAAGAAGCAGCCTTATAAATACTTTCATACATGCATTTAGACATATTCTTTCAATTATAATTTATTCCAAACTGTTAAATATTTATTTAATATTCTTTATTAATTGTAACTACTTCATAATGAACCTTTTCGTATTTGTCTGACTCCTTTTAATGCCAGGAATTTCCATCACCATGACATTCCTGCTACGATGTTATCTTTGCGTTCCTAATTTTAGGCTATCATTCAGAAATCTCTCGCCAAAGGAACTAATCAGAAGGAGTAAAAATCAATATGGCTACTATTTCAGCGTTTTCCGCAAGCAGAAATTATCCAGTTTGGGATGGACAGGAAGAAGAAACTGAGAACATCCTCTTCTTCTAGTTACTGATTTATCCCCAAAACCTTTATGTATTGCACGGATTTAACTTGACGACTGCGTCCTTCTCCCACCGATATTTTTTTAATTCTTACGCTAATGTTCTTATTTTTCGTTTTCTCTTAGTCTTCTTTCTCTTTTCCTTTTCTTTTCTGTTTCTACCTCTTTTTTCCTTCCTTTCTTTTTCTACTTTCTATTTTCCGACATCTTATTCATCTATTTCCTCAGGACTTTCTCGCATTTTTTTCTTCTTACAATTCTTTCACTTTTATCTTTTCAATTTTGTCCTAAAATCTTTGCCCTGCCTTTATTTTTCTTTTCTTTACGTTTCTTTTATTCGTCCTATTTCTTCATCTTTTCTTCTCTTCTTTCATCTTCTCTTTCTTTATTTTCTCCAAACTTTTTTTTTCCAAATTTCTTCATTTTGTTTCCCTTTTTTTTGTTAATAGTAATTAATTCGGCGTTGACACTTTGTAACCTCTGAAAATGTTCCCAGAAAGCAAGCGAAGTTTTTGTGTAATAGTAATATTTTATACTTAGAATTCACAAAACTGTTGTTCGCCTGGCGGGTTTCGAAGATATTTTGGAGAATCATTCGCTGCACATATTAAGAAGAAAAAAAGATTTATCGTAGAAGCTACAAAAATGGCGACTGAAGATATAATTTCTCCGATATTGTTTTTTTTTCTTCTACAACTTGCTTTCACCAAATATGAAACCTTATCATTTATTTTGTAGTAAATATAAACTGAATCAATACATCGCTGAAATTTAATTCATACACTTGAAATTAATTAGACTCATAGAAATAGCTGTATTTCAGGCATTTTTCAAACTCGCTTAAAATTTGCCATCGGGGGTTATTGAGCTCGATGACAAGTCAGACCGAAATTTTAGAATTTATATTATAATTGTTTGCAAGTAAATAAGAAAACCTACTGTATGAACAATTTAATTGGCCTGAATCTGCCTCCCTTAAGAAATAGGATCATTTAGTGTGTAGCAAGTGTATCACACCAGAAGGTCATCAGTGTGAAGTGAATAATTATTTCATTGGAAACATTAGAATAAAACGAACTGACCCAAGGGTTGAACATAAATAATATATTTTTATTTATTTTCTTCAGAGTGATGAGCGAGTCCTTTGGTATTCGCCGTATCAACAAGTTCGTTAATGAGGCGGATATTGATAGCAGTCCTGGGAAATGTTCGTTTGCGGTAGTTTAAAGTCAGACCATGATAGGGGTAGCAGTATTATGAGAAATAGGTCAGTGTCAATGTGCTGTATTTTTCTCGATTCTGAACAGGGCAGAAATATCATTAGCATTTGACCTCTTAACTACTACTTCACACGTTACGTATGGCTGGTTTCTCCGCGGTAGCGTTCTTTTGTTCCGTCCTCTCCTCGTCCCATCTGCTTCTAGCTCAGTAGTGTCAGGTTTATATGCTTTTGGCCAGACTCGAAAATTTGGCGCGAACATTGGTTTAGGCTAACATCAAAATCTCTGTGTCAATTTTTTTTTGATTGGCCAAATTATTTTATTTTCTAGTGTTCTTTTCTTTTCCATTTTTTTATAACGGAAGTTATGCATGGAGCCTTCTTGATTTTTGGTATTTTTCAGTCACAAGCAGGCTCATCTCTTGCAAACCTCCTGTGTTTTGGGCCGGATCCAGTTTTTTTTTCTTCCTCTTCTTTTTATTTTAAGGTTGCCTTCTCGTAGGTTGACAGAAGTATAAAAAGAGAAGTTTAGAGAGAAAGAGAAAGAAAGATATAAGGGTTTTAAGAAAAATGCAAATGCCTTTTTATTTTTGTTTTTATACTTTATTTTTATCTGGATTCACTACAAGTGTATGAGAGTTATTAGGTTATCTACTAACAGCGTCTGTTCCCACAATATATAATTAGTTGGCCTTATGTAGTGATAAAAGAAGATGCAGAATATCAATAGATATAAAAATAATCTTTATATTATATAAATAATATAAGCGATATATAAATTATATATCACAATCTAGGACAGAAGGTATAAGGTGAAAGTTGAAATTTCAAGAATTCACGTATAAAAGTTCTGGCGCATACGAGACATAGAGAGACAGAAAAAAGAGTTCTAGAAGAAGCATATGTGTGTATGTAATAGCTGCTACTTGGCCACGTAGCGAAGGGAGGTATGTTTATTTACAAATGTAGCAGGACAGTGTAGCCGTGCAAATGTATTTCGTTTGGGGGTATGTTACGATGGCCGCAGCATCGGAGAATGGACAAAATCAATTCATCAACTCTGGTTTTGGTTCATTTTCCATCCGTTTATATACACATCTATAGATCCACCTTGAAAGGCTGCTCGCTTTTTGTTGGTTCCCAGCCTAATATATATCCTGGTTTTGAAAGCTTTCTAATTGGTTGGTCTAACTATCTATTTTTTAGAAATGGGAAATATTAGTCCCCTTGTTATTAGTTTATTTCTTTTCTTACATTCTGGTTGTGAAAGTATTTTGATTGATTAGTTGTTCTATGGCTTTGTTTGCCTGGCGATTTTTGTTAGCCGTCTATTTTTTTAGGGCTGGTGAAATTTGAATCTTCTTTGTATTTTTTCTATCACCACAAGTAAACACCACGCTAGTTAAATGCAAACTGAACGGAAATATCTTTATTCATTATGTTAATGTATTTCAGTTGTATTTGCACTTACAAAAATTACGCTACACTGAGCCATTTTCGCGGTGTTCAAATAGCGTAATTGTTATCGGTGCGAAAAGTGGAATCGGCAAGCTGTGTTCAAATTTCAACCCCCTCCTTATTATGTACCCAACTGTCTCTTCCTGATGTTAAGTGTAAGTTTCCTTTTTGTTTCCATTTTTCGTCGTTGCATGTTCGTTTCATGGTATCCTCAGCATCCTTCTGTAGAACATTTCTATTGCTTCAAGAGGCTTCTTCATCTTTGAGGTGATTGTCCATTACTCACTGCCTTACAGGAGGACAAATATCAATTAACAGTTTAGTACTCTTTTCACATTGCTTGTGAGGTCTTTCTATTTCTTAATAGTCTGCTTAACTTTTGGAAAGCATATTTGGCTATCCCAATGCGTCTTCGGATTTCAGTGTCACACTTTACGTCCTCTGTTAAAACACTTCCCAGATATTTAAATTTCCGGACTTGTGTGATTTTGGTGCCTCCGATTTGCAATTCGCACTTTGGGTTCATCCTTTTGCTAGCAACCATGCATTCTGTCTTCTTGCGATTGGTGTTTAATCCTTTCTTATCGCTTTCCTTCACTACCCTCTGTAGGAATTTTTGTAGTTTTCTTTCTGTGTCTGCTATCAAAACTGTGACATCTACATATATTAGTTGTTAAGATTTTGGCCGCCAATAATGAATCCTGGTAGGACATGTAGTTCTCTCAGAATTGCCTCGCTGTATAGGTTGAATAAATCCGGCGAGAAGACACAATCTTGTTATTTACCCGACATCGCTACTAAGGCAGGATGTGACACGATTTTTTTTTTGTTTTTTATGTGCGACTTCCGCCTTCGGCCAATCCAAAAATTATCTAGTCCCCACGACCACGTTCATGCTGGCTTCGATATTCCACCGACACTCCATTTTATAGCGTAATAGGGGAGTTGCTGACGCAGGGTTGAAATACCCGGGACAGGGTGCCTTCTTCCATCTAAAATGAGGAGAACAGATAATACACTTTGATCCTAACCAAAAGGCCGAGAAGCAAATGAAAAACCTTATTAAAGAAACCCGCCCTGGTTATGACGATAAACTGCATCCGCGTCCTGGGTAAGACGATAAGCTACGTCCAACAGCAAGGCCCCTGATCAGGAGGTTTTGATGAGCATAGAACCACCTCTTAATTGCTAGTGTTCCCAGATCCACCCTAACCCGGGGTGGTAGCACCTGTTAGGGTCCCAGCTATGGGCAAATAGTTGACCCCACAACCTGACTAAAAAAACACTATGAAAGTGTAAAAATAGATTTTAATACCAGAAATACTTTGTAAAAATAAAAAAAAAATAGTATCAGCAATAAATTTTTGAAAAAAGAAAATATTACCAGGAATAAAAATCTTGTCAGCATTAAATAACCCATTGAGGTTAATATGCCACAAAAAAGACCCCCAAAAAACAAACTATACATTTTTGAAAAAAGATTATTACCAGCTATACATTTTTTGAAAAAAAAAAAAATATTACCAGCTATACATTTTTTGAAAAAAAAAAATATTACAAGCTATACATTTCTGAAAAAATTACCAGCTATACATGTTTGAAAAAAAAAAGGAAATTTTGTCGGCGTTAAATAACCCATTGTGATTGATATGCCGTAAAACAAAACAAATCAAACCAAAATTAAAGAAACATTCTTTAACGTTCTTTATTATCATTCCAAGAATATCGGAATGATAAGTCATAACGTTGATGACGACATATATTTTTTTACTCATTCTGACGTCTGTTATGATTTTAATTGCTTCGAACTACAGGCAATGAGCGTATTGATGGGGGATCAACAGTTAGATACTCCTCTACATTTACGTTCATCTGACATAGAAAGAAAATGCAATCGCCGAACAACATTAATGAACTCTCGCTGGGCCCGTTCGTTTTCGCCTTGCGAAGAAAATGAGGCAGACATAGATGAAAGTACAAATCAAGGTTTTTGTCCTGCTACAATAATGAGCAAGAAAAGATACAAAGTGATCAACCCAGACAAAGACTACGATTCGAACAACTTTTCTTTGGATGATGAGCAAAGAGCACCACCACGTTTAACAACAGCGGACATACCTGACGATTACCAATGGTCAGACGATCGGTGTATGGAGGCCAGGTCGAATTCACCATCTAGTTTATCACCTCGACAAAACGCTCGAAATTTCGATGATTTTTCGGAAAGTCTGTCTGATAGGTCTGAGAATGAGAGCGAAGACATTATGGACCTTTCGGATTATGAAGGGAAGAAAGAAGAATTTGCGAAAAAATGGTCGATCATTGTTGAAGGCGGCAGATTCAGTAAAAGCAAACCTTCGTTAAAAACAGTACATCGTGTTAATGCCGATCTAGACCGCTATGAAAAGGGCGCCGGCATTATAAATTACAATATAACTGTAAAGAAAATAACGAAAACCGACAGCCATATTCAATTTTCGAGTGATCTGAGACGCCCGAAAAGAATTATCCCGGTAGCGAGTACTCCAAAAAGTACCACAGGAAAATCATCTTGGAGATCGTCTTCATGGAAACCTCCCAGGAGGTCTTCATACCGAGAATCTTTAACAAGAGAATCGTCTCTCTCACCTCGAAGAAGACGTATCCTTTCAAATGCATCCCGTTTCAGTGGCAAATTCAGCAATGCAAACGATTTTTCTCCTTCCAGATCAGAGTACTTTTCACCACGCCATATAAATGTCAAAATAACTCCACCACCCTCGGCTCCTCGGCCTAGTGGGCGTAGATTCACTTCACCTCCACCGCGGCGTTCTCACTCCAGTGGTAATTACAGAATACCTGTCAGAAACGCTGACAGTGATAGTAGATACCATAGGGTAAACTTTGCCGACGTCTCAACGAGTTCCTGCAAGACATCAAGGTCATCACTTACGCGTCACCAAAGACAAGATGTGGGTACAAATATCAGTAATCGATATGCAACGGAATCACCTTCGCGTCGCTCTAATAGACGGTTTTCAAACGGACGCTGGCGTTCACAGTCACCACCACGGGCATCAAAATCATTCGCGGAACAGATAAGAAAGTTCAGATTAGAAGGTCAGGAGGCTGATAATCCATTTTCAATTTGGGATCCAGACTCGAGCCGTTGGTCTCGGGATTTTGAGAGTAGTTTCGATGAGTTCATGGGACCCAGGTCCAGCGGTTTCGTAGAAGATGAAGATACGTCTTCTGGTTCGCTATTCACAGACGAAATGGAGTTCAACTCACGGAAGAGATTGTCTCCGAGTGAGAGAAACATTCTCTTTCACACGTGGAACCCAGTCTTTTATTGCAACGAAAGCCCCGGGTATATAAATGATAACATTGCGAAAACTTCAATGATTGATCCACGATATCGAGTGTTCTATTGAACTATAAAGAAGGTAAAAAGATAAACTTGCTTTAATCTATAATTAACCCTTTCTGATTCTCTGTCTGTGTGTTCTTAGTGAATTTTGGTCATTTTTTTTTCATTATTTTGCACTTTAATTAAATTTTTACAAATAAAGCTAATGGATTATTTAATTAAAAACTAACTCTTCATGAAAACTGCACCATTCTGGTTAATTTTGACTAAATAAATATATTAAAACTTTCATTCATTTTAATGAATATATATATATATATATATATATATATATATATATATATATATATATAGTGTTGGAAAACGATATATAAATTTTTATATATCAAGAACAATTTTATGAAAATCTATGACAAAATGGAAAAAGTATTCATGTGACGCGTTTCGTTCTTTAGGACTTCATCGAAAGGTCGAAACGAGTCACAAGAAAACTTTTTCCACTTTGTCATAGATCTTCCTATATATATATATATATATATATATATATATATATATATAGTAACACAGTAAAAGAAGATAGAAATGCATTTGAAATTATTTTACTATAGAAATGTATTGAGAATTGGTTAACTATATATATGTATTAATAAGTAGTTTACTATAGAAATGTATTGGAAATTAGTTTACTCTAGAACCATATGAAATTTAAAGGCTCCGTGTGTATTTTAAGTGTGGTGTGTTTTTATATATGATAAACAAAGAACAAGAAGCATACAAAAACTTGGGTTTCTACAGCAGACCGTTTATTCTCTTTTTATATCTAAAATGTCTTGAAATAAAGTTCTTAATGTATCTTGGGTATGTCCGTTTTACTTTTCGTCCAGGAGTCAGGTAAGTAAGTAAAAACATCGTATTAATGGTCGAGATCATGTCAGCCTTGCACAGAGATGGAACAATTTGGTTTGGAAGGTTTGTATTTACTTGGTTATGAGATGTCCGTTTTCTTTTTCTTGGCCCAGTAGTTAGGGTATGTAAGAATAAGAATTTTTACAATGGTCGCACTCAAGTCAGCCTTGCGCTTAGTTGGAACAACCAAATTTTCGATCGCTGCAAAACGCTTTGATGTGGAAAACTTTCTCTAATGAAAACCAGATTGATACCCTGTGGAATTAAACTTATGAGGTACCGGAGAGCTACCTGATATGAGTCATTGTAACGAGGCATTGTAAATAATGGTTAATACCGAATTCAATAAATTGTAATTGTTTTTATTTTTTGAAGAATGAAGTTGATAAACAAAAGTAAATTATTTATAACTCGACTAAAGTGCGCGGAGTTGAGTGGCTGTATTTAATACTGTTAAATCAAGGCGGGGTCATTCATGCACACTGTAGTGCCATAGTTTTGTTTGTTTATATTGTAAAATGCTGCTTTCTTTATGCGTTGAGGTTATCAAATGCAATTGCGTGTTCTAAGAGCATTTATCTATTATACATTTAACGATTCAAGCAAAAAACAACGAGACTCCAATTGTGCATCAACAATAAAATATATATTGAAGCAATAACATACAAAACAATCATGTAATGATGTGTAGTAATTAAGGGAGAAAAAGTTATTTCCCTTCAACTGTATTCTGATTAAGATTGAATGTTCGAAAGAATTTCTCTTGAATAAGAATGTTCAGGATTCTATGTTGAATAGAGTCTGGTGTTAGAATAGAATACAGTTAATTAAGAAGTGTGTTGTTTTGAGAAATTAATAGAGTGCTGGTTCATGAACTTGGATTAGTCACAGAGAGGAAGATATGTGTAATGTGATACAAAAATCTGTGTCTGTGTGTGCGTTGTGAGTAAAGTCGTGGATTTGTGTAGACAGGCGTAAATAGCTGGACTGACTATTGCGGAAAAACTCGCTTGTTTTTAAAGCTGCTGGTAGGCTCCAGCGAAAACTCGGGAAAGTTGATTTAGCACAAAAACGTTTAATTGGTTAAAATTCGACCAATCACTGATTTTGTAACAAAGACACATATGAGCAAGTTCACGATAGAAAAATTCAAAGTGGTGACTGCGATTGCTAAATTGTCTTATGGAAAAGCAGTATCGATTTACTAGCCAATCGCAGACGAACAAATTGTGGGCGTGGAAAGCGTAGCAGTCGCTACAATATTTCCTCGAGTCACATGTCACACATCAACCAACTCCAGACAGAATGCTTCCACGATCACTACAATCTTAACCTGTTCAAATCTAGGATTAATCGTTATCTTGCCTACATATACGCAAATATTCTACCTCTTATTCTGTAACCCTTGTAGGGGACCGGCGGGTTAATGTGAGGATAAAATCTCTGGACTAAGACTTCCTGCCGGTCAGTCCCGCTACATAGTAATGTTGGACTATGATGGAGTCCAAAGAAAGCAAAATAAAACGAACAAGACAGATATATATGTACAAAACAATTATATATTAATGACAAACAGATTGATACACGAATTTACAAATACATCATTTAAAACATGAATAAAGCGTTAGTGTCTGTATGGAAAGTTGTTTGTGTGTGTGTTGAATGTCCGTACGGTTGTGAATTTCGTTTTAGCGTGTACCCAGAATATGGGAAACGCTGGTTGTGTATTAGAGTTCACATATTGGATATGTTAGAGAAAGTTTTTCAGTACCTCGTACCACGTGCGAGATTGCCGGCCCCAGGAGAGGCAGTTTTGACCGCACGTGTGCGAAGCCGTGGGAAGAGCCGTGGAAAGAGAAAGAGGCGAAAGGTCAGCCAGTATTTATACTCCCGGGAGAGAGAGACCCCTATTGAAGGGTTACGAAACGAAGAGGAGATAACCCGATACCTTCTACCTCGATTTGCTCTATGGCTTTGGACAGGGAAAACATCATTGTAAAACATAAAAAAATAGTCCGAAGGTGCTGAAGTGATTCTGCTGGTCGTTGCTGATAATCGCTGCTCAGTTCGGTGTTGCTAATCCACTTTCCTGATTACATGATGTGGAATCTGAAGATGGTTCAGTTTCGTCTGAAATTGACAGCTTTTTCCATTTCACTGAAATAGACGTTAAACACATAAGAGTGTAATCGCTTGTTCGATCTTCCCTTCTTTATCTTTTCCTACTTTTTTTTCTTTCATTTTCTCACTGAAACCGTGCAGAGTTTCTTTCCGTTTTTCCACACGATCAAGATGGAATAGTCTATTATTTATGAAGTATTGGCAGGGTGTAGCGTATCTGCTAACTAAAGAACTAAGGGAGGGACACGCACAATTACAAGATTATTATTATTACAACACTTCCAGAAAATGAGCTGATGGAATGATCCATATTTACTACTCACCCCTGAATTAAAATACACTCTTCTACCAAACCAGGTTTAGCCAATCAGCACTTCACGTTTTAAAATCTCGACTTTTCATTGGTTGAGACAACACAAATTGTGTAGCAATTGTTTAAAATCTACTTCCCCGCTCAACACTCGGGAGCCGATTTTAGTTTCAAGAAATAAATAAATAGGATCGTTCGATCCAGTTCAAGCAGTCAGCCACACAACCTCCGAGAGATACTAAACGAATCCACGCGTGTCATTACACTGACCTAAAGAACCTTTCGCGCGTCAACTTGCTGACTCAGTAATCATCATTTCTCTCTCAAACTCTATCTACAAATTTCTAAGAAAAGTGATAATATACCCTACCAAAATAGAAATTGTAATCAGCAACCAGATAAATTCAAACCAGTCAAAGGTGAACAACTCCTGAAGACTTAAGACATTTATTTCCTATTTTAATCACGCACACAAACTAACATTTATTTCTTCATAAGTGACATTTTTCATTCTACACAATTTAATCTGTTTGAATACATGAACAACCTTGAACTGTTAATTATTAAGACATCAAATCAATACATGGTCATACTTTGCATTATTCAATCACAAGTTCATTATATGCATATAAATTGTATATAAATGTCTATTATTATTATTGAAACCTAAAATACCGTTGTTTCTTATTGAATTACCTTGCAATTGATTCGTTTTGAATGCTCACCTTTTTATATTTGTTGTGGATTAATATTGTTGAACACACCCATTATCTAGCCTTCTTACCATAACCTTCTGAGAAATCAAACTCATAAGAATCCCCAACAAAGCGATTTCCTGAAAAGAAAATAAAGACTCAGTTATATAACTTGAAGACAGACAGACATACTGTCGAAATATTGTTAAACATTATTAAACACCGTGTTTTTTTCTTTTTTCTTCTGGAAATCGCGCTCTTCCGGAAGTATTGTAAAATATTGGAAGAGTTGCGTCAGTTGTTATTATTATTATTAGCTATTGGAAATTGCTGTTTCAGCCTCATGTGTTTATAAAATATGACTCATGGTACTTCGAAGAATGAAAAAAGTCGTTACGCATATGTAGGTATTTTATCATGAATAAAAATCTTGGTGGACCGATATTATCTTATATCGAAGTTATTTATATACCATATAACGCCCGATTATTATGCTGTTACGATAGCAATCGAAAGGTGTGTTAAAACGTTGAGTCATAACCTGGGTAGCAAATGAGTCAAATTGAGACGAGAAAAAATTATACATCTTTGATCTCATGGTGGGGACTTTTGAGAAAATAAAATCTACCCCCTTTTTTAAAAAACACAAAAACGGTTTGTCTGAAAAGTATCCAGGCTTCCTGATTATCCTGAGTACTGGTGGCGCAACATTAATGTAAAAAGCAACCAATCAGAGGAATCTTACTGCGCATGCGTTAGGTTACTCAATCAGCAGTATGGCGTCATTAAATGAACTGTGTATGGTGTGTCCGTTGTAATGACCGAGCGAGTAGATTCTTCGGGTTTCCTGTAGAGTTTTTTTTTTTATTCACGGCCTTCGCACCATAATCGAAGAGTAGTATCTGTTCGCTTCATTTTAGATGGGAGAAGATCCCTGATCCCAGTTGGTTGGTTGGTTGGTTGTTTAGTTGGTTGTTTTTGTTTAGTGGCATATCAACCTCTATGGATTATTTAATACCGAAATCTAGATATTTTGTACGCATTTTTCTAGATATTAATGGTTTAATTATAGAAGTCTTACTATTTAACCCATAGCTGGAGGAGAAGAGGTGGATTCATACCTTTCCCAAAGGTATTTGCACGTAAGTGAATATAACGAACCCAATTGAAATTTGAACTCGGCTCTCTGATTAACAATTCCGAGTATTATTCATTGCACCACCCGCACATACAAGCTTACTGCACCCTGCATTCCCAAGCGATCACCCATCCATGTACTGACCAGACTAGACGTTATTTAACTTTGGGATCGTACGGGAATCGGTGTTTCCACATGATGTGGCCGTAAGCGCATGGTCCCTGGGGATTCCAATCCCGCAACAGAACCTTTCTCTTTGCATTGAGAGATGCGGACGGTGTAGTAATATCGACCCTAGCGTGTCAGTGATAGGTTGGACCTGACGATTGTACCCGTCTGGGCTCCCATATTAAAAGACCTTATAGAAAATAAATTGAGTAGCTATACAAAAATAGAAAGGGGCGTGAGACAAGGATGCGTCTTCTCCACAGATGTATTCAACCTTTACAGCAACGCCATCTTAAGAGAACTGAAGACCCTACTAGGATTTATTATCGGTTTTAACAATTTAAGATACGATGGACGACTCGGAAAGGGAAGTACAGCCCCTCCCACAACATCAAGCAGGGACTGAAGTTTAAATATCGGTGAAGCGTTTTAACAGAGGATAGAACATGTGGCACCGAGAACCGAACGCGCATAAAAAAATGAAGCAAGGTGTTGAGAAACGGGAAAAAAAACAACGATGGAAACAAAGAAAAGAGTGCTGGATTACATTTACTTATATGGCAATGAATGTTGGACAATTTCCCCAAAGATAAAGAATAAACTACTGTAGAAGCAGCAGAAATGTAGTTCGAAAAAAGGATACTGAAAATTCCATGGATGGATCGATTTAGGAACTCTTAAAGAAAAGAAAGAACACTTATACTCTAAATCAGGAAAAGATAGCTGAAATCCCTTAGACACATAATGAGAAAGGAGAACTTGAAAAACTTTACCTTCACGGGGCATATTGAGAATAAGAGAGATAGGGGAAGGCTTGTGTAGATATATGGTGGAATAGGGGCGGGGGCCTTAGAAAAGGTGCAAAACTGCTATGAGTCAGACGAGATATAAAATTGTGGCAATCCATGATCACTAAGTTCTGATGGGAGACGGCACATAGAAGAAAATTCACATCCTAGTTTAGTAGGGAGGTCATGTATTTGCGTATAAGGGAATATAATGAACCCATCTGGAATTGGAACTTGACTCTCCGATTAACAAGTCATTATCAATTACACCACTCGCACATCCAAGCTTATTTCCAAGCGGTCACCTATCTCGGTACTGACTAGGTTCGACGTTGCTTAACTTCGGTTGAAGTTGATCAGTGATGACCCCAATATGTACTAGGTACAAGAAATACTAAAATAGATTTTGCATTCAATGTCATCAGAGTAGCCAGGTGTAGGGGACCGGCGGGTTAATGTGAGGATAAAATCTCTGGACTAAGACTTCCTGCTGGCCAGTCCCGCTACATAGTAATGTTGGTCTATGATGGAGTCCAAAGAAAGCAAAATAAAACGAACAAGACAGATATATATGTACAAAACAATTATATATTAATGACAAACAGATTGATACAAGAATTACAAATACATCATTTAAAAGATGAATAAAACGTTAGTGTCTGTATGGAAAGTTATTGTGTGTGTGTTGAATTGAAATGTCCGTACGGGTGAATTTTGTTTTTAGCGTTTTCCCTGAACATGGGAAACGCTGGTTGTGTATTAGAGTTCACATATTGGATATGTTAGAGAAAGTTTTTCAGTACCTCGCACCACGTGCGAGGTTGCCGGCCCCAGGAGAGGCAGTTTTGGCCGCACGTGTGCGAAGCCGTGGGAAGAGCCGTGGAAAGAGAAAGAGGCGAAAGGTCAGCCAGTATTTATACTCCCGGGAGAGAGAGACCCCTGTTGAAAGGGTTACGAAACGAAGAGGAGATAACCCGATACAGGTTCTTCAGAGAGTTGATCTGGAAGGTACCACCATAATCATCAGGCGCTGATTCATACCTCGCAGCATGTCAGTGGCTGCTCCCGACATGTAAACTGGTATTCGACCCACCTGTGCTTAGAATGTGAACACATGAAACAACCGAATGACAAGGAGATATATAAATACCCCATTCGAGAGAGAGAGAGGGGGGGAGAGAGGGGGAAAGAGAGAGAGAGTGAGAGAGAGAGAGTCCCGCGTCCTCGCGAGAAAAAGAATCCATGTTCGGAAAAAAAAAAACCAAAGTTACATATCCACTCAACGTATTGACGAAGCCCGAAAGTGAATGAAAAATAATAATTTATCTCATGAGAGATTTGGTCTCCTGTTCGAATAAGTCTTTACAACGATAACATTACAATTTAATTTCAGCCTTGTGCTTTAACTCAACTTTAAGAAGGCTATATTTTTGTTGGTGAAAAAGATAATGTATTTGAAGTCAGATATAAATAATTGTGAACTCTACTACAATCCAAAGCTACAATCGTTTATTAAATACCGTGGACGAAATTAAGGGGAACGAGACGGTGCAGTTGACAGGATTCTTTGCAGTATTGAAAGTGCAAGGTATATCAAGATAAGTGCCGTCCCAATGTGGAATGTATTGAAATGGAAGAAAACGCCATTTCCCTAGATAGGCCATTTTTCGTTAATATTGCATTTCTGAATCATTTGCTGACCGACCGCGTAAAGGTAACGTGATCTGTGATTTTTGACAAATGAATATGCAATCAATAAAATCATTTTATATTTGTCTTTGGAAATTATCTTTTTAGAAGTATAAAATGATTGGAACGATTATTTAGCCAATTCTTTTAATTTTTAATATCTTGAAAATTTTTAAAATATACGAAATGCTATCCAGATCTTTCAGGGATATGACCATGAAAAATTTACTTAATTTCCACCCTCTTCGTAGCAGAAGGATACAGTAGAAACTAATTAATAGACTACTGCACACAGAGGGTAACAGCTTAATTCTGTAGTACATTAGGTTAAGATCATTTTAGAATTTAACACTAGTCATATAAGAACACTTTCTCATTCAAGCAGTTGCTACCTTATCATTTTTTTTTTTATTGCAGCGACTCTTCAGTACTGGCTCTCTACAACTTCCTATCCTTCGTAGCTCTAAGTAATATTTGTAACTTTACTATCCCCCCCCCCTGCCCCTGTTCTGCCATTCATAAGCTAATTAGGTAAATTATTCACTGTTTCCTTCTGTTACCCGTGTTTTCAGATCGTCTCTGAGTGTCAAATTCTCCTGTCCGTTCTTCCTCATTATGGGTCTCATGACTTTCAACTGTCTCTTTCTGATTGTAAGTATACTTTATTTTGTTTCTATTTTCATTTAAACTTCTTCATTGATCACATGCTCCGATGATAGTATCCTCAGCATCCTTCTTTTGAATTGCACCGCTGGTTCCTCAAGTCTACTCTTATTCTGTGATGAAATTTTCTAACAGTCATTACCATAGAGGAAGATTTGGGATCTTCAACCTAGTGTAATAGTTAGCAAGCTTGTCTCGCTAGATCATTTACGACTGAATAATGAGTTCGCTCCTCACTGGGTGCCCCATACTTTCGGTTTTGCGCCGCATCCAAGATACGCTTAGAAAATTACCATATGGGAAGATTTGCGACAAATTTAGCTGCTCGAGTAATGTGTGACAAGGGAGATAAGTTTACAATGTAAGGGAGATAACTAGATGACTGACAAAACTATTCTGAAATAATTTCATTTTAATTAAACATTATTTCTGCTTCAGTATATATATAAGTAGCTACATAAGAAATAATTAGTATGTAATATTTGTAGCCATTGATGACATGAAAAATAAATTGTCCATCTAGTACCCTTTAAACTTGTTAAAAATGTTTTATTTTCGCATTTCAAATCTATTAAAATTTAAATTAAAAATAATTTTTATGTGCTGTAATGTTTAATAGTTTGTATATTTTTTTTAGCCATTTCACTAAGCAAGGCAATAAAGTCATTAAGTTACAAGGGAATTACAAAGTGTTAGAGAATATGAGAAAAAACACTATTAAAGACAGAACAATGAAGGAGCAAGAATTAAGAAGACAGTAGAGGCGTTGGGGTTTAGTGGTTTAAAATGAACAGTTGATTTACCCACGCCAAGAAGATTAATGAAGGATGATAATGACGAAGAAAAACACGAGTAATTTTTACAAAACCAGATAAGGAATTTATTCACGAATTTATACTCTTGAAGTAGTGTCAGTAGCTCGTTTCAGGAAAATAAATCAGAGTTCTTAAAGTCCGTAGTTCTAACGCATTGTTATGAAGAAGAAATGTTTATACAATAGATCAAATGATCTGACACAAAATGATATTAAAAAAAATGTTTAAGACAAAAGTAAGAGAGTTCGTTGCTCATTCAAGGGATATATGGTTTGCTTACGTTCAAAAGTATACGAAGAGAGATAGTTTAAAATACTTAGCCTTCTTGGATTGTTGAGATAAAATTCTTTGAAGTACCGAGTGTTAGTTAGAGGCTAATAATATAATTAGCGAGTAATTTTACACTGGCGAGAACTTCAACGTTGATTGCGAAGAGCTGAAACTTCAGACACTCTTTTCTGATTAATTTAAGTTTTCTCCCCATTTTATATAAAAAAGAATTCCACGTAGGCTCGCTACTTTTCTTCTTCTTCTTCTTCTTCTCGGCTAATGCCTGTGAAGGCAAGGTTTTCATTGGTCCAATAAGGATTGGCATTACATTTAAATTTTTAATGATCAAAGTTGAAACAAGAAGCCGGAAAAGTGTTCTGCAAGCAAGAAGTGCGATAGAACTTAAGGTTACATCTAGCCATATCAACTATACCAATCTAGTACTGTGCTTAAATTCATAAAGTTTAGGTATCAAAGAGGAAAGCTCATCAGGACAATTACCATTAAAATATCTATAGAAAAGGCACAGGGAAGCTACATCTATGCTTTACATTCACTGTCATATGGTAGGGCGGATCTGAACAATTTCATCACAGATTAAGAAACTTGAGGCAACAAAAATGTGATTCTACAGAAGGATGCTGAGAATATCATGGACTGAATATGTGAGCAACGACGAAGTTTGGGAGAAAATAGAAATAAAAAGGATACTTATGTGCCCTTTCAATTGACTCTTTCCAATCATATAAGTTATACTTATTATCAGAAAGAGGTATTTCTAGGGAATATAATGTGAAAAGAGGGCTTAGAAAATTTGACACTCGGAGAACATATTGAAGGCAAGAGAGCCAGAGGAAAGCAACACATAAGCTGCCGATTCTACATTTTTGTGTAAATGGTTGGCAGAACAGAATCTTGCAAAGAAAGTAAAAATAACAAACTTTTATTTTACTAAGAGCTACAAAAGACAGGAAATTGTGGAGAGACATTATCGCCCATGTCCTGAGAGGACACGGCACATAGAAGAAGGTGGTTCATATAGGGTAGTGAGAGCGAAAATGTTTTTTTATAAATTCGCCCCAAGCAAAGTGATAATGCCACGAAGATGCGTGGGGTTACTGGGAGTGAAGGAGAATGACAGGACATTACGAGGAACCGAGAACACAATCCTAAACAGGAATAAACCTCTACTCTTGTTTAAAAGATCGGAGACAACAGGCGAACCTATCTACTCCTATTGAAAGAAAAATAAATAAATTAAAAAATAAATAAATAATAAATAAAAGTTCAGCGTTTAAGCGAAGATGTTAGAAGTATAAAGTTATAATAATAAACAAATATTTTGTAATAAATACATTTTATAAAACAATTTAGTAAGAAAGGAAAAAAGTCCTTTTTGTATGTGTAGTGTAGAATGTGAGTATTTGCTTAGTATTGTAGCGGACCGTGGGGGTGAAGATGTGAAGAGATATCAGAAGGTTAAATTTTCCTGCTGTCGGGTCCAGCTACATGAGAATGTCGGACTTTAATTAAGTCCAAAGAAAACAAACAAGACCGATATACATGGGTAAACAAATATATATTAATAACAAAACAAGTTAAACAAAGACATGGACTGTTACATAGAGTTTGTATGGAGAAATTATGTGTGCGTGCTGTAAGTGTTCGTACGTACGTGTATTGTTCTTAACGCGTTCCCAGAATTTGGGAAACGCTGTATCCGTGAGAGGTCACCTATTGGTGTAAGTGGAAAAAGAAAAATTTTACCTCGTCTCCGCGCAAGGTAGCGGCCCGAGACCTAAGTCGGAAAAAAGAGTGAGATTTTACTTCGTCTCCGCGCGAGGTAGTGGCCCAAGGCCTGAGTCGAAAAAGAGAGAGAGAGAGAAGGGTCAGCCAGTATTTATAGCCAGGGGAGAGAGCCCCCTGTTAAAGGATTAATGAACTGAGGAGGAGCTAACTGCGACAGTATCGAGTTAATAGGTGAGTTACTGTTTAAATCAACGGTTCTTTCATTCGACTCCTGACTGGCTGCAATCGACTGCCTGTCTGCTGTTTGACTGCCTGTCTAAATGGAATGTTATCGCCTCTTATTGTCCACTATCGTGTAGACTGTTTGGGTGTTTGCTGCCTGTGTGTAGAAACGATCTGAGTAGGCGATTCCTGTTTCTATAACCTGCTGCTTAAGAGTTATGGTGTTTACACAAAATAGTATGATTTGCGTGTGTCTTTTTTATTCAATAAAATTTTACTTTGTTAAATTCCTGTTGGCTTAAAACTTATGGATAAACTTGTGTTTTGGCCATTTTTTGTGGTAGTAGCTATAACTACAAGAACTCCTACAGAAGGTAATGAAGGAAAGCAAGGACTAAGTATCAATTGCAAGAAGACGGAATACATGGTTGTTAGCAAAAGAAACAGCCCAACATGCAAATTACAAATCGGAGATATCAAACAATTTAATTATCTGGGAAGTGGTTTAACAGAGGACAGAAAGTGTGACACTGAAATCCGAAGGCGAATTGTAATACGTACCGAAAGATGCTTTCCAAAAGCTAAGCAACGTTAAGAAACATGAAAATTTCATTAGAAACAAAGAAATGAGTACTGAACTGTTACATAATATCAGTCCTTCTATATGCCAGTGAATGCTGGAGAAGAGCCTTGAAGCAACAGAAATGTGGTTCAACAGGAGGATGGTAAGAATACTATGGACCGAACATGTAAGCAACGATGATATTTTAGAGAAAATGGAAACAAAATAGACCATATTAATTAACGTCAGAAAGAGACAGTTAAATTTTTTAGCGCACAGAATGAGGAAAGAGGGTTTGGAAAATTTGATAGTCACAATTTACTTTTTGTATGAATGATTCATTGTTATATATATATATATATATATATATATATATATATATATACAGTGTAACCCGGATATAAGAGAGTTGTCGGGACCGGAAAAGAAGTATCTTATATCCGGGTTTCTCTTATATCAGGGTTTGGTCTATTTTGTTTTATTAACACAGGCTCTAATTTGGGACCAGAGAAAATCTCTCTTATATCCGGGTTACACTATATATATATATATATATATATACACAGCAAAGGAAAGTGTGTGTGTGTGTGTGTGTATATATATATATATATATATATATATATATATATATACATATATATATATATATACAGCAAAGCAAAGTGTAAGGAGATGCAAAAAGGAACGGTCTTACATATTGTTATACCGAACCTATGGACTATAATGGATATATCCCAATTCGTGTAAATACAGTAGAACATACTGTATGTGCTAGATATTTGGATTCACTGGGATTGACCTTGATTCACTTCTAGCTCACCACTAGCAGTTGATTACTTATTACATGCCGCTGGCGAATATTGGATTTTGTTCCTGTTATAAATATTATCGTTCCATTTTCAACCTTCGTTTTGGTTATTCTTATTCAGTAACCTTTTCCTAGGTTACAACACATATACTGTGGAGATACTCCTGTGTCTGGAGAAGCCACGTTTAGGACTCCAGATTCAAACGGGACGGATTCATCTATTATGTCCCAAGTGAGAACATATTCCACGAAGGTGAATGCCGAATCTTGGGTTTTCCCAAATTAAGAACTGAGAGACGGAGTTTCTTTCTATATCTGGGGAAGATATATTCCCAAAAGGAAACATCACTATGGACTTGTAAGCTGCTGGGGGAAGCAGATTCAACCTCTCTCCGAGCTGTGGGGAGGAGAGTAAAGAAAGCAACCTGCTGTAAACTAGTAAACAAACTGAATAAGTGGACATTCTCGTCACTGTATGAAGTGACGTCACTAAGTGGTCGTCATTTGACCCATGACTTTGTTTAAATTGCGCATACAAAAAAAATGAGCAGATGTGGGCTTTCGAGAAGATCTGAACGAGAGGATATGCATTCTTCAAAATGGTAATTGAATCTTGCTGGGCTGCGAACATTCTGTGTCCAAGTGGTCTAAAGCATGCCAGAGAAGAGAGTTCGAACCTAGCCAGTGGATACAATTTCTTTCTTTATTAAGTCTTTAGATTACACAAACTGGTAGACGCAATTCACATTGTAAAACTAAAAAATAAGAGGGTATCTACTCGAACATGGGTTTCCACAAAATAATGTTTAGTAGTGAGAAATATGTATTTAGTCTGCGCATTGGTATGTCTATGTACATTATATATGTGTGTGCGTGGGTGGGTGAATGCGTTTGTCTTTATGTTGACATCTCTCTCTCCCTATTTATATATATATATATATATATATATATATATATATATGTGTGTGTGTGTGTGTGTGTGTGTGTGTGTGTGTGTGTGTGTGTGTGTGTGTGTGTGATGGACTCTCGCGTCGTATGAGGGTCAAGCAACTCAGTTCCTAGGAATCGACAGCCCAGACACCAGCTCATATGATTTGATTATAGTGGTGATGGCTTTGTGCAGAACCAACCACATATTTTGAAGGGCCGAATACAGAGACCTGGCGTACTACGTGCCACAAGTTCCCCAAACGCAGGTTTTGAATTCAGAGTTGTCCTTCTCCTAGGCCAGTTGCCATCCAAGGCTATAGAACCCAGTCTGTCCTCCATAGCTGGAGGGAGAAAAGGATTAACTTTCCCAAGGGTATTAGCACGTAAGTGAATGTAATGGATTCGACTAGAATTCGAACTCGGCTCTCCGATTCCGATATATATATATATATATATATATATATATATATACACACACACACAGAGTTCACCAAAAAATGTATATCCACTTCAGGAAAGAAAAAAACATGTCCTTCATAGTTTTATCAAATTGCGATAACACTCTTGTAGTATTTTTTCGATAGATGGCATCACCGTCAAAGCTGTAACATCAACAAGTCCTAAAGGATGTTATGAATCGCAGAAAACCGACTACATTGACGGCCCTTAGACAAGAAACTAAAAATACATTTGCAACAATCCCATTGGACACTTTGGACAACGTTGCCCAAGCAGTAGTTCGCCATAATAATATATGTCTAGAAGTTAAAGGCCGCCATTTTGAGCATCTCTTGTGATTGTAAAGCGCAAAGTAACTTGTATTAATGTTGTGATGCCTGAATAAATATAGTATTGCAATATCTATACAAGTTTTTCATTTTCTAAATTTTGTATACATATTTTTGGCGGGCACTATATATATATATATATATATATATATATATATATATATATATATATATATATATATATATATATATATATATATATATATATATATATATATATATATATATATATATAGTGTGCTTTACTTAAAAGGAAAATAGAGCGTTATTGAAATGCGCCGTCGGATCAAACGGTGATTTCTCCTATAAAGGAGGACGTAGGTTCGATCTCTGCCGAAGAGCACCTTTACTTTATTGGGATTTCTCGAATGCCGAGGGTGATAGATGTATTACCCACTGTTATATATTTCAAATACATGTATTTACTATAATTTATTATTATTATATGTGTTTGTGATGGCATATGTATTGCGTTTGTATATACGAACGTATATGCTTGAATATGTGTATGTTTTTACGCAAAATATATATGTAGGACTGCTGAAAAGTTCTCGGCTACACCAAGAAACTCTTTCAAAAACTTCTGACGTTTGGTCACGTTTTGGGTCGAGTTTTTTTCATCACCCCCTTGGACATTTTCTATGTGTGCATGTCCACATGTATATGGGTGTTAATGTGCATATATTTACTAAAAAATAACTTAGTCTAGCATGAGGTCACTGTATTGGATCAATCATCGAAGATCGAATTCGCTACTTTCGCCAACAGATATTTGACATGAACTTGTGTACGTTTCTGCATACGTATTTGTGTGCGTGTGTGTGTGTGTGTGTGTGTGTGTGTGCGCTTCATGTATGTACACGCCAGCGTTTGTTGATAATGAATGGATGGGTAGATGTGCGTGCTTGTATTGTTTCGGGAATCGCATTGGCTTTCTTTGTGTTCACGTTTCCTTGGATATGTTACAATAGAAGATGAAATAAAGAAGAGTTACTTCACCTCCGTTCCCCCCACCTCTCTCTCTCCGACACCACCTGAACCAATTAAGTTATGAAAAGGCTATGACTTGGCAGCAAACGAAAAAGAAGTCAAAGGTGTGTCGGCGAAATCAATCTGTAAGAAATTAAAAAAAAAATAAAACTAAGAGTAAAAGAAATAAAACAAGATGGCGCGTCGTGTTATGCGGACATTTCTTTTTTTCGCCACTTGTTTATTTGTCATTATTATCGACACTTTCGCCGATATGCCATCTTTTAAATATACTCAACAGGCAGGTAAGTGAAATGAAAAATAATTCTATAACTCACCTTTCTTCATAAAAATATTCGGGCTGATTTCCATCTTTTCCCTGCTTTGTTTTATCAAAATATTAATTAATAAATAGGAAATTAGTTCAAACTAACTTTTTGCAAGAAAAACATTAGAAACACTCGTGAAAATTTCATAGTTTTCCTATATGAATTTTCTGATGAATCTTCTTAATTATTAATTTAACCATTGAATAAGAAGTTCCTTGCGAGTTTAACCAGTATAAAATATCAATAGAAATTTCCCTATTGCATCGTTAAATATTTGAGCTTAACAACTTTAACAAAATCTTACAAGAACAAACATAAAAAAATATGAATGCAGATCATTGTTTAAAGATGTGAGCAGGTACAAATGAAAAGATGTGAAATTAACAAGATTTTCCATTTCAGTAAAGCAGATATTTAAACAGTGTTATCGCGTCCTCTGTCTTACTTTTCTGTTTTTCTCCCCCCCCCCACTCACACACACACACACACTCATTGTTTATCTGAAGTAATGGCAGGGTGTGCACATGTGCTAAACAATTATTACGAAACAAGCAGAATTATATGATGATTTTAAAAAAGTCAGACAAGAAGTCAATATCCTTTTTTCTTTTTTTATTTATATCTACTAACTACTTACTTAGTATCGTTATTTGCACGTCTAATATTATCTTTGGACCGAATTAAGTTTGGATCTTATAGCCTTAATTAATTTGCCACACTCATTGATATAGTAAATAACATTTTTATTTACCACAATTATAGGAACTTTAACCTGTTATTTATTACAATTTTTTGTTATGGATAGGTGTGTAAGTAAGCTAATTTTCATAAAATAAAGTCATTTCTAAATATTCGTACAATTGCACGAATATTTAAAAAAAATAACTGTATTTCTAACTAATTAGATGCCTGATATAAAAACAAGTTCATAGATTTTAATAAATTTCATTATTCAGTTTACAGGAGAAAAGCAATTAAAAACGTATTGATTTAGATAATTTTTTCAGCTGTCGGCGAGTGTTTTGATTTTTATCACTTCGTTTACCACTTTGAAGGAAAAGGGAGCTGCTTGGTGGAGGTGAGCAAGCATTTTCAAGTTGACTGAATACGACCCGAGGAAACAATAACGAACGATTTGCGAGGATTATCTCGACCTTGTCTACCAAGGCACGCACGAGGTGGCGCTGTTTCAGCACTTTAAAAAGGGCGGGACAATAAAACCCCTTCCTCTTTTTGCTCCGAGATGTAGTAATGTAGTAGTGAAAACAACAAAACTTCTCTCCACCTGAGAAGATTATTTCTCTCGGCAGGCCGTTTTCTTAATTGTAATCAACCACGCGGCACACACACACACACACACACTATTTCTAACAACAAAGCCTATAAATATTTTTCTTGCTTGCTTCACCTGTGTACACACAAATGTTTTCTTTTTTCTTGAATTATGTTATTCTTTATTATTCTTTATTATTCTTAATCATTTCAACCCAAGCAAGTTGCACTAGGGTGCAAAGTGTTACTGGTTGTGAAAGAGAATGAGAAGACCTTAGTGGGGAGAAAGGACAATAAAAGAGCAGCTTTCAGGAAGACATAAGGCGGCAATTTACGTTGCATTTCAATTTTTGAAGAACGTAGTTGGCAAGGAAGCAAGAAACCGGAGGAGAATTCCACAGGCGAGAGAAGAAACTATTAGAATAGAACTTGCGGATACATTTAGCTATTTCAACGGTAAAAAAAATGAGTTAGTTGCCAATCTAGTAGTACACTTAAATTCATACAATCGAGGTACTAAAGAAGGGAAGAACAATTACCATGCGAATATTTATAGAAAAGACAGAGGGTAGACACGTCATGGCGGCGGGAAAATGACTGAAATAGAGATGCCATGCCAGGACCGATAATATTACAGATAACTCTTTCGATTTTGTCGAAGATCTCGAGATATGCGTAGCAAGAGCACCAGACCAAATATTACAATAATATTCACTGCACGAAGGAATGGTAGATTTATAAATGGATTCTGACGAGAAAAAACTGTTTTTGGCACGACACAATGAACCAACTTTCCTTACAGTTATAGGAAACCTGGATTCAATATAATCGCTCCACTTCATGTCAGTAGAAAACGTGAGATCAAAAAGTCACAAAGTATTACTCTCCTGAAGGTTAGAAATGGCCATGCTGATGGAAGACAAAATGGTTCTATATGCTGATTAAGTACAGCAGTTTCGTTTTGGAGGCGTTAAAATTTACAAGCCATCTCTTGCCCCATTTAACAACTGATGGGAGGTTATTTTCAAGAGAAGTTGCCAGTTGTAATTTGTCATACCTATCGGATATAGCATCAGCATAAATACCTAGTTGGGGACTGATGACGTCGGGAAGGTTGTTGATCACGATAAGAAACAACGTAGGTTCCGAGATATAGCCCAAGAGTGGGGAGAATTAATGTAAAATGATCTAGAAGCGTGGCCGTTCAACACAACCTTCATTATACGATTTGTTAAGAATGGTTGGATTAAGCCAAATATTTGTCCAGAGAGCTTGTGAAGAAGGCCAACATGCCAAACGTATTCGAGTTATCTAAAGCCACAGCCCGAATCTCGTCGTTCTTATCTAAGGCCTGATAGACAAATTCAGTAATAACTGTTTGCACATCAGCGGTTGACCTAGAGAAATAAAAGCCATATGGTTCACCTGAAAAAGCGCAGTGTGAAGTAAGATGCGTAACCAATTTGAAGTTGATTAGAGCATCTAGTACTTTACCGAAAAGGGATAATAGACTAATAAAACGATAATTAGAAGGATAAGAATGGTCACCAAGGTTCATAAAGATAGGAACTACAGACGAGGGTTTCCATTAAGCTGGAAAGTAAGAACCAGCAAAGCATTTGATGAAGAATTTGTAGAGAACAGAAGCCAGTTCAGCAGCACGTTGCCTTATGACAATTGTGGGGATACCGTTAAATCTGTAAGCCTTGTGGGAATCTAGATTGGAAACCATGAAAGGAGTGCATATCCCTCAGATGAGATTCCGTTCTAGGGGAAATCAGATAAAGATATTTCTGAAGAGTGGAGTTTGATGAGAATTTCCGAGCAAAACATTCTCCATTATCAGCAGTAGATAACAATACTTCAAATTGATTGTAGAGAGGAAGGGTTGAGGATTTAGTCTTGTGCCACCGGTAATCTCTAGAACCAAATTTGTAAAAGGCTATACAGCGTCTCATGCGACTTAGATTCGTTGAGGACAAATGATCTAGAAGCGTGGCCGTTCAACGCAACCTTCATTATACGATTTGTTAAGAATGGTTGGATTAAGCCAAATATTTGTCCAGAGACATCATGAGCTTACACTCATTACAAGGGGATACAAAAGGGCGTCTGTTATGATCCGAACACTCTCGTTGGTTTAGCCACAAGTGATTTCTGTGGGCCATAGCGGTTGAACAGGCAGAAGTTAATCAAGAAAAAAGATTGCGATTTCACTTGGTATTTCAATGTCAGTACAAAAGCTTCGATGCCAGCTTTCACCCGGGAAGAAATCTCAGGGCCACAGTTTTCAACGGGAAAAATAAAAATTTAATTCCAAGAAGAAAATAATGAAATGAGTCCCAATCAGTGCGTTGGTACCAAAAAGGTCTTGTTAATAGGTGATTCTTACCTAACAAAAGAACAGAACGAAATATCTACAGACACTACCGAGTGATCAGAGTTGCAAAGCGCGATATGTGGGTCCGGAGAGGTGGTAAGGAACAAATCAAATAAAGAAGCGCGTCGGTCAGAATTACTAGGGAAATCTACGATCTGAGTAAAAGAATGAGCAATTGAGAAATTCAAAGTCTGGATGTTGGCGAGATCAGTGGCATTAGAGTGGTGAAGCCATTTGACAGGACGAGCAGTGAAGTCACTTAAACACAAACATATTTTCAGACGAAAGAAACAAGACGAGAAAGTTTTTTTTCGTGTTTTTACATCTAAATTTTTCTTAGCGTGCATGGGTTCTTACAGTCCTTGTCTGTAGTAGTTTGCCTCGCGTGTATGTATGAAAGAAGAGGCAAGGGAAAAAAGTGAAGAAAAAAGTGTAACTGTCACGTAGCTTGGCGAGGAAGAGTGTAACTTTCACGTAGCTTGGCAAGGAAGACGGGTGATTTAGTAAGGGAATCTCTTTAAAGGCATGCCGTGAACAGTTGTCGTTCCTTACTGGTTTTGTCTGTCTAGAGACTTTACTTAAATACTCTACGAAGGAATCACGAAACATGGTTTTCATTGTCGGTGGGGAACGCAACCCGTTGGTTGAAAAATGTTAAATATCTGTTGTCAAATGATTAATTTATTAACCATAAGAATGCGCGGATCCTCCGACTCAGAAAACATTTTTGTCATTTGATGAATTCCGTCTTCAATCCACAGGGTCTTATATATATTGTATAGATAGATAGATAGATAGATATGGGCTTAGGTGTTTTTTTTTAAAACACTTTTTTGATTTTTAATCGTTTTGTCATATGATAAACTTTCAAGGTGGAAGAGGCCAATAATAGTAGTCCCTGTCGATCATCTAAGGTGATACAAGCCGACCGGAAGGTGGCAAAGACGATAGCATAGTGGCCACAGAGTTGCCCACCGGAAATTATTGTAGAGACACCTATCCATGCGTGATAAGGCACTAAAAGAACCCCGATATTAGGCAACTTTTGACCAGAGCAGCCTCTCCAAGTGCTACCAAAGAGTTCTGGCTCCTTGCTCTCAGAATACAACAACCAGAAAACTGTCAAACCAGTACCCTCAATAAGAAGAGTCGTGGCCCACAGCCAGTAATATCGGCAAAATGTCATGGCAGTCAGTCTTATTAAGGCCTCGGAGAAGGGAACTGAAAACCCCCACCCTAAACAGGAAATGATAAGTCTCTACAGAGAAGGAATGTGAACTTACCTACCCCTCTTGAAAAAGCAAATGCCTAACAAGAAATTAGTAGATAAAATCCCGAAGTGTAGGTGGAGATGACCAGCAATTTATTTTATTTCTTAAGCACCAGGGAGAAGGAAAAGTTAAGGAATGAAAAACAAGCACCCACGTACATATGTATAGAGGAGCTATCCAGTTGGTCAAATGTCTGGACTTTTGGTAACTCGTTGCCAATTAATAAGTGCAATTATCTTTTAGATTTCATTCCAATACCTTCCCATACCTCTGGCCAGGTGGGTGGAAAGGAAGTCAAATAGATAGAGAAAAAATGTAGATTTGCTTGTTCATATCGACAAATTTTCAAATTTTCTTTCAACTCTAATAACTGAAATCTAAAATACGTATGGAGAATTTCCTTATAGACTGCGCTCAAAACAAATTGATCACTTAGACAGATTTGCATCAATATACATGTATGAGGGTAAGTATAAAATTAAGGACGTTGACAGATTATTTAAAGTAAAGAGTATTAAACGATAATTTATATATATATATATATATATATATATATATATATATATATATATGAATAAAGTGTCGTTGTCGACACTTGAGTTTGAACATAGATCATCAATTAACAAACACAGGCAATCCCATTATTGAGTTAAGTAGACCACGTGACTATAGAGGAAACGCAAGAATTTTGCAATAATTTCCAAATCTGTGTTTTTCATTGCAAAAAGACGCCCAAATTTCCTGTACAAATTTATAGTTCCATTTTGCCGCCAGAAAAACAAGACAAAAAAAACCCCAAGATTTTTTAATCAAAGTTTCGAATCTTTTAAACAGGATTAAAAAATATTGCATCAAAAAATCCTTTGATCTTTCCTTTTAATTTTGACAATAAAACTTTGGTTTTAATTAAATTTTGGACATATTTTCATCATGTATGCCCATTTTTTGGCTAATCTTTTGAGGTACCTACCTACCTACATATATATGAAAAATAAACAGATTAGTTAATAAAACGAGGATAAACGAAAGGGTACCAATATAATTAGTACGATAAACATTTATTAAATATTAATTATTAAACATATGACAGAAATAAAGCACGGAAAGAAAGGTTTTAAGTTCGGAATTTTCGGACACGCCTGTGATTTCATCAACGGACCAAGAAATATACAGAGAAATGAGAATTACTCACCGACAGAAGTTTTTGTAGACAGTGTATTTTCTGTTGGAAATCATATTGCTAGCAAAATCCCGATATCTGTTTGATTCCTCGGTGTGCAAAACTTTTTATGAAAATAAACAAATTTAAAATTTTGATCGGTGTAAAAGCGATAGGCAGGTCTATTATTATTACTACTGTGTGTCGTGGGGGGAGTGAGATTGTAAACAGATGGTGAGAGTTATAGGTCGGAGAGGGTAAAGACGTTTCGCGTGTCTGAAGTTTTGGTCAAAATTATCCGACCAAGTTAAGTTTAGAAAGACGAGCTGTGATTAGAATAACGTGATGAGAAAAATGGAATCTATAATAAATTATATATATATATATACACATACGCACACACACACATAGATAAATACACAACTAAATAAATAATAAATCAAAAAGAAGGAAAAAATAAAAGAAATTAAATTAAAATGATCCCAGAATACATATACCGCGTATGTGGCGAGGACCTATCCAGTTAGTCAAATGCGTCGTCTTTTGGTAACTTGGTGCCAATGAAAAAGTGGAATTATCTTTCAGATTTCATTCCATCACCCTCCCATACCTCTAACGCGGGGGTGGGATATAAAATTCCTCCTCGTGTTGAATTTCTATCCTTTGAAAATGCTGAATACATTTACTTTGTCTGTGTCTGGAAAAATTTAAATCATATAAACGATAACATTTGGTACGCCACCTGTAGGGTGAAACATTTACTAAAGTTCAACACACTGCTACTTTAAAATTATTTCTAATCTGAATAACAGGGTTTGATTAATAGCTTGTTGGTACCGTGAAAATTTTTCGTAAAATCAGAAGTCATTACATAAATAATGAAGGAATAAAATACATCCATATTTTGAGAGTTTTTGCCTCTTTTTCAGATCGGACTTGCAACGCCTGTCAATTTGCCATTAAAGGTAAGATATGAAAATTGTGAAAATGCTTAGTTAAATTTTTTAAAAAATGATAATTATTTTTAGAAATTAATTAGTGTTTTACACTTAGTTCCTCAAAATACAAATGTGAAATATTGTTAACTAGCTTAAGAGCCGCAATCCGTTCGAACTTTTAAACTAGCAACTGCGGAGGGCTAATTGGGGCTACAGCCCAAAACTAAAGGGACCTCAGTCCAGCTTAGACAACAACAATGATAACTTTAAGTAAATAACTTTGTATTCCTCAATTCACTCCATGGAATTTCAAAACCTTACTTTAATTCTGATTCAGCCGAAAATTGAGTTCTTCAAATCACAAACTCTGTAGAACTTCAAAATCTCACGTCATGAAACCTCTCACTTTAACTCTGATTCCTTGGCATTTTGAAGAAATAAAATTGATTTCTTTAATTCACAAAGTTTTGGAGATATTTTAAATTAAATTTAAAACAATTTTTTTAAATTCACAAAGTTCTTGTGTTACTTTAAACTCGATATAAATTAAAAACTTTTAAAATCAATTTTTTTTTCAGTTATTTTAAAATTTGAATTTTTAATTGTTCCCTCCTCATCCGGACACAAACCCCAATCCTGGATGTTCAGACGCCAGATGAAGAGTAGATTTTCAATCGCAGGATCATCCTGATTCCATAAAGGTATAACGTGTCTATGTGGAGCAAGTGTGGCCCTAGTTAGAGGGGTTTCAGATACACAGAATATGCCGTTTATTTATTTAGATGGTAAGACAAAAATCATGTAAATATAATTCTTTTATGCGCCGTGTTCCTTCAGGTCTTCTTTTCTAAATATTTCTTTAAGTCTCAGCTCTCTTTCATACTTAGCGTGGATTTTCCGTAATTTACTACATTTAGTTTGATAAAACACTTACTTCGCTGAATTGCTTTAAACCTCGGCTCTCCTGCAGACTTCGTTTGAAATTTCAATAATTTATTACATTTACTTTTATTAGTTATTCTTTTTTTTCAGCAAACCATTAACATCAACTCTAGTCTATATATGTGTATTTTTTATGATACATAAAACTTGTTGACTAACATTGCTTAAGAAACAGAAATCCAGGTTAATTGCCACATTAAGACTATTTTTAATACCAGACATTTCAATAATCAAATATAGTTTTACTAGTTGAAGTACCTGTCTACGCCAGGTAAAAAATCAAGACTTGAATTGCATCTGCTTATAATAGTACTGTGACGAATGTTATTTTTTTAATCATTTCACCCCAAACAAAGCAATAAAGCCACAAGTGTCAAAGAACATGAAAAAAAAAAGAAAAAGATTATTGATTCGTTTTTTTTTTATGTATTATCAACCATTTACAGGTTATTTAAAGCCAGAACATATTTTTAGATTGTAAGAATTTTTTTTTATTTAATGATTTAGTGATACAACTCTTACTAATTAACCCACAGCTAGGGGGAGAATAGATGGAATTATACCCTTTCCTAAGGGTATTTGCGCGTGAGTTAATATAATGAACCCAACTGGAATTGGAACTCGGCTCTCAGATTAACAATTCCGAGCCATTATCTATTACATCACAGCTTACAGCACCTGGTATTCCAAAGTGGTCATACATCTAGGTATAGACCAGACTCGACATTGCTTAATTTTGGTGATTATATGGAAACCAATGATAAACATTTTAAACCCTAGAACACTAACCATCAATTAAAATTACCCCACTACTAACCATGGGTATATCATACCTGATTTTGAAAATATAAAAAAAAATATTAAATATAAATCTTTATTTGAAATATTTTACATGCAGGCACTTCAAACTTTGTACTTTGAGTTAGCATTAATAGGAACTGAAAAATATATTATTTAGCTAAGAAAATCAGGTACTGAAAATTGTAATTAAAAATAGGAAAATTTGCGCTGGGTACTATTTACCCATGGTTAGTGTTCTAGAGTTAAGGAGAGAAAACAATAAAAGAACAGGAATTGAGAAGACATAAGATAATGATTGATGTTGCATCTAAGAAGCTGGAAGAGGTATCGATAAGCGAGAAAAGAAAATCTTAACATAGAAATTATGGTTACATCTAGCAATTTCAAAAGTAAAATGATGAAACCAATGTGCGCTTAAATTTGTAAAGTTGAAGTACCAAGAACAAAAACTCATCAAAACAATTTTCTAAGAAAATATCTATAGAAAAGGCACAGGGAAGCTATAGTTACAGCAGTGGGGAAAGTGACTAAAGCTGAGATTCTGGGTCAAGACCAATAATAATGCAGATTCTTTGGATTTTATCAAAAATATCTACATACATAGAAGAAGCACTAGACCAGATGCATGGACAAATAACTTATAAATATGTAAGATAGATTCTGGCAAGAAAATTGTCTAGAACAACACAGTGAACCGATTTTCCTATCAACTTCGTGTCAATGAAAAACGTTAGCCTCGGAAGGCACAATGAGTCACTCTCCTTAACATCAGCCATGCTGATATGAAGGCAAAAAAGGCTCTCTAAGACGATTAAACAAGAGCAGTTTTGTTTTGGTGTTAAAATTAACAAGACATTTCTTGCCCCAATTAACAACAGATTTGCAGGTTATTTTTTAGATCAGCTGCTAATTTGACATTATCATACTGATCAGACTTGTTATTATGTCAGGAATGAATAGTTGTGTCATCAGTATAAATACTTGATGACATCAGTAAGGTCAGTGATGAAAATTAGAAACAATCTAAGTCCAACGATAGAGCCCTGTGGGACACTAGCATTTACGCATAAAGATATAGAAGTGTGGCTGTTTTCATTTCAGTTTAATAAGATTGAATCAGATCAAAATTTAATTCAGAAATACTATAAAACATTAAATGCCTTAAGCTATCTAAAGCAACAGACTGAGCTTCACCATTATTATCTCAAGTCTCAATCTCTTTCAGCAATAACTGTTAATACATCAGCATTTAACCTATAGAAGAAAAAAAAATTACTTGTCTGAAAGAAGACCTTACAAATTATGATACGTAAGACTTAATTAAAGCCTGTAGCTCTTTAACAAACAGGTGGAATCTAATAGTTTGAATTATCTGATAGTTCTTAGACAGGAACTACAGAAGAAAATTTCCAACAAGCAAGAAGTAAGGCGTTTACTGTAGAGTTTAGAGAGAACAGGAGCCAGTTCAGGAATACATTTCTTAAGAAATATTACATGGATATCATCATGTCCACATGCTTTGTAGGGATCCAGTTTAGAGATTTTAGCAAAAACCACAGAGTTATCTGCCTATCATATAGTAGAGACCCAGTTCTAATTGGAAAGTCAGGCAAAGATATATCAGATGTGTCAAGAGTAGAATTGATATTTATGAACAAAACATTCTGCTTTAGCAGCAGATGAAAATTGAGTCAAGAGAGGAGTGATAGAAAACTTACCCTTACTTAACACACTATTAGAGCTGCCAGTAGTCACAAGAGCCAAATTTGTTAAATCTATATGGTGTCTCATTCTGTCAAGAAAGATATAGCCTCTTTAAGGACATGTTTACAATTATTATGAGTGAATACAAAGCAGTTTCTGTTGTGATTGAAATTATTACGTTGGTACAGCTGGAAAAAGTTATTCCTGTAGGCTATACTGGCTGAACAGACAGGTTTGAACCAAGAAGAATGTGATTTCACCTGGTATTTCCAAGAAGTCACAAAAGTATCAATGCCTGCTGTTACCCAAGAAACCTCAGTGGTATAATTCTCAATAGGAACTTAAAAAATTTCACTCTAATGGGTGTTGCGAAGAAAGTCATGAAATGAATCCCAATCAGTATCTTCTGGTAACAGAAAGACGTTTTGTGAATAGGAGTTCATGCCTAATAGATGAGTCAAAAGTAATATTAACAGATGCTACAGCGTGATCCAAGTTTCCAAGAGAACAAAGTTGTAATTTTTTTTAATAAAGTTCACCTCAAATAAGGCTGTAAAGCCACTAAGATACAAGGGGTTACTGGGTGTGAAAGAATTAGAAAACAGAAACATTACTAAGGAGAGAGAACAAAAAAAGAGTAATCAGGAGGACAATCGATAGCGATTGAGATTGCATTGAAATTTTTGAAGATTAAAGTTGACTGGAAAGCATGGAGCCGGAAGAGGGTTCCACAAGTGAGAAGTGTGAGAAAAGAAAATGTTAGCATAGAACTTACTGTTTCATGTAGCCAACTCAACTGTAAATTGGTGAGAACTTGTAGTCAGTTTAGTACAGCAATTAAATTCATAAAGTTTAGATACCCTGGTGAAGAGCTCATCTGAACAGTTACCATGAAAGTATTTATAGAAAAGGCAGAGATAGGCAACTTTACCACAGTGGGAAAGTGACTGGAGCCGAGACACCAGATCAAGACCAATAATATTGCTGATTCTTACAAATCAAGTAAAGAAGCTTCTTGATCAGAATTATTAGGGAAATGTTTTATACCATATCTATGAACACTAATGGGTATGTCCCAATCCTCATAAATACATTGGACACAATTGTAAGTTGGGGTATTATGCTGTCTAAGTAGTCCACCACTAGCAGTGGTTTACCTACTTCATGTCACTGGCGAGTATTGTATTTTACTGATGCTATAAAGATTACCATTTCATTTCTAACCTGTTTTGGTTATTCCTCATTTAGTAACCCTTCCTAGGTTACAACAGGAAACAAGTAAGAAAATCTCCTATTTGACTGAGCAAAGGGAAAAATTGAAAGTCTGAATACTAGCAACATCAGAATGATTAAATCAGCTGACTTGAAGAACATTAAAATCACCAAACACAAAGATACTATAGGATGATCAGAAATTGGCTAGACAAAACTGTTTGGAATCCATCAATAGTTATGCTAACACATAGTTACAAACTGAGAGTTCAAGCATACTGGGCTTGTTCAACTACTGATAACACCAGATTCTGCACTCTTTTGCAAAAACTGTAACTAAGGTCTCAAATCTTCATTATTTCTCAAGAAGTAGGAAGCTTTCAGCTAAAACCAACTCCTATCAGGTCCTCTCATTTCATTATTTTGATCATTTCTAACCTCCGTTGATTTCAGTTCCAACCTCCATTTTGGTTATTCCTCATTCAGTAACCCTTCCTAGGTTACAACAGGAAACAAATAAGAAAATCTCCTATTCGACTGTGCAAGGGAATAATGGACGATTTCTGAAAAGACTCATTTATGAAGAAAATGGATCTTTTACAGTGATCGTAGTGTCTTTGTTCTTTTCCCTATTAATCTATACTTTACATTATATAATGAATTAACTATTTAAAAAGTTAAAAGAAGGTTGTATGTAATTTATTGACATTGCATTTAAAGATACTGGACAAGAAAAAATTGCAAGTCTGAAAACCGGAAACATTAGTAACATTAGAATGCTTAAGCCACTTGACATGAAGAGCATTAAAATCACCAAACACAAAGATACTATAGGATGATCAGAAATTGGCTAGACAAAACTGTTTGGAATCCATCAATAGTTATGCTAACACATAGTTACAAACTGAGAGTTCAAGCATACTGGGCTTGTTCAACTACTGATAACACCAGATTCTGCACTCTTTTGCAAAAACTAACTAACATGTGGTCAGTAAAGTTGCAGTATAAACCATGTGTTTGCAACAGAGATTAGCTAACCAATCTTGCAGATGAATATGAACAGTCAGTTATTATTTCATATATATATATATATATATAATCACATTGATGTCATTGGCTTTTCATAATGGATTGTTTCTCCGAAATGATCACGCAATTTATCTCTAAAGCAAATGAATAGACGCTTTCATTTAACATTTGAATACCACTTGATTAACAATCCACTAATTGCTTTCGGTAAACAATAACCCGATTATTACTGTTGCCAAGGAACAGTTGGTTTCTCTTGACATTATAATGGTTGTTGTTGTAATCTGTCTTCATTATTTCTCAAGAAGCTTTGAGCTAAATCCGACTCCTATCAGGTCACCTCATTTCATTGTTTTCATGAGAATTAATTTTGATAATTTATCAATCATGGGCAGGAAGAGGATTCAACTTGAGATGAAGCATAAAATAACCAATGCCTAAATTTGGGGAGTCATGGCTTATTTTAAGAGTGTAGAGCTAATAGTGAATAGATGGAATTAAGTAAACAATTATTAATTTTAACTAGATATTTACATTCATTTTCACTAGTAATTACATTCATCTTAAACTTTAATTCATTCTAACAAGTATTTGCATTCAACTTAATTTTTCCTTATTCTGACAGGTTAATTTTAATGTTTTTATTATAAATTCAGATTAGCACTTGCATTCTTGTAAATTTTTCATTAAATTACATACCTCCCTGCAAAATATACGTAAGGTATGCATTTTTAAAAATGAAAAATCATTCTTGAAGCTTTTATTTTAGTTTAAATTTCAAGCTAATAGCTAATTTAATATTTCAAATAAGCAAAATACTTTGCTGTATTTCAAACTAATTTAAATTGACTGGAAGGAGTTTTTTTTTTTGTTGATAAAATTGCACCATATTTTAGTTTTTATTGCAATGTAAATCTCTTTATCAAAAAAATCTTCCAAAATTAAAATATGTTTCTGATTGTTTTTTTTTACCACAAAAAAAGATAAATTTCCCATACTAATCTTATTGGAATCTTTTTTTCCTCTCTTTATGAGTAAAATCTATAAATTTGTCCATATTTACAGGTCTTTCAATACAGTTCTCGTTTTAAAAAAATAAAATGTTTCTGAATCTTTGAAAAAGATTAGCTTAATTAATCTGAATTGAAATAAATATCACTTACTTTTAATTTAAAATACTGCAAGGATATTTAATATGTAGGTGGGTGTTTTTCTCACATGTTGAGGGATTTTAATGTTTAAGGGAGGGGGACATATCTGAAAAAATTACTTGAATATTTTAATGCCTTTTTAACCTTAAAAAATTTAAGAAAATACTCTAAGCAATTTTAATCTTAATAATTTATTGAAGTTTAGGTACTTTGGTTTTATAGCCATACTTACATAGATGGTTAAGAAAATTACCAATAAATTTATTACAGGTACCTATTTTTTAATATTGTGTATAGACATCTTTATTTACAAAATTCAACATATTTATATGCACAAAAATATAATCATTACTGTACTTGGTAGTCATTCAATTGTAGTGAGCTTTTGCGTTTATGATTAGTAATTTAATAACAATCTCACTTGGCTGCTACAAATTAATACAAAATTTTATGAGAATTAAGTTTATATTGTATTTAATTTTTTTAAAAATTAAAACAATTCATGTAATAATTTATTATTCATTTGTAAAATATTTTTTTTTGTAAGAAAAGTGCCTATAATATATTTTTATCCATGTTTCACCAAAAACAAATTTGATGATTTAAATTCTCTGAGGAATTGTCCTCATAACTAATAAGCATTAAACACTACAAAAAAAAAAGAAAAAGAAAAAAAAAAACAGGTGTTGGGGCAACAGATGTAAAAAAAAGAAATTAAAAAAAAATGTGTTGGGGTAACAGATGTAAAAAAAAAAAAAAATGTTTAAAAAATAAATTCACTCAAATATGAATAAGCCCTGAAAGTTTCCTTAAAACCTATTATTTTATTAAGTTCTGGGCACTTTTTCACCATTCATGCTCATTTTTTTGGCGATACAAACATTTACTTTTTTTTGTAGAGCTTGATTACTGGCTACGCATGACTGGTAAAACTGGCCATTACAGTCTGGAAGCCGCCGTTGCCAAATCTATAGAGGCTGTTTGTAACAAGAAAAATGTCAAGGATGACAGAATCAGGAAGAAAATAATTCAATGCCAGAAACTCCTCGGTAAGTTCCATGGTACAGTATTCTAATTAAAGATTGTAGATTATTTCCGCTGTCTTTGTTTCACTGTATTATATTCAATTAAAACATTGAATCATTATCAAAGTTTAGCCAAGTGTGAATACATACAAAAGCACATGTATTGCCTTTTTTTTAACATCATCTTCAGAGTAATGCTGCTAAACCTCATCAGAGAAAAGACAATGTTTCATCTTAAAAATACCTTTCGTTCATTTAGTAGACAAATGTCATATGGGAAGGGTTCTGAGAAACTGGTATGGATTGGTTCACCACTTGTATCACATAAATGACTGTTTTCCAGTGTCATCCATGTCTTTGAATTGACTCCCCAAATTGAGCCTCATAACATCACTCAGCTGCAAGCATGCTTGTTCAGATATGATGAAAGAAACAAGTTTGCACACATTGTTTTAAATATAATGATCAATCGAGGAAGTATCACTTGAAATTGTGCACCTTTTAGAAGAGAGTGTATCCACCAATAAGTATATATCTACTGACAAAATATTTTCTAGTGATAATTAACAGAAGTCACTATCTGCCAGCCAAATTTCCACACACCTTAAAAACTGAAATTCCATAACATACATAAAAGCAATTAAGAGATTGTATTGTTACATATATGTAGACATTGAGGCCAACACCAACAGACTGTTTCATGCTCAAATACAACCTCTAGGCCATTGTGTTATGCATGAAACAGATGGTTCCCACAGGACATTGGCCTCAATGTCCACTTTTGCACTTACATACACTATCTTCGGTATAGCTTAAAACTATATTTATATACGTACATTTTGATTGTCAATTAAGAATGACAAGCAGGTGTGTGACCCTCTGGAACTTTACCTTGAATTGAATTGCTTGTTTCTAACAGCCAAGCTCATTCATAACAGTGAACATTCAAGTAAATTAACAATCACTATATACCCCTAACCAGCTTGAGTATTTTTTTTTTTTTTACTCATATTTTAGCAATCGCTGGTAGTCCCCATTCTCCTACATGGATGCAAAACGTGGACATTGTTAGCAGATAGATATCCAGGCATTTTAGAACAAATGCATGAGAAAACTCCTTAGCATTTTCTAATGGGAACAAAAATCAGAGTTTGTGTGGAAAAGCGTTGAGTCTTGTGGGATACCAGGAACCTCTTCTCACCACTGTGAAATGGAGAAAAATGGTGTGATTTGGATACATTACAAGGCACGACAGCCTGTGCAAGATCATCATGCAAGGCACTGTTGAAAGTGGATGTAGAAAACCGGTTAGACAATGTCAAACAATGGACAGGTATGACTGTACCAGAATTGCTGATGGCTGCCATTGACTGTTATGGAAAAGAGTTAGTGTGGTTCCTGCATACAGATCTGCCCTACAATTACAAAAGTCAAGGGGATGATGATACTTTAGCAACATTTGCATAACTGTTCTAGTTTATTTAAAGAATTTGCAATAAGTATACTTCAAGCTCTCCTTTATCTGTCAATAAAAATACCACTATTGAAAACCAAATTAAAAACATTTCAACACAACCGTAGGATAAAAATTTTTTTTTTTATGAGTTTGTCATATTGAAATCATTTCAAATTATGAAACTACTTTATAGAAGTTATAACATCTAGAAAATTAAAATCACTGCTTTATAAAAGCTTAAGAGGCCTTAGGCTGCACCCTGTAGTATCCCAAAGCAGTGGTCCTCAAACAATTTGGGACCATACCCAACATGACATATGATTCTAATTACTATTCAAAAAGTGAAATATTTACATGGAAGAGGACTAAAAAGCCATTAACTTGATTTAAACAAGCTCCCAAAGAACATGGCATCCATGAAAGAGAAAAATAAAAGGACAGTTGAAGTATTGAAGAAGTAATTGTTAAAATATATATATATATATATATATATATAAAACACACAGAGTAATAATATATATTTTTGTGACAGCAATAAAACAGTATCTACACTGCCCATGGTGACCCCAGAGTTTTGGAAATGTAGAACATACAGCACTACACCATATAAAATGCATCTTTTATGCTTTGAGGACAGAAGTTGCGAATGGACTGACATATTAGAATCAATCGTATCCTCGATGAACTCTAACATTAGTAGTGCAACAGGCACATCCCCAGTTTTAACCAGGTCAGACAAGGTCACGTCACACACAACTGCACTTGATTATCCAATCAAATGCCAGTACAATTGTTGCTAGGCCAAGATTCATCCACGTAAAGAAAATTGGGCATATAAAAGCATGTGTGCATGAATACCAAGTCAGATGAATCTGAGACAAACTGGAGACTAATCCAAGAAACAGAAAATTAAGAAAAAGGACCATTCAGCACAAGATCCGAAGTCCTCGACAGACATCCAAAGGAACAGGATAAAGAATAAATTCAATCCAGCAACACTGAAATCAATCAATTCTAGAGCAAATTGTTAATCCCGTTTTTGTGCATTACTAATTATATACATAGAAATTGTGTGTGCGTTTGCTTCCTTTTTTATGGAAGAGCGAACATTGTTGGTGAACTAGAAGTTATCTGGGAGTGGGCTATAAATTGCAAAGAAGAGTCGCAATGTGTAGTTATAAACATGGGAAAAATCTGTAGCTAATGAAAGGTACACAAGTCAACACTCATTCAGTATCAGCGGGGTCACCATGGAGAGGGGGGTATGATGTTGAAAGACCCGAAAACCCTAATGAACCTCAGCTAGAAACATCACTGATGAAGTGTACCAAAGCACCCAACAGATATTTATTTTACAAAATGTGTTTTGCTGATGGCCACTGACAAGATCCCAGGTTGGTATATTTGTTTTGCGTTAATATTTTTATGCCTATGTGACAATTTATATTTCTTTGTTCTATTGTATTCTTTTCCCTGATAACCAATTGGTAACTAATTATTGAACGATCAATATCAACATGTGCGTCACAACACATAACATCACTAGAGAATTTGAAAAAAAAAAATAATATATATATATATATATTTTTTTTTATCAATTTCAATTGTTGTAAATTCTTGTTTGGGTTCAATTAAGGGTCTATTTTTTAACATGTGGATAGACTGAAACCCAATTGTGAACAATGGGGAACATAAACTAAAATCCAGTATAATCATTGGATCCTACCTAAGAGCACTAGAAATATGCAGCTCAAATCATGTCATGCACATGTGTTGCCCTACCAACATAACAAATTTAGTCTGATGAAGTCCTGGAGGACAAAAGGCGTCACAAACTTTTCCCACAATTTTTATATATATATTAAAAAGAAGAGAGGTACCGCAAACTTTTTTGGTTGTAATGTGGGTTTTTTAAAAAAATATTATTCTTTATTTTTCATAGTTTTACAACACGTGTTTCTGGTCTTACGACCATCTTCAGGTAAAGGGTGGAGATTTCCACATATTATTAAAAATAATTAATTTTTTTCCTTTATGTTTTTCAATGTTACATCTTCTCTATATGAGACATTCTCTGTTTTTGTGTTGGTCATTCCAATGTCTTTCTTTAAATGGTAGTGAAGAGTTCTCAGCGAAGGGTCATAAAACAATTAAGGTTGGTTTGAGAAGTGATGAATCCGGCTGTCTTATCTTTTAATGTTCTAATAACCCGTGTGTTCTTAGATCCCTTAGATCTATTTCCGTTTCCGTGTGTTCCTGTCAGCATGCGTGTATATATGTGTGTGTACATTCCCCCTGAATACATACACTGTTTCACTACGAAGAATTAGTAAACACACTTGTACACATACACACACATAAACATGCACACACGTACATTGTCCCACCATAAGGAATCTGTACAAACGCACACACACTCATACACAAACACACACATTTTTCCCAAGTTACATGGAACCAGCACGCACACACATATACATACGCATATACATACACACGTATTTCCTAAGTTGTGTGAGTAGCTCCCCTGCTTTCGCCAATATGCGTGCATATACATACATATACACACACATATACATTTTTCGTGTTCCACAGATACCCGCATGTGAGTGTGCGTGCATGTATTGGAATGGATTGATCCCTGTATTTGGTCACCATGTGTGCATTTGTGTGTGGGGTCATGATCTATTCAGTTCCGGTTTGAATTTATTTATGAATTTTTTTTCCTGTATTTGTAGGTAGGAATAATTGTCTGTTTGGTATATCGGCATGATATTAAATTTACCCTGGTTACATTCAAAAATATGTTGTGAAACAAAAAGTTTTCTGTTGTCTGGCAACTTTATGTTGCTTTTGTGTAGGGAGACCCTGTTGTTCAGTTGTTGGCTGATGCCTATATATGATTTCCTGCATTTTGTGCATTTAAGTACATAAATTACATTTTTGGAATTGCAGTTTAAGTTTTTGTTTATTGTGAACGTTGTTTTGGGGTTTTGAAAAGTGTACGAGTTTTCTTCTATAATGATGTCACAAACCCCACACCTTTTTTTGTTGCATTTTGTGACTCCCTGTATTGTGTTGGGTAAATTTAGATGAGGTTAATATGTAGTTCTTCTAAGCGGGTTTTTCGGAGGTGTTTATCAGTCACTATAGTACAAACTCTACGTGCTAGGGAATAGGGAATGGATTTTAGGCAGCTTTTGGGGTGATGGCTCTTGATGTTGGAATGACCAACACAAAAACAGAGAATGTCTCATATAGAGAAGATGTAACATTGAAAAACATAAAGGAAAAAAATTAATTATTTTTAATATGTGGAAATCTCCACCCTTTACCTGAAGTCCGTCGTAAGACCAGAAACACGTGTTGTAAAACTATGAAAAATAAAGAATAATATTTTTTTAAAAAACCCACATTACAACCAAAAAAGTTTGCAGTACCTCTCTTCTTTTTAATATACACACTTTTCTCTTGTTGGAACCATTATAACCACTTCATTTCATATATATAATATATATAAGGACACACACATACACACTTATTTTGAGCATCAATGTGATTAAGTTTCTAGTGCTTCATGGGTGGGCCAGAAGTATTAGGTTGGTGCAAAAATAAAGTCGTTTTTTGACGTTCAACTTCATGTGAGAAAACGACATTATTTTTGCACCAACCTAATACAAATTTTTCCAGTTTTGTACCCAATAGAGGCTTATTTACATTTATTACTGAAACAGTAAATCAATTTATTTTAGTTGTGGCTCCTTATTTACACACCCCATGCACTTTCCCAGTTCTGATATAGGTTTTTTGTATGTTTGATTTTTTATTCCAACAAATTTTTCTAAAGTGTTGAATAAAGAAAAAGAATGTGGAATGTGCTGTTATTTTTAAAATTTATATAAATAAATAAATAATGTGTTTGTGTGTGTGTGTGTATATATATATATATATATATATATATATATTAAAAAGAAGAGAGAAACTGCAAACGTTTTTGGCTTTTTTTAAAAATATATATTATGCTTTATTTTCCATAATTTTGCAACACAGGTTTTGGGTATCACAACCTTCTTCAGGCAAAGAGTGGATATTTCCGCATATTATTAAAATGAATTAATTTTCCTTGTTTTTCAATGTTAAACATTCCCTTTTTTGTGTGATAGTGACACAAATGTCTTTCTTGGACTGGCAGTGAGAAAGTTCTTCTGCTTGAAGGGTAATAAAACAATTAAGATTGGTCCGAGAAAGGGTGAGGAAAGATATATATTCTTATCTTTTAATGATCCCAGCATTCTTAGATCTATTTCCATTTTTTTTGTATTGTGTGTTTTTTCCAGTATGCATATGTATATTTTCTCTCCATATATACATATATAGACACTTCCTATGTTGTGTAGGGTTTGTGTGTGTGCTTGTGAGTAGGCTATTTTTTTTTGCCAATGTGTGTGTGTATATATATATATCTATCTATATCTCCGATGCGATGAGAACGAAAGTAACATATAAATTCCAATGTTCGCAGCGTTAATTCAATAAAGAGCTTGATACAGATAGTAGAGCGATAATTATTTATTTATTATAATTTTATCATATAGACAAAACCATTTTACTCACTACAAAGATGCAACTTGGTTTCAGTGCAGAGGTGACCGCACGATTCCATGCCTTCCAACTTAGACTTCTAACCAAGAACAAATCATAGAAGTCTGACTTATACTTTCCACCAGAGACGACTTTATTGAAAAACAACCCAGATATCCAGAGCTAGCTAAGAACGCAAAAGTGTTACAATCCACATTTTTTCGGGCTGGGAGAGAAAGAGAGACGCACTCCTGTAACTCAACAAACCGACATAAAATTAATCACTATTCCTAACCAGTCGCTCGCCTTGAAGTTGTTGTTTGTGCTTTTGTTTTTTTTGTTTACATTTATTGCGCAGTATCACCTTGACCCGGATTCGGCTGGCACTACGGCCCGACGTTTGATTGATCTTGTCAACCTAAGATCAAAGCAGTTGCTTCGGTGACCAGGCGTTGGAAGCGAACCGAGTACGACAAGTTGGTACTAGAACCCAACAAGACTTCAACCGATGTCCCAGGTGGTGTCGAGACTGCAGGATCCCGCTGACAAGGGGTTGGGCGTCACATATTGGTGCCGTGACTTCAGGATCGCGCCGCAGAAGGGGTCGTGCGTCACAGTCATATACTTATAGTCACTGTTATTAAAAGATTGCATATGACCCCGCCAACGTTCCTTGAATGGTCTCATGGTGCTACCAATGTAAAATTTCTGTATATTTGGATTTTCTAGTGTTGATATTGTACTAAGATAAACTACAGAACTAGTCAAACAATTATTTTTTTAGTGGACAATTAATAGGATTCCTACAATTACATAATTTATTATTCGTGTCATTATGCTTAGTATTGCTGCTTGCAACCTGGTGAGTTATCAAGTTTTCTGAGTCTTTATACTTGTTAAAGACCCTGTTGTTATGTTTTTTAATTATTTTCTCTAGGTTATCTGCACAACTATAGCTTTACTTAAGAGTATTAGGATTAAATATTTTACTAAGTGGGTTAGTTTCAGAGTTGGGGAAATGTTTTTTGATGACGTTTAGAAATATACACCACAATTTAGTTTTAACCATAATATTAAAAGGGGGAGTAAACCATATGCTCTTTCTAGATCTCTTTTTCTTATTATGGTTGCTATTAACAGGGCTTTTATATTGAATAGTGGTATCTTTGTATCTACTATTTTTGAGTGCAGAATTGTAAAAATCCCGATGTTTATTAAAAACATCTTTGTTCGAAGAGTTATTACTGATCCGAAATCCAATGGAGGAGGGTATGTGTTTGATGACTGAAGCGGGGTGGTTGGAATTTGGATGCACGTATATTGGATTGGAATTAATCTTCACATATGGTTGGAAAGTGTTGCTGGCAAGGTCCAGGGTAACGTCTAGGAAATCTACTTGTTTAACATTAGTGGTAACTATTGTCCTAAGACCCAAATCTTTAAATACCTTATGAATCATTTTTCTAATATGGTCTACCTTAATTTTAGTGGAGTTTTTAACCACTAATAATCCATCATTCCTATACAATCATACACTATCAGAATCTAGACAATCAAGGCACTTAAATTGTACAAAAGAAATAATCCGACCAGGTCAGAAGCTCCTACAGAATCCAAAGAACCCATTGAGATGTCAAAATTTTTGTTACAAGACTTTTTGGTCCACTGTTCATCCTTGTAGACTAGAACAGAATTTCGACACTTCACTCTCAGAAATATTGGAGTATTACCGAGCGAAATCCAAGGCCAAAGTGAACAGATTTTTCAATATAGAGGGATAATAATCGGTAATATCGAACTGTATGAAAGTACAGTTGTCCTTATATCGGATGTTGGTAAACCAGTTGATAACATCAGCTGTATTAATCCACTGTAGTAGTCCAAGGAGTGGTTGGTTCTTTATATTATATATATATATATATATATATATATATATATATATATATATATATATTTGTGCTTCACAGATACCAGTGTGTGTGTATGTATGTGAGTGAGTGGTTCGACCACTGTATTTGGTCATGTCCTATGTTTTTGTGTGGGGTTATAATCTATTTAGTGCCGATTTAAATTTGTTTATGAAGTTTTTTTTTCTTGTATTCTTAGGTAAGGATAATTGTCTGTTTGGTATATTGGCATAATTTGAAATTCACCCTGGTTACATTTATAGATGTGTTGTGATATAGAGTTTTCTGTTGTCTGGTAATTTGATGTTGCTTTTGTGAAGGGAAACTCTTGTTTAATGCTTGGCTGATACCTATATATGACTTCTTGCATAAATCACATTTTTGGAGTTGCATTTTAAATATTATGAATGTCATTTTGAGGTTTTCAAAAGTGTAAGAGTTTCCTTTTATAATGATGTCACAAGCCCCACATCTTTTTTGTTGCATTTTGTGATTCCCTGTATTGTGTTGGCTAAATTTGGATGAGGTTAATGTGTTTCAGGTTCTTAGATTGTCGTTTGCTTTTAATTATTTTGGTTGTTTTTAGTATATTTATCAGTTTGTCAGTCACTATAGTACAAACCCCACATGCTAGCGAATAGGGGATGCATTTCAGGCAGATTTTTGGGTGATGGCTCTTGAAATGAAGATATTGTCGAATGTCTGTAGGTTTGTGGCAGATATTTGTGATTATGTGGTTGTTTTTATTTCTAAACATGGCAATTCATTGAAATTATATTCTTGGGTGAATTCGATTAATATCACCCCATGAGGATTTCCAAAAAAATGAAGCAATCACCTAAGTATCGTTTCCAAGATTTAGTGAAGTGGGTTTTTATATTTTCCCCATATATTTGTTCTATCTCTTCATTAAGGTTTTCCTCTAGGTAAGCTAATTTTAGGGTGGCATATGTTGGTGCCATTTTCATTCCCATTGCAATACCTAGGGTTTGGATGTAGTTTTTGTTGTCAAATTCAACAGGTGTTATCATTTAGAATTAGGTCTATACTATCAATAATGAATTCCTTAGTGAATCTGGAATGTAGTGTTTGTGGATGTTCACTTCAGAATGAGATTGCCTGTTTACCTAATTCATGGGGCATGTTTCTATATAGGCTACTAATGTCAAAAGTTGCCATAAGTGTGCCCAGATCTACTTTCTGTGGTATGGAACTAAGGAAATTTACTACTTAGTAAATGGTTGTAGTATTGTGTCTATTAAGTTACTGAGTTTGCTAGTTGGACAGGCTGGTCCTGCTACTATGGGTCTCAATGTAAGGTTTGGTTTATTTTGTTTTACAGCATATCAACCTCAATGGGTTATTTAATGCTGACAAAATTTTTTATTGCTGGTTAACTATTTAACCATAACTGGGACCCTAACAGGTGCTACCATCCTGTGAACACCAGCAATTTTGGGATGCTAACATATTCAGATTTTTATAGCTGCTTTTATTTCACTCGATTTGTGAATTTTTGGTAGTCCATAGAAATTGCTCATTTTTGGTATGATCACTATAGTGCTGCCTTTATCTGCTTCTTTTATAATTATGTCATTATTTCTTCAAATGCTCTCTAAGGCGAGTCTTTGTCCTTATGCAAGGTTGTTGAATGGTTTGGATTTTTCTTGTCGGTTGAGGTTCCAGAGTTTTTCAAAAAATATGTTTAGCTCATTAGCATTATTTTTGTTTGGGAATAAATTAGTTTTGTATTTTTACTAATGACTTATCTGTAATGTTTTCATTATTATTAAATGTTTCTTTTAGTCTTAATTTGCATTCAAATTCTCTAAGGTTTATTTTTTTAGTTGTTATATTGCTTTTCAGAGCAGGGCAGAATTTTAATAGATTGATTTAGATGACATAAAACCCAAAACAATAAACCTGTCTTGTTCAGACTGGGGCTTCTAAAACAATGATTGTTTCATTCCACATATTTAATGTTTTTTTGCTAGTGAGAGTTTCTCTTGGTAAAATTGGGGTTGTTGTTTCTCGATGGCTCTATATATGTTTTTGTTATAAGGGGTGTTCTAGATTTGTTGCTTCTGTATGGATTGTATGTAAAAATTTTCAGGGAATTTTGATTGTATTTCTTCGTATGGGTAGTGGCTGTTAGGTTTGGTTTGCTGTGCTAGATGGTATCTGTTAAGTGTTGGTTTTGTGAATGTGCGCATATTCTGATCTTTGTCTGGATATGTTATGGTTTGATGGTCTGTTGTGCACTGTTAAGTATACTTTCGTAATTGTATTTGTTGTGTGGTATGTATTAGGGTTTTTACCTCTGTTGTGTGGTTTTCTCTGTATTTGCTTTGTGCTGAGTACTGTGTTTTATTAAGAGTTTGAATGGTTTTTTTTTTTTTTTTTTGGTTGTCTCATTATTCAATTTTTCTTTTCTTGGTAATGTTTTCAACCAGGTTATCTTTCTTTCCAAGATATTCTGTGATTTTTCCTCCTCTTTGCATTTTGACTCCCATAACTGACAGAAGTTGGTGAGTTTCTTTGGGAGATAGTTCCTTGATTTCTGTTAACAATTTATTATCAATCTGTGTATTTTTTCGTAAAATGTATTGTTTTGTGTCCTCGTATTTCAATTTGGGCCTCCATTTTTTGCTAGGCTCAGTGTTTTTTTTAATTGTTTTTGTTTTTCCGTGTCTTGATTTTTTTCATGGAATTTCCTTGGAATAAATGTTTCCTCCATTTCTATGAAGGTTTATATGTATATTGTCGAGATTTCTTTATTTTTGATAGCATTTAAATATGCTAGTTTTCTTTAAGTAGGTTGTCCCACATCTGGAGATTCTGTGTTTTGTATGCTTCCTCCTGGATGTGTAAATTTTTTATATTTTCTAGGTATCCACACTGCATTTTGAAATATCTCATCAGTGTTTGTTACAGTTGTGTTTCCTAATTTGCTGCAGTATAGTGTCCATTTCTTTTGTTCAATTTCTATAATTCTTCCTCCAAAGTTGGTAATTTTGAATAACTCAAGTTCGTTCTTTCATAGTTTTCTTTTGTTTGCAGCATTCTCTGATTGTAGCTATATACCGGGAAGAGGTTATAGCTGTTACAATGAGAGAAAAGTTTATTTCAAAAAGAGAGGAACCGCAAACACTTTTAGTTGTAATATGCATTTTCCAGTATGCATATGTATATTACCTCTCTATACATACAGAGAATTGAATTGCATATTTATGCATGCCGGAACATATGGATACATGCCTGCAGCTGGTCCCACATTGTGGTATGTCTGTCTGCATGCATATGAGTGTCACCCCAAAATGAACACAGAGGAGAATCCCCTACCCGTGTTACCAGACATAATCAAACAAAAACTGACAGCCAAATTTCAAGAAATAAATCAGTTTATCTGAGGCTTACATAAGCGTGAAACCCAGGGTTACAAACTCGTATCCATTCAACTGAATATATGTGTGTGTCAGTTATGTGCCATGCATGATACACGCTTAAGCAATCATGTATCTTTTGATACGACTGATGAGGCATATTTTTCCCCCGCAGTAGGTTGCCATTTCTCTGTGGTAAACAGGTTGCCATCCAAGGCGTAGGAGAAGATTCATACCTTTCCCAAGTGTATTAGCATGTGAATGTAATGGATCCAAATTGAACACAGCTCTCCAATTCCTCAATCCGAGCCACTATCCATTACTCCACCATGCCTCCTATACATATATAAATAAAACATACAATGCAAGTGCCAATAGGCTTACAACTATGGAGAATTTAAATATCACACAGATTTAAGCCTTGATCAAGCGAAGGACCATACATAAGAGAGGGATAAAAGTTGACTATAAAGTTTGCCATACGCCTCAAAGGAGTGATACCAGTGCTGGATGAATCCTAAAATATAGCATATGAACCTGATCTGACAAAAAAAAAAAAGCTTATAGGCACCAATCAAACAAATCAGATAAAACAGACAGGAATCATACTTATCATAGCCCAGTGCTAATATCATCACACTTGTATGACTAATGTCTCTCTCCCACTGTGTGTGTGTGTGTGTGTGAGTGAGTAAGTGAGTGAGAGAGAGAGAGAGAGACTGGGGAAACACACACACGTATATTTTTTTTTTTTTAGTGAAATTGGAGTAGATTTGAATAGCTAAATTAAATCAGAGCATTTTGTTTAATGATAGGGAAATCTGATCTAGGGCAAAAGTTGTACCCATTGAATCTGGGTCATCAGAAGACAATGGAAATAGTCGGAATAATTATCATAGATTAAAAATTGAAATAGAGCTGAGTAAGCTAGAAGGAACTTTGGAATTCACATGATTTTCGTTGAAGCAGCCAGAACCCCATGATAATCGCATGTGAAGTAGTAGGGCTGGGAGTCAGTTATAACCAGCTGGGTTTATCTATATAAATGCGTAGTTATGCTGAAAAAGTCTTAGATTGAGAAAATTCTTGAAGAGAGAATTGGCCCGGGCAAGTGTTGGGAGGAATGCCACTATAACTTTAAGCCCCGCACAGAAATCTTTATCCCTCCATCACAAGAGTCATATATCGTTCTGAGACGATATAACAAGTTAAACACATACTCTGTCTAGAATCCAGTGTATGAGTTTTTACATTAAATACTTTTCTCTACTATTCTTTTCTGCTATACAAGACATTAACAATTCAACCATTGAATAGTTGTTTGTCCAGCTTTCTGCAGATATTAATTTTTTTTGCTGCATTCTAAATTTCTTAGCGCAGACTCCCCAGCCGTGTCTACATCTTCAGTCGACTGTGAATGGACGGACATCACTTCTGCTTTTTGGATCAAACAAATCACATGGGCAGGATTAAACCAGCAGACCAGTCGAATAATCTACGCATGGACAATCCCTTAAGTTCAGTTAGGACCGAATAGACACCTCAACCCAGAGATTAAGACACCGGAAGTTGAGGGGCTAGGGCAAAAGTGCTAGATATGTATATATCATTGAAAATTAATAACACAGTTAAATTTTATGTCTAATGATTTCTTTTGTAAAAACACAGGATATTGTTATGTATGCCATATCCAAAAATGTAATCTTGTTCACACACAAGAAAAACATGTACCAACTTGGGATTTTGTAGCTGATATTTGTGAGATTACTGCATACATATTCAATGAGACTTCTTTGAAGACACTATAAAGCCAGTTGTAAGGTTAAGAAATGGTTTCAATAAATTCCTCAAAATTTTGGGGAACCCACAGTAAGTGCATGCACACACACAAAAGTTGTTGACTTTAGGAATTAAATTTCTAAAAGGTTCCTTTTCTGGTGTAGGCCACCTTTATCTGATAATTCCAACAAGAAGGAAGTTAGGACAAGTTTTCTCTTCAACACTTTCCACCAACTATACTACCCTAAATCCATACCCTATAAAATTGGCCACCTCGATAACTATTTTCTTTTTTTTTTTAGAGGAGCATGGTTTGCTAATAAAGGAAGCCTTAATTGAACACTTTGAAAGTGATGAACCAAGAAGTTACCTCAAACTCATTCAGGAAGTGTGCCATGAAAAACTGAGTTTATGTAGCCTAGGAAAACAAGCCAAAGATGACTTTGTAAGTTTATTTAAATTTTTTGTTTTTCAAATCCAAAGTAAACTTTAGCTATTGCATTCATGAAAATGTATTACAGGACAAATATAACCTGCAAAACTCAAATATGTACTTGTTCCTTCAATGAATACATTTAAAGGTTTATTGCCTGCTTTTACTTGTGGTGCTTAGAAAATATACTTTTAATATAATCTCTCCTTTTAGTCCAATGACTGAGTGATGCCACCAGTCCTAAACTACTGGTAGGGCCATCCTTGACAGCAATGAGGACCCAGACTAAGCATGACAAACCCCAATGGTGGAACAAGCAGATGAAGAGGGCTACACATGACAAACCTCACAGAAAGTGTCACTCAAAATTATAAGAGCCAGCAGCAGTTTCATGACTGGATTCTGTAGGTCTCATTTCATGCCCTGAAGAGGAAGGTCATGAAATAAAGTGTGTAGGTCACTTCCCAGCAAGTTGAGGTCCACTTTAAACAAATTCATACCATTGACACTATCAAATAACTCTCACAAAACCAGTCATTGGAAATGGATGACAGGAACCGCTTTTGATGAAAATGGAAGTTTATAGTCCTGAATCTGCACATTGGTAACAAATTTAGTGAAAGGAAGTGATCAACTTATTTAAATTTTTGCCACATTTAATAAAGGAAGATATCTATTCAGGAATTTTATAGTAATGTAAAATGATTGTACTTCAAGATTTTGACATTTATTTTTTTTTTTTCCATTTCAGGAAAATTCCATGAGATTCAACACAGCCGACAAAATGGAGGTTTCTTTCAGTGGAACAATAAAAGCTGTAAACCCAGTGAAAGAAAGTGACTAAAATGTAAACATCTTTCTCAAAAAGGACACTTGGATTTTGTATCATTTCTAAGAAAAGTGAACAGGAACAGTCTCACCCAGAGTAATCTAGTTAGTACAACGGATTTTGATTAAATGGAATATCAGTCACAAGAGATTAATAATAAAACTATCACCAATTCTGCAAGCAATTTCTTAAATTCATCTCAAGGCAATAATAGCACAAAGGGTGAGTGGAAATGAAAAAAAGAGTGAAAAAGGACGATAATAGAACACGAGTTTAAAAGCTATTACAACTGTAGCAAGTTTGATCTTCAGTAGATACCATGACATTATGCAATAGTAAGCATATTGAATAACAACACTTTAACTGCTGTATTGTTTCCTGGCTGTACAGGCCCATTTTGAGAAAATGGGCATTTAATGGAAATAAATGGTAAATACAGACAGCAATTTTTGAAGGGCACCATTTCAGTTTCAATAGGATACTCTGAAGTACAGACTAAACAGCCTCTTCAATATCCTAGGCAATAAAGTCAGAAAAGTTTGTATTGTAGGCTACTACATGTTTATACTTGATTGGAAATAGCACTAAGTGGAAATCTAAGTTTTATAAAGATGTAAAAGTGTGCCTAAAGCAGAAGATAAAAACAAAGAAAAAAAGTTTAATGAAGGCACAACAGAACTTGATAATTTCTCTTTTCAGCCAAACAAATCAGATATTACACACTAGAATCAAAATATTTCATAGCCCAGTGCAGATGTCATCATTCACGTCTGTCTGAAAAATACTCCATTCAATCGAAACCTAATTTTAGAATCTCAGGAGTGAATTTCTTATTTTTGAGTTGTTAAAAATAAATAAAATGTAGCCTTGATGTTCTGCTCAAGCAGAACCCAACATATTTGCTTATATATTCTTGGACTCTTAGTGTAAAAATATACCTAAACATCAAAATTCAATTTGATACAATTGAAGAGGGGAAAAAAAGAGACAAGATAGTAATTTTTAGTGTCTAAAACTAACAGTTAGAAGTTTCTGCATTAATATGTAAAATATATACACACGCATATATGTATGTGTGTGCTGAACCCAAGTTCAAGCCTATTAAGCAAATTTTTTTCCTTATTTTCCCTTTTGATAAGTACTTACATGAAAGAGTGGGTAAGGATTAGATGCAGATAAATTTTCTGAGGGGAAAAACAAAAACAGTGAATTCTGATATGCTATCATATACTCGTTATTAAGCTGGTGAACATTTAAAAAAATTCCATGAACACAGAGATCCAACTGAAATGGTGATTATCATTTGCTTTCAAATTAACTCATAGAACATTAAAAGATGATATACTTTTATAACCAAGCAATTGAACAATGTCTGATTCACTCATTAAATATACATATTACTTTTATTACATTCCTCTTATATTTAAAGGACAGAAAACATTTCATAAAACTTTTGTTGTAAAACATGCTGTTAAATAAGCAGCATGTTCAATCAAGATCCTAACTACCTATTAAATTGTAGATTGCATATTTCTTTTAGGTGCTAATTAAGAATTGTATTAGTATCCGTTGCAAATGGACAGTTTAAGTTCTATGAAAATGACTTTCAATCAACTTACCAAATAAATTTTTAAATGATTTTAAAAAGTCCAGTCCACAATGATTGATTCATATTCGACTTAGGATAAAAATCAAAAAAGATAGACAAAGACTTTGAAGTCTTTCAAAGCAAGTTTATTTAAAGCTCATGGCCTTTACTTCTTTGAACCTTCTTTTGCTTTCATGACACGTACAACAATCTTCTGCTCTTCAATGAGAAATGCTCTGACAATTCTGAAAGATAAAGTATTCAGTATAAAGTTTACATATACACAGTACAGACAGAATGTAATTTATAAATGGCTAAAATATATTACAGAAACTGTCAAAACAAACCTGGTAATCAACATTTGATAAACCAACTTCCATCAACTTGAATATTCAGAGGATATAAAACACTTAACTAACAATTTGATAAAGGAATAACTACCACTTTTTTTAAAGTTGTATAATCTCCAAAATTGTAATGTATAGAATGAATTGCCTTCAATTGATGCAAGCCTTCAATCCCCCACAGATGAAGAGAAAACTGGAGCCAACAGAAAAATTACAAGGATGGAATGAGTAAGCAGAGGAAGTCAAAGTAATTGGCAACAAGTAGAAACAGAAAGAGATAGCTGAAATTTCTTGGGCACATGTCAATAAAAGGACTTGGGTAACATAACCCTTATAAGACAAGAGATAAGGGAAGAGTAAATCTCCGATAGAACAGTGGGCAAGATGCTTTGCTAAGGGCCACAGAGGAGAAGAAGTTTTAGAGAGCCATGATTGCTCAGGTCACGTGGCAAATCGAAGAAACATTTTCCCAAAGAAATATTACAATTTTGTTTATATTTAAGGCCTAATTATAATACACATGAAGAGACTTGCAGATCATTGCAACTGCAGTGAGTAAAATCCATATTAGATAACTTGGCATATCACATTCAGCAGTACAACAACAAAAAAAAAAAAGAATTTTCAGAAGGAATTTGCCACAGAACTTCCTAACTTTGTAGACAGACAAATCAGGTATTACACACTAGAATCAGGACATTTCATAGCCCAGTGCAGATGTCATCATCTGTGCCTGTCTCAAAGACCATTAATTTAGAAAAATTTCAGAAGCTAAAAAAAAAAAAAAAAAAAAAAAAAAAAAAAATCTAAAATGCAGTTCAACAATTCTCTCAGGTAAAAAATTAAAGCATGAAGTTATTTTCAATCAATAATCTAACAAAATCTGGAAGAAATGTTCTTTTTATGCTTCAATTACAAGTGCCAATAGATTTTGTTATCTAACTGCTATCAAATTTTAGCAGAGAAAGCCTATACAAATGAAAATCTTAAGTCAATTTTGGATAAAAAGAAAAAAAATAGTTGGTCAAATTTGGGAAAGCAATCAGTTCAAGGAATTTATCAGCCCTTCGATCCATAAAAAGTATCCACATTGAAGACAAAGCAAGTCAGATATTACACCAAACTCTTGCTCTCTTGTAAGAGATATGTGCATTATATATATATATATATATATATATATATATATATATATATATATATATATATATAAAAAATGCACGGAGAAAAAAAAAAAAAAAAAAACTTATGCCTTTAAGAGCAAGTCTGTTGTGAGATCCAAGTGTGATATTTGACAAACATCTATCACTTAACCTATAAGTTGCTCAACACTCACATGCCATATATATATATATATATATATATATATATATATATATATTGCAGCATATATTTTATAACAAAGAAACAACTTATACAAACAATTAAATAGTAATGTTAATGTGATTAATGACGAAATCACTTCGCTGACAGGACTTCCAAGCATTTCTTTCCATAAGACAACACAAATATAAGGATCTCATTCAAGGAATTGATAGTTTGTTTATTAAGCCCTGTTAGTGAAGGGATTTTGCCATTAATCACATTAACATTGCTATTTAATTGTTTGCATAAATTTTCTTCATGATGACATATATATATATTATATATAATGCATGACAGAAACAAAACCTATGCCTTTAAGAGCTTTTCATGTACTTCAGAGTGATACCAATACTGAAATGAACCCTTAAGCAAATAAAGCAATTGAAACAGATTTGACAAGAGAAAGGCTGCTGACAGACACTTTTCAAACAAATCAGATAAAACACACAGGAATCATACTTATCATAGCCCAGTGCTAATATCATCACATTTGTTTGTCAGGGTATCACTTAAAACCTTTTGAGCAGATGACCTTGTTCTTAAGAGTGGAGAGTATTCTGCCACATTCTTGACCACCATCATTTAAGGGAGGCAAGAGCAAAGACTAAATCTGTACTAAGCAAATATCATTTGCTTTTGTTAAATCCTTCAGGACAACAAAACATGTTAGCTAAGAATATTTTTTTCTTTGTCTTTTTCTTAAAGGGTTGGTTCATTGTACCACTCCAATAAGTATCTGACCCTCTCCCCTACACTAACCTTACAAGTCAGATCAAAAATGAAGTATTGCTGCCACATCTGAACTGGAGCTGCCTGCTCCTCACTTGCCAGTATTAATAGGGTTCAAAAGTGTCTACATATTCTTGTGGGTGATGAATCATTTTACACCATACTACAAGCCTCTCACTACACTATTGCCATCGCAAGTGTTCTGACAAACTTCATTTCTTCAATTCACTTGCCCTGACCTTTGCAACTGGGAATCACTGTTACATAGACAATGATGAATCACCTCTCCATTAGTCCCTCACACCCTCTAAAATAGCCATTCATCAAATTTTGGGGAGAAGCACAAACAGGTAAGGAGGTACAAAGTATAGTTGGTTTTGGTAGTGTGCATAGTTTAGTACAATTCTCATAAGATTTCTTTTGGAAAAAATAAGTTTTATTATTTAACATACAAAATACCCCACTATTTTAAAAATTTAATGATTAAAATAAATACTTACTTAATAAAAGTGTAATATTGTTTTCTTTTGCACAAGTTTTAATATACAAGAATCCAATTTCCAAAAACTATAAACAAATTACAAAGCCAAACAGTTCAAAAAGTTCAAAAAGTTGAAATTTGGCTACAGAAAGAAATATTTACACATAGCCAGTTGTAGGTTTCATGCTCGAGGGTAAGAAATCCTAAGAATTCTTCATTGTTAAAAATGAAAAAAAAAAAAAAGAAATTTGCTTAAAAAATATTGTTCATCATGATGCCCTATAAAATTAAAGAAATTAATCCGTAAAGTAAGGTTTTTCTCAAAGTATTTTTTACAAACAAATCAGCTTATACAAATTTCATCAATTGGTTTGTGAAATTGAACAAAACAATTTATAAAACTCAACAAGAAATGTTAGTGATAACTTTAACAATACTAAGTACTGTGAGGATTTCAACCAGCATTAGCATGTTGCAAAAACATTCTAGTTAATATAAAATAGAAACACAAATTCAATATTCTATTAATGCTACACAATGTCCAACAGCCGATACATTAAGTGTACTGACTGTAGCTCCGTTCAACTCGAGCAACTAGGTACTGGATGTGTGCACAATCTACGGCATTAGTATTTTATAGGAGCCGATGTTAACTTTGTGTTTATCAGTAGACCCAACAAATTTTAAAATGTGCACTAAATTGTACTGATACAATATAAAGTCCCTACCAGTTTGTGTTGTAGGCTATACAACACACAGAAAAATATTACAATTAGTCTCCTATTATACAGGTAAGTGGTGCAACCCTATGTAGTTTTATCACAGGTTATTGTATATTGTAGCCTAACTTCAGTTACTGGCAGGCCTAAGCTTTAAAACACTGGTAACCTACTGTGTGTGGGGTTGCTTGGTCCCAATCTATATGGTAGATACAGTCTTAACTCAAAATTTTGACCCGAGAGTCCTTAGCTCAACTTGTACACTGTAATTTATAGTGTTATATACACACACAAAGAGGTGAGAGAAAATCATATCAAAAACGTTATATAAAATAAAAAAGTATTATAAACCAAATGTAAAATAACATCTGCATACCTGTTTCTAACACACTGGTGGCATCTGGAGCCTCCATATGATCTGGAAACTTTCTTATGCCGTTTGGACATGGACATCCATCTGATGGGTCTGGCGGGGGTAATCTAAAAATAACCAATCAAACCGAATAAACCCGTCAGCTAATACCATGTACATAAGATTGAAATTCCATTATGCAAAATTCAATTTTAACAACTGGTTTAAATGAAAATTTAAAATACTGAAAATCCACTTTTATTCATTAAAAAAAACAAACACTCACACAATTATGCATTTTTCATTTACTTACCCCCTTTAATTTTCTTTTGCAGTCACCACATTTTGGTGTGGTGCCCAATTTCTTGACGTACAAATAGACAAGTTTACCACCTGAATATAAAAGAAAGCTTATTGAAGAACCAACTTTTTTGTACCCAATGAAACGAGGAAAAAAGAAAAGAAAAGTGGTTTGTATGTGGGGGCACAATGGACATGCTTATTGATCGTAAACAAATTTACAAAAACAGCTTTATGTAGTTACCTACACGAGATCGCTGGAAAATGAGCACAGCAGGATAATAACGGTCTTAAACTTGAGAATAATTTTTTATTGTCTAAGTGTTTATGTTAGCGAACACCACGAGATCGCTGAAAAATGAGCATAGACGGCCTTAAACATGATAATTTTTTATCGTCTAAGTGTTTATGTTATTATCAAGAGAAAAGATCAAAGTATTTTTTGAATATTTTTAATAATTTTTAGCACGTCCAAAATGTTAAAAATCTTCAATTTTTTTATGAGCAAAATTGACAGAAAATCGATAGTCAGCCATTTTTTAAACTTTTGTTTACAATTTTACGTTTAAAATATCATAAATTTTTTTTAAATTAAAGAAAATTAGAAATTATAAAGTTTATTTAATGCATTTTGAAACAAACATTACTTACTTACTGTGCTGTAAAAAAAAAAAAAAACTAAAAGTTTCACATGATAGAAAGCCAGGCTTAACAGAGGTGTTAATTGACAAGTGGTGCGTGATTTCATTTTACAGGAGGAAAAGTTAGAGTACGGAAGGTCACAAGTGACAGTTTAGCTTTATGTGAACAACTTATTTACCTCGTTATTTTTAAGAAGGCATCAAATGATAAAAATGGCCTCAAACTTGACGAAAGCAGAATTTTATCGTCAAAATGTTTGTGTTACTACCAACGCAAACCACGTGACAGACTATTGTTTTCATGATGCTTCCAGTCTTCCGTATATTTGAATTTTAGCTATTTTGGGGCACAAAAACATGTTATATTAGATTTTTAACCAGAGGCAACTTTCTGATTGTAACCAGCTTTATTTTATAATCTGTAAATGATATTTATCTACTTAACACCATTGACTAACATGTACAAGATTTTGATTAATTTTAAAATATAGACAGACTCTAATTTTAAAATATTTAACAACTTTAAGCAATAAACATAAATTTAACAATAAAATAATTTAAGAAATAACAATTGTTGTAAAAATCTATTTTTCATCAAAAACGTTTCTTGCTTTCAGAAAATATTATCCATAGTCATACAAACAAGTAAAAGCTCTTGAAATTAAATATCTTTGTTTTGAGTTTTGTATGTTACAATTCAGAGCTGATTTTAAGGTAGATGGGTATCAACTAAAAAGAAAAAATGATTTTCTTTCCTCAAAGCCTTGTGCTTTTAATTAATCGCTATAGCTGTATGTTTTAAAATTTCAGGAAATCAATGGGGCAATATAAAATTTTTTTTTACCATGACTTAAAAAAAAAAAAAATTAAACACAAGTATAATAATTTCCAGCATTCGTGAATAGTTTCTGAAAGTTTCATGAAAACCCAACAATTATTTTTGCAAGATTTTCAAAGTTAATGACTGCCATTAACAAAAAATACACAAAAATCCGCAATGTTATTTAGTAGGACACCAGCTGATGCTGAGAAACGAGGTTTTTCAATCAAAAGTTAGAATGCTCTAATAAAAACAGAAAAATTTTGAAAAATAAAAAATTACTTTGTTCTTTCCTCTTAATGAAAACAAACATTTTGACGATAAAATTTTGTTTTCATCAAGTTTAAGGCCTTTATTATCCTGCTATGCTCATTTTCCAGCGATCTCATGAAGGTACCTAGATGTATATCATAAGGTATTAGATAGGGGAGGGTGCAGGAGGATTTTTACTGCAAAGTCTATCTAATTAGGGTTTACGGAATATTAAAACAAGTGCTTGGGAGGCTTTAAAGATATTGCAACTAATGCAACATGAATATATTATGTTGATACAATATTTATAAACTAAGTTTTTGGCATGAAAACAAATTTGACCAAAGTGTCTTCTGGCAGAAAATGTGAAACTATTACTTACCAGGAGTCTTGGAGCTACAAAAATATAAAGAAATAAAAAACATTTAAAATTTATACAAAGTCAAAGACTTATAAGCAAAAAAAAAAAAAAAAAAAAAAAAAAAAACAGAAGAAAAAGTCAAATCAATGGGAAAAGTTACTAAAGTTTACTTTCAAACAAAATCAAATATGAAAGACCTCAAACAAACTAAAGAAAATGAATGATGCCATCCTTAATCGTAAAATGAAAAAAAAAAACAAAAACTGTCAAATGTTAAATATAAATTGCAAAAGAATATACAGCAATAAACGATAAATTACGCATAGATTCAAATTAGCAATTTATTCATATTTTTGGTGTATATTATGATTCTTATGCGGTAAAGAGAAAGTTAAAAGAATTTTTAAATGCTACATACAATGTAACAACATCAAACTCAAACTAGAGATGCTTTCATATAGTAGCAACGATGATTAAAGTTATAAAATATGCAAAATACTTACACCTTCCTGCGGTTAGACTTGGTGTTGTATGACAAACGACGTCTAAATGTAAGCCTTTGCGTCATCTGTGAAGTTTCAAAAATATACAATATTTTTAAAATATTTAAAAAGGTAGACAGGAAATGAAAGAGGAGAGTTCTATTGAAAAGGGACATAATTCAATTTCGCATGGATTTCATTTAAGAAGTCTTATTTTAAGTATAATAATAATAAAATAAAAAAGAATTTATATTACCGCTTTCTCGTTTATCAATACCGATTTAGAATTTACACCTAATTTTGTTAAAAACAAAACAAAAACTTATTTCTGTAAACAAAAGGGGAGAAAACTTAAAAAATAACTGGCTAACTTCGTAACTACTATACGTCCAGTTTTTGACCGACTATCCTGGTGATAAAAGGCAAAAAAGTATTACTTTTTCTTTCTTTTACAAAGACAACTACATGCGAATTAATGACTTGGTCAAGGTTTATTAAAACTAAAAGTTAAGCAAATGTTACCCAAACTGAATTAATTTTCTTTCTAATGATTTTTTTCTAATGTAAAGGTTTTTACAGTGATACAGTTAAAATAAGTTTAAACGTAAATCGATGTTTCATTTATTTATTTTAAGTGTGATGAAGAATCAGAGGTTGTGATTAAAAAAATACTATAAAGTAAAAATTAAATCAAATCAAGAATATTGATAAGTAAGAATAACATACGAATTTATTTTGCAATAAATATGGAAGCACACGTGGTCTTTAACGCGTAGATGTTCGTTTTTAAAACAATACAAAAATAATTCTACCTTTAAAGAAGAACGAACAAAACTTTTTTCATATTAATAAATATAAGATCAAAGTATTCACTTGTTGAGAAATAATTTTAAAAATAGGACTGCATTTATTTTACTTTTTATGCGAGCATTTTATTTCTGAAGAATTTTTAACCCTTTTTAGTGGTTATATTTAAAATTTCATTTCATCATGCCGTCAAACCTGTCATATTAATGAACTAAATTTAAATTTTGACGGGTGTTAAAATCAAAGATTAAATAATACAAATAAATGCCAAGAAATTAATTTACTGAAAGGATGTTTTATAAAACGTGGTTTTGTAGTAAACTAGGGACGACAAAGGCCGATTTTTAAGTTTAAAACTAAATGAACATATTGCATGTTGATTTAATCAAAATCATAAGGAATGGCCTTTGTATTAAAAATAAAAAAAGGATTAATTATAATATAACCTACTTGTAAGGTACATTAATTAAAAATAAAGTATCGCAAAGGCCGATCTGTCGTTCACTCAGCTATTAGCAGAATGGGCAGAACGTGGATCTCGAGGTTAGAATATAGTCATAAATCTAACAAAACGCATTTGAATTTGGACAATAAAATGCTAAATAGATAATTTGAGATCTCTGTTATAGAATGATATGATTTTTAACAAACTGAATACAAATCTACTTACGATGTTTCGAGATGGAAAACCTGAGAGAATAAAATTTACGTCCTCACCTTAAAGGCTATCCTGAAAAAGAGGCTAAGCGGAAGTAGCTAGCGCCGTCTACCGACTCTGTTGTCATCACCAACATGACTTCACTGTTGGAGTCATACGAACAGCAATATTCTACATTAACGGCTGATATTACGCATCTTATCGGCAAAATATCCATATCTCATGGAGGTAAGGAATATCTTACTTCACCTACTTTACATTCAGTTAATTTTAATCTCTAAAATCCCCTTTAATAACAAGATTTCCGTTATTAAAAAAAACCAAGTGCATGTTCTACCCTTAGTGTCATCATCATAATCAATAACAATGTTCAGGGTAATGCCGTGGCTCATCTAGTATTTCTGTTTTGCCAGCTGGCTTCGGGATCAAACTCTGATACTAGCTTCCGAATCTAGATTAAATCTTTCCCACTTTATATTATTCGCGGTTAGTTTTAAGTTCTTAAATGTTGTATTGCCTTATAAGTGAAAACTAGTAAATTTAACTAACATTTACATAGAATATCAGCTGTAGTATTCGCCTTTTTCTTTTTACATTTATTTTTGTACGTCATCTGTTAGTGTTGTGGAAACAACGATATTTTCATGATTTTGTCTTTGTTTTTTTATCAGTTGGTTTCTTATTTTTATTGTCCTTTTAGTCGAGAAGCAAGGCCATGCTCGACAAGTTGAAAAACTCTTTGAAGAGGCCGCAGAGTTGGTAAGTTTATGATACTTTTTAAAATGTCATTTTCAGCAAGTTACCGAATTCACTGTGTAAATTTTTTTTTTTATATTGATATGTTTTACTTTTAATTACATGGCTTGATCATAGAAGTTTTTTTATTATTTCATCGAGGAAGAGCTTTATGTTGATCAGGGTCAGACTTAGCTGTCAGAAATTAAGAACTCATTAAAAAAAGCGTGTGTACATCTGATTTTGTATAAATTAGAAAATATTAACTGACGCATGTGAAAGCTTTTAACGTTTGTTTTTTGTTTTGTTTTTCTTTGTAGTTTCTAAAGAAGCTATAAAATTAGTCATTTCTTACAGAAAACGAAATGTTTTTTTAAAAATCTGTCTTCTAGCTAGAGCATTTGAAAACAAATTTTGGCTGTTTGTATCTTAAAGTTTGAAAATATTTTTTTCTCCCAGTTTGGAGAATTTTTTTAACGTTGAAAATTTTGTTCAATGTTCAATTGTTCATTATCGTAAATAAGCCATCCCATTTAAAATAAATGTTATTTACTCCAATTGCTCAGTGTACTTTTTGTATTTTTATTATTTTGTTTTCTGTATTTTTTTTTTTTTTTTAATATATTCAGATTCTCTAAAACTTTTTTAGTTATCCTCTGGTCTTTGAGATAAACAATGACTTTCTTCCCTTGCAAATATGAACAATAAGTTTTTGTGGCTGGCTTGATTTCATCGTCTCTCCCCTTGACGAGATTTATGCGTTTCCTTGTTTTTATTCATTATTTGGTAATAACCGTCGTACCCGAAAAACCCGATGTGTCGAAGGGACGGTTATTCCCTTGACACCGCTGACTCCCTCGGCAATGTTTATTTATTTACAAGATTATAAAATTACAAAATTATCAAAATGTTGTAAACCAACTACAATGCAATTATTTACCATAACTAACTATAAAATGAGATTTTTTAATATACAGTCTAATAAATCTTTGCCGATTCTCAAGAATAAAGACACGTTGAAACACCGGTTCTCATAGGATCACCGAAATTAAGCAACGCCGCCAAGCCAAGTCAGTACCTCTATTGGTGAAGGCTTGGGAATACCGGGTGCTGTGAAAAATGATCAAGTGGTGTAACTGGATAATGGCTCGGAACTGAAAATCAGAGAGCCAGGTTAGAATTCCAGTCGAGTTCGTTATATTCAATTAAGCGTAGATACTCGTGGGAAAGGTACGTTTCACTATCTGAGTATAGATCGAGGTGGATTCGTACCTTTCCCCTCGGGTATCTGCGCTTAATTGAATATAAAAAAAAAATTTGACTATCATTTCAAAAATAAAGAATATTTTCTGAATTCTAAATTATCACTTTTTAAAAATAATAAACATTTACGAAAGATTAAAAAAAAAAACGTATTACCCATTATTTTAATTGAATATTAATAATTAACCATTAATTGGTTTGAATAGGTACATTACACATCTTGGCCTTGTGCCACATCTTTCCCTCGTGGATGGGGGGGGGGGGGCAAGTAAAATATCACCTTCATAAAAAGTACACACATTTTTCATTTTGCAAGTTGTTTGTTCAATAGGTAGAGAAAATGATTGGGAGTTTAAATGCTTGCAGTTTCATCTCCGGTACTAAGTTGTCAAACAAGGCTGAATATTGATCTTATTGGAGTTAATACAAAAAGCGTTTTTCTTTTCTATTCCATAGACAAAAATAATAATATAAAAACTTTTCTAAGGCGCATTTGGCTCGAAAGTGGTTTCCAAAATTAAGAAGGCAATACAGGCTTGATTTCTGTCAAGAGGCAGAATTTCTTTAGCAAGTCTTTTGATCTCTCTGCAAGTAGACACTAAATTTACTGTTCAAAAACAGATGTCTTTTCAAATAGATGTACTAACTAAATGTTTATGATAATATGAAATAATGTATTTTATTTTTGTTGTTTGTTTGTTGTTTTTTGATTATCATTATTTTTTTATTTTTTTTTTTAATCCATTAATTGCTTAAAAATTACTTTGTTTCGGGTACAAAAATAAAGTTATCAGTTATAGCTTTTGAAACACCCCAACAAGATGTGTGAATTTCTTAAATAGGGTAATTGGATCTTGCTTTACTGTGATGACTTATCATGACATAATAGTAAAGCACACTTGGTTTGAAAGTTTTTTCTTTTCCCCTGATTAAAGAGGGAATATGGAGAAACACATTTTCTTTTGTACGACTTTTGAACTCTATGCTAGTAGACATTGATTGCACTGTTTAAAAAACAATTGGGCTGTTTACTCCACTAAATATAGTGTTTATAGTAATAAAAATAATGTATTTTAATTGCATAAAAAATTATTCTAAATGTAGCTTTCAAATTTTAAAAAAGCAAAGATGTTGCAATGAAGGCAGATATACTCTTTTGTACATTATGGACAAAGAAGATAATATGGATAGAACTATAATTTTAAAGTGTGGCTAGAAGTAGTTTGGTTCTAATACAAATTGTAATATTAGTGAAAGAAGAAATACTTTAGAGCTGGAACAAATATATTGGCAAACTTTTTCACGATGAAAGAGAACCAACAATACACAAAGGACCAGAAATATTGAAATTTGAAGTGGTATCAACAATGGCCAAATTGAATAGGAAAAAAAACAAAAACAAGCAGGGCCCGACAGAATCATAAGAGATGCTAGCAGCCTTAGATGATTTCAGCATTGACAAGATTAGAGATATAATAAGCAAAATATGCGACAGTGGCAATATACCAGAAGACCTAAATAGATCCATATTCATAGCACTGCAAATTAATGTAAAATCCATCGGACAATCAGCCATGTAACAAAATTTATCATCCAAGTCTTGATGAATAGAGAGTACTGCAAGATCAGACCAGATATTAGGACAAGAACTGTGCAGCTTCATTAAAGACACTGGAATGAGGAATGCTATATTTATGCCCAGAAAGAACAATGCAAAAGGATGTTTTATAGATTATGAAAAAGTGTTTGATAAAGTATGTCACAAAGAACTGCTAGGTAACTTTGACATATGTGGGAAGGATATTAGAATAATCCAGAACCTATACTGGCAGCAAACTACCTGTATATGGATAGGAAATTAGTGCAGTAAATTTAAAAAGGGGGAGCCCAACATGCAAATTACAAATTGGAGATACCGAAATCAAACGGGTGCAGCAATTTAGATATCTGGGAAGTGTATTAACAGGAGACAATATTTGACACAAAACCCAAAAGGCACGTTGGAATAGTGAAAGATAACTTCCAAAAGAAGCAGAAAAAATTTAGCTTGAAATAAAGAGAAGAGTATTGAATTGTTATGTAGTATCAGTCCTCCTCAATGGCAAAGAATGCTGGACAATTTCTTCACAGATGAAGAAGAGACTGGATGCAACAGAAAGATGGTTCTACAGAAAGGTGCTGAGAATGCTATAGACAGAACATGTGAGAAATGACAAAGTTTTTGAGACGCTGGCAACAAAAAGAACATTTATACTTAACATCAAGAAGAGACAGTTGAAATTTCTTGGGGATGTAACAAGGAAAGAGGGCTTTGAAAATTTGATACAAGACAGATTGAAGGTAAGCAGACTAGATGAAAGCAATGCACAACCTATCTGGCAAGCTTGAGTGAATGGCTGGTAGATCAGTGTTTGGGAAAGATGGCAAAAAGACAAGTTATTAAGAGCTACAAAGGACAGGAAATTGTGGAGAGCCATGACCGCCAGCATCCTGAAGAGACATGGCACATAGAAGAATTATTTTCATTACATTTTATTGTAATATAGAGTATGGGAAAACAATTTTACAAAACATACTTAATGCATTAGTTGCTTGTTGTAATGAGTTTGGCCATATTTTGATTTAAAAAATGTTACTTTAATTAAAAGAGAGAGCCGTTTATTAGGTAAATGTATAGAAAGTGCTTTAATTGCTAGATCATCCACAGTAAATTTATTTCCTGGTTCTTACAACACTTTATCTTTCTTGGCAGATCTTCAATTATCACAATGCGGGGTATTTCATAACAAAAGTTATAAAAAGAAACTAAAATTAAATTTTCTAGAGTATATACCCAAACACATTTAAAAAAAAAATTAAATTTAAAATTTCAGTATCTCCTCTCCTTCATGTGCATGTGTAATGATATCAACATAAACATTTCTTTAGTCTGATGAAACAGATCACACAAAAGATTTTTTCCACTTTGTCATAGATTTTCCTTAAATATATAGTATGAATTTTTAATAAAACAAAATAAACTGGTTCAGTTAATAAGTAGGTAGTCTAAGATTCCATATATTAAAAAAAAAAAAAAAAAAAAAAAAAAAAAATAATATCAGTGTGTATGTATAATGTTATCTACAGTGTGTAGATACTACATTCTGATTCTGTATGAACCTACACCCTCCCCATATAGTCCGTTTCAGGTAGAGTGCACATTCAGATGGGTTGAAAGCAAGTTAACTTTGGTTCTGCAGTATTGAAGAGCAAAACGTCCCTAGTTTCCATAACCATTTTCACAAAGGCATTAGAATATAGTGCAAGGGTCTTGTGACATACCCCATCTACCTGAAAACATGATACGGGGCCCATGCTCTACTACATCTCCATTTTCATAAAGTAGTATTCATATAAAATACAAATTTGATTGTAACCTAATTATGTACAATAATGGATCATATGCAATATAAGTGAACAATTCAACTAGAAAAGTTGAAAATTAATTCAATGTATCTAAATACAAAATTAGAGAAATATCATAATAGATCATTCCATCTTAAATAAAGCAACAATGTTTTGCAGTAGTTTTTAACATCAACTTGAGGTTTTTCTTGTTAAAAAGTTGAATAATTTTAGCATATTATGGATAAAAATAGTGAATTTTATATAGACTTTTTTTAAAACTTAGCATTAGCAAAACAAATTCCTCAAATTTGGACAAAAAAAAAGAAAGACGCCAGAATGATGTCAAAATCTGAAAATTTTTCATCCTTTAGTAGTTTAATTTGTAATGTATATAAATATAGGTAGAAAAAAAAAGCAAATGTTCATAAGATAGCAATGATCACATAGCACTGCTTGTAGCTGCCTTATTAGGCTTTCTTTTCCAGGGTTGAGGGGTTTGGAGGTAGTACTAACCCACCATCTACCCTGCCTCACCCGCTTTGCTGCAATGAGGGGGTGTAATAGCAAGATTGGACTCCTCTGGACCAGATTTCCCTCATTACTTTGACATAAACTGCTAGAAAGAAGGAACATAATGCTGCATTCTGCACTGTAGTATGTAAACTTTGTAGAGGAAAAACAGATACTACACTTTAATCATAGTTGTCCTGGGTATGACGATAAACTACATCCAACAGCAAGGCCTCTGATCAGGAGGTTTTGAGGGGCGTGGAACCACCTCTTAATTGCTAGTGTTCCCAGAGTGGGAGCACCTGTTAGGGTCCCATCTATGGGTAAATAGTTACCCCACCCAAATTGGGGGTCAAAACACTATGAAAATGTAAAAATAGGTTTTAATATCAGAATACTTTGTAAAAATTATTACCAGCAATACAATTTTGAAAAAAAAAAAATAATTTACTAGCAATAAAAATTTTGTTGGCATTAGATAACCCATTGAGGTTGATATGCCGTAAAACAAACCAAACAAAACTTTAATCATAGACAGAAGTACTGAAGGGTAACATTCTGATATAAAGCAGAACGCATAGTCACTTGATTGTAAGGAATGCTGAGTAATGTGTAAAAATGATCTAATTTTTGATAGATACTATTTTAGTTAAAATGAAGAAATTACTTTGTGACCAACTGAATTAATGAAAGCAGAAGATAACAAAAGTTTTAATCTCTCCCTTTAACTTGATTATTTTACCGTAGAAAATATATATATATATATATATATATATATATATATATATATATATTTTTATTTTTTTTAAGATCATGTCTCTTCAGTTTTGTTTTTTTTTCTCCTTTATTATTATGGAAACAGGGCATGGTTGAGTAAAGGATAGTGGCTTGGATTGGGAAATCGGAGAGCCAAGTTCAAATTACAATCGGATCCATTACATTCACTTACATGCTAATACCCTTAGGAAAGGGATGAATTCTCTTCTTCTTTCCTCAGCTATGGGTAAATGGCAGGAGAGACTGGGTTCTATAGCCTTGGGTAGCAACTGGTCTACAAGAAACTAACTCTGTATATAACACATAATATACAGCTAAAAATTTGGAGTTGGAGCCCCTAAGGCAGTTTGCCACTGATTTCAGCCTCGTTCACTCAGCTCCTGCAATGACACTGGTACTAAGCTGCAATGGCCTTGCAATTCCTTTGGATCCGTCAGTAATGTGGAGAGGGGGGACATGCTGCATGGGCAACATCTTGTCCTGCATACCACCCTACCCAGGCTTGATCCTACGTGACAGATGAGTGGGATCAAATCTATGGTCATTGATGACTGGAGGAGGCCTGTCTATATTTGCAAATTGCCATGACTTCTTCAGGAAATTTAAGTGTCTTCTACACTGTTTTCAGTGCTATGTTCCTTCAGGGTGTAGGTGATCATGGCTCTCCACACTCTTTTTCACTTGTTATGATTTCTTGGGAAAGATAATGAATTGAAATCCTAAAGGATATTTGTCCAATTCTTTAACCTCTGGTTTCAGAATCATCTATAGAAATGGAATTAATGGAGCTAGAACATTTTGGTCTAATGATGATCCATAAATCTATCATTGAATTCTTGAAAACAAAAATAGTTCAGTGTGTTGGCTACTTCTATAATTAATGTATAAAGTCTCTACGAGAATATTTTATATGAATTAATGGTGGTGAACAAGATACATGCACAAAATAGCAGAGACCGATTGATTTGCAATGCAAGATAATATTTATTAAACAAAATAACAAAAAGAAAGTTTTAAGAGTTTCTTCTACTAAGAATAAAATGGAATACACAACCAAAAATTGTTAATGAATGTATTTGAGTGTGAATTGCCTGTGTAGGTGTATTTGTGAGTGAAGCATCCACAGCCCTTTTTGCTTCTGTGTGAAAAGTTGATGGCACACGCTTCAAAAAAAGGGAAAACAGGAAGAGAGTTACTTAAGAGTTTGCCTGTTTTTATATTCTCCAGGCTGCTGCTGATAATGTTTATTAAGGCACTACAATAGTTCCATAAACAAAATATCCTAAACTGTAGAGAATTAGTATAAAACTCTTCTCTATTTTCTGCTGTGAATCATTTTACTTTTTAATGCAGTATGCAAAGTCAAAGCATCAAGTAATCCTTACAAATTAACACCTGACCAAACTAATTCATACAGCCTTGGAAACGCATCAACTGGAGTTTTGGTGACTCACAGCCTAGAGTAAACTTCACAAGATCTCTGCTAACAGTAAATACTGGTATTATTAACCTGATAATTTTAACATTGTCTCTCCATGCAGTAAAAATATGAAAGAACAAATTTAAATGATTTTTTAAATCTTTAATTTTATGGTTTACATTTATTTTATTATTTTTTATTTTACATATTTTCTGCTGTGTTTCATCCATATATTTCCTTGAATAAAATGTCATTAAAATATCCTATTACCCCCCCTTTTTATTTTCATGATTCTGTCTTACTAAAATCATTTTTCTTACCTGTTCTCATGGTTCATTACTATATTAAACACATTTAATAAACAAGTATTTTCAAAACATTTCATTTACACGTGTATTTTTTTTTTCTGTAATCAGTATGTCTTTTCAGTATATTGTTGATCATGGTTCACCACAGTTTCCTTTCTTTTTTTTTTAATATCTATGAATTGCCATGACTGTTCTTGGGAAAGATAGTCAAGTAGTATCCTCATTGCCTTCACTACAGTTTTGACTTGTAGCCACATCATGTTGAAACACCAATTCTCATACAATCACCAAAGTTAACCAAATCGAGCCTGGTTAATAACTAGATAGGTGACTGCTTGGGAATACCAGGTGCTCTAAACTTGGACGTGTGGGTAGTGTAATGGATAATGGCTCAGAATTGTTAATCAGAGAACCGAGTTCCAATTCCCGCTAAGTTCATTATATTCACATGCACAAATACCCTTGGAAAGGTATGACTCTTCCTTTTCGCCTCCAGGTATGGGTTAATTAGTAAGACCTATTTCACTATCATTATTACTCCTCCCCTCCAAAAAATGCTAGAATCTAAAAAAATATTTTCTGGTGAAAGCAACAGCCTTGGCTAGAATTTGAACAGGTTCACAGATTCCATTTTCTGAATTACTAACCCTTATGGCATCTGCACATTTATTTACATTGTGATTATAGAAACTAATAGAAATTAGATTAAACCAAAAACTCCATACATGAATAATTATTATTGCATACATGTATTGAAACAATGGATTATTTTTCAATCTGAATATATTTCTTTTTATCATATTATTTTAGCAGGTATACATGTTTAAGCAGACATCACTGTTTATTTACAAACTGCGAAATTATGTCTACTGGCCTAGATCATCAAAAGGAGGTACAGTGTAACCCGGATATAAGAGACCCTGATATAAAAGAAACCCGGATATAAGAGACTTCTTCTCCGGTCCCAAATTAGAGCCTGTGTATAACATATGTAATAGACCAAACCCGGATATAAGAGACTTCTTCTCTGGTCCCGACAACTCTCTTATATCCGGGTTACACTGTACATTTATTTTTCTTTAATAAGACATTTTTGATCTAGGCAGGTAGATATTAATTTCACTATTTGTAAATAAACAATGATGTCTGCTCAAATACATGTACCCGCTGAAATACATTTATAGTTTCTGCCTGAATTTCTGGGGTGAGGAGTTATCATTATTAACACTAGTTACATTCAGACTATTGTCCTCATCTTTTTTGTTCTTATCATAATGTTTCGGATGTTGTGCCCTCCGGACTTCATCAGGTGTGTATCAATTCTGTTAACCTACAGGAAATTCTGAATCCTTTATTTAATCTAGATGAGTAGACTGTTCTTGTTCCATAGCACATGTCTAGGGAGTGAATATCTTGTCTTTTTTTTCTTTTTTTTTTTTAACTACTCAGTTATTGCTCACTCCTGTTTCCACTGATTCCAAGTGCACACTGCTTGGCCCAGGGATTGAACCCACGATTACTATGTCACCAAATTTGCAAACCAACACTTTAATCCACTAGGCTATTGTTTCGTAGGACAATTTTCTGTGGAGCCTTAAACCTAACCTGCCTAAACAGTCTACCCCCCCCCCCCCAGATTAAATAAAGGGTTCAGTTCGGGATTCTCTGTAAGTTATACAGATGGATATACACCTGACAAAAACTGGAGAGTACAACGGCCATGTTGTGATGATACAACAAAGATAAGGACAATAGTCTTTATGTAAATAGAATAAATAACAGTAATAAATTGATAGTAATAAGAAATATATGTATTTGTTAATATTTATATAAAACATTGTAATAAAGGTAACAAAAATGTGTGTAAATTTTTGTCTGTCTTGTAACTTTAAATTAAAACATTTGTAGTTTATTATATGTGACTCAACTGAAAACACCAGTTCCTGTTTGATTACTGAAATTAAACTGTGTTGAGTCCAGTTAGTACTTATATTAGGTTTTGTTGATTTTGTTTAGTGGCATATCAACCTCTATGGGTTATTTAATGCAGAAATGTAAGTATTTTGTACACGATTTTATGGCTTCAATTAAATATATTTTGAATGCAATTGTATGCCTGCAACTACAGATAAAATGTATTGTGGGTCATTTTGCTTTAAAAATGTATTAGTAATTTTACTATAGGTATTGTTGGTAATTTTCTTTATATAAAAATGTATTGCTGGTATTTTTACTATAAAATGTATTTTTATACCTTCATAGTGTTTTGGGGTTCACTATTTTCCCAGCTGGGACCCTAACAGGTGCTACCATCCCAGGTCAGAGTGAACCTAGGAACAACAGTATTTAAGAGATACTTCTACATTTCTCAAAAGCTCCAATCATCATACCCAGGACTAAACTTTTATTAGGGGCTTCTTTGGAACACCATGTACTGTAAACAATCTAAAATATGTTTTGGCTTTATATAACCCGCAAACAACACCAGATTTAAGACAAATGAGGCCCTCTGCTAGTAAAGTTATGAGGTCCCTTACTTGGGTCCTGAAGGCAGTAGGCCCAGCATACCTACATAGGCATAGAAAGAAGATGGCACCCTCCTGGCCAACCTAAGCACAATGGTAAATCTGGCACTGTCCACAAAAGGTTAATAAGCCTTAAAAAAAAAAAAAAAATCAGTCAATGTGTTATTCTTACTGTAAACAAATTTGGTTTGTATGATTAATGGAGAGGCATTTGGGTTAAATGTAAACTGAGCAAAAAGTATTTTTTTTATTAAAAAAAATATTTGAATTATTGAAAGACTGAATTTACATACTTACATCAATAAGTATTGATGTATTTATGTAAATTCAACCTTTTTCTTTTTACAATTCCATCTTTCCATACTGGCAAATGTTACATCATTCCATCTCATTAACTTATTGATGTACCTACATTTATTTTTATTTAACATTTACAATTTTTTCATATTGGTAAATGTTATTCTTCATATATTAGAAGAAAATGTTTTTCCTGTCCAGTTTGAAGTTATAAGTTGATTTGTTAGTAGGCTTGTTCATCACTCTTTCTCTTTTTTTCTTTCTTCTTTTTTGAGCTCTTTATTATCACTAGACAGTGATATTACTGATCCCATTATAGTTTCCACACTGAAAACAATGGCTTTATTATCTCTGTTCAGTGATTCCCCTCCTCCCCCACTGAGAATCTAAAATAATTTATAGTTACTTATCAATTACCGCTATAGGAAACTTAGATACTTCATAATACATTTATTTCATACTGAAATTAAAATGTGTTTTATAAAAGCTGTGTCTTATTACTACTGTACTGTGGACTTAAGTGTTTTTCCTCCATGTTGCCTTGGCTTGTAGGAGAAGGATAATCTGGAACTTATTCCACAGCAGTGGCAAGGAGACTGGAGATGGACTGTTTGCAAAACACACCCCACAGTAATTCTGTAACTACTTTACTGGCTGTTTGAGTGAGAAACAAAGCTCCTAAAATTCTTCTTTCAATATTTTCCCCCTCAAAATTCCTGATATCCCTCCCTCCCAATCAACCTTCACTACCCTCAGAACACTTAACCTATGTTTGTACGGTGATACTAATGCTGCCTGTGATGTCACTGTGCAGTGATAATAGTCACTCTCTCTTTTTTTTTTTCTTTAGCTGGAGCAAATGGATCTGGAGGTGAAAGAGCAACCGGGAAAAGACAGACAGAAATATCAAACAAGGGTTCGAAGTTATAAAACAGAACTCTCTAAATTACAAACAGATGTGGTAAGTTTTATTTTAACCTCATTTTAACATGACTACATGAGACACATTTCTTGGGGAATGTTGCATATTGCCTTTGATAGGCATGAATCAAGTCCATAGCCTTATTTAAAGCAATTACCTATATTTCTTCTTCTAAATAAAAAAAACAAACTTCTCAATCTTATTTTTATTCGTAGAGCTGTTTTTTGTTGTTTATTTATTTTTTTAAGATATCTTTCCTCCCAAAATATGGTTGACAAAATATCTTCTGTAACTTAACACAAATTTGAGGTATCTGATAAACTAATGTTTATCTGAATGCCATAGACACTCAGTACTTGTATCAGACTTAAATCCATAATATTGTAATATTAAATACAGAAGGAGGTGGAATTGTTTATACCATCAAACATGGTAGTTTTGTTCTGATAGTTACTATAATTAAAAACAAAAACAGCAAAAGGATTGAAATATCTAAGGTAGCCATGAAGAGTTAAATTTTATTTACCAAAATAAATCTGTCATGGGTGATGCTGATGATACATTGGCCTTGTTTGAATGTTTAATTTTGTTTAGGGGATTAAAAAGATATCAACCCCCACAACAAAAATATATAAATTACAAACAAATTCTATATGAGAAACAATACAATAAGCATAAGCAAAAATGATAAAAGGCTTTTGTGTATATTTCAGAGAAAATTTGAATATTTTAAAGAACATATATGTAGACAGAGATAAAAAGTTTTTGCTTATCTGGTGGGAGCCACATGGTCTGTCAGAGCACTGTCCATGGACATCTGCTTCATTTCGCCATTGAAGACAAATAGAAAGAAAACTTGATTTTTGTTTCTGTTGGCAGCAAAAATGCCTGTTCTGGTGCATGATGGGATTTTTCATAATTATTTAACTATTTTTTTTATAATCTCACTTTTTCTTTATTTATTGTGAATTATAATTCTTATCTATGTTTTAATTTTTCTTTTATTATCAATTATTTATTATTTTGGTTTCATACTCTGTCTAGTACTAAGGTTTACATGTTATTTAGTGATTTATTTGTTGTTATCATTACAAATCCTAATTATATAACAATTTCTAATGATACTTCCAACATAGATGGAATTATGTAACGGTTCAATTATCTGTGGTAGCAGTCAATGTGTTCATAAATTTAATTTTATTTAGCAAAATAAAGCTTAAGTAGTGTTATATAGAAATTTCTAATACCTTTTTTAGAAAAATCAAAAGCAGAAGTCTTTTTTTCTTTTGCAATTTCTAATGGTGACTCAAGAAAAATATTGATGGCATTCTGTAAGGGTTGAAATTTTCTCTTTTTAATCATTACACCTTAAGTAAGGCGATAATGCCACTAGGACAAGGAGGTTACTAGAAGTGAAAGAGTTGGTTGATCTTGTTTAGCGGCATATCAACAACTCTATGGGTTATTTAATACTGAAATCTAAATATTTTGAATGTAAGTGTATGCCTTCAACTACAGATAAAATGTATTGCTAGTCATTTTTCCATAAAATTGTATTGTTGGTCATTTTACTATTAATAGGTATTCTTAGTAATATTTATATAAAAATTTGTTGCTGCTAATTTTACTATAAAAATGTATTTTTATATTTTCATACTGTTTTGTTTTTGTCTGTTTCTGAGATGAGGTATTATGTACGCTATTTACATTGCTCAGACTATCATCCTCATCTTTGACATCCATTAGACATGGAACAAGAATGGTCTACCCTAGCAAGCAAAATAAAGGGTTCAGTTCGACATTCCAACCACCTGAAGAAGGCTGGAGTGTACAACGGCCGAAACGTTGTGATAAATATGGCAACAAAGATGAGGATGATAGTCCAAGCAATGTAAATAGTGTTTCGTTTTTGTTCAGGGTGGTGGGGGATTTCACTATTTGCCCATAGATGGGACCCTAACAAGTGCTAACACCCTGGAAGTGAAAAAGAATGAAGTCTAGTAGGGAGAAAGCAAAATAAAAGAACACAGAGCTTTACAAACTATTACAACTGTGGCAAGTTTGAACATCACTAGATACCTTTTTATTATATTAACACTTTCACTGCTGTATTGTTTCCTGGGTGTATTGACCCATTTTGAGAAAATAGGAAATTGCCATTTACTGGAATTAAATGACTATAAACTGACAGCTATTTCTGATGGCATCATCATTTCAGTTTTGATAGGATACTCTATAGTACAGACAAAACTAAACAGTTCCTTCAATACATTGCTGGTTCCAATCCTTTTGGAATGACTGCAAAGACCTCCCTCCCCCCCCATATACAGATAGATGCTGAGATTTCTTCCTATCCAATAAGATAAGCCACTTCTTAGTCTCATCTACCATATTTCTGTTCTTTCTTGTCGAAGTCAGAATGCTGTGATCACTTGTCTGTATCTCTTTTGTGTGTTAACACCATTCTTAGTTGGCAAATTTTTTTTACCTTATTCCTGTTGCTTTGCCTACTTTTGTCTTGTTTACTAAGTATTATTTTTTGCTTTGTTCTTTCTTTCTTTTGTTATTGTTTATTGCAAACTTTGTCAATTTTGTTGGGCATTTCTACCAGTTTCATTTAACCTTGGCCAATTACTGTACACACTATGCAATAAAAATAAGGCACCAGAAAAGTTTGTATTGTATTCATCTTTATACTGGTTTGGAAATAGCACTAAATGCTAGTTCGTTTGGTGGAAATTGTAGGAATAAATAGTAGGCAACGTAAATTCTATAAAGATGTATCAGTATGCCCATAGCAGAAATAAAACATTGACATTCTTTCATGAGATGCAGTTGCATGATAATTTCTATTTTCAGCCTCACTCAAAGGTAGCAGTGAATGCATACTAAACTTTAAGTTTAGTTAGTAGAATAAAGCCTAAGTAGTCTTATATAGTAATTTGTAATGGTAACTCTTATAAAAACAAAAGTAGCCTTGTTCAAATATCAAAAAAGCAGTGAATGGTCGATTAATCAGAAAGGTGATTTCTTGATTTATCAGTCTGCAGAGATTATCCCAATATGTGGAACATCTGGAAAATACCTGAAAATTATACCACAGGTTGACATAAGCCTGTGAGTGAAGTTGGGTAGATAGAACTGTACGAAAGCCTTCAATGGTAGTACTAGCATAAAATAAGTCATTGTGACCAAGGGTTTGAACATACTGGCATTGTTCAAACTGCTGATCTTGCTAGATGATGTACTCTCTTCCAGAAACTGTAACTAAGGTTTGCTCAACATAGTTGCAGTATAAACCACAGGTGGGCCTGGTGGCTGTTGGACAAACCGGGTGTGCTCTGAAAACCAGTAGCTGGCCATTACATTATATATTGGAAAAGTTTTTTATTGAACAACACAGCTGTGGTCCTCAAATGTAAAATTAATAACAATCAATCATAAGCATTTTTTTGCATATAATATTACACAATACAAGTTACAAGGGGTACAAGGACTGACAGTATTTGGGTAAGCATTATCTTACCAGATGCTTGACCTTTGTGTATAGGACTCTTGGTGAAGCAGGGTTATATACCATCAAATATGGTACATGGAGAAGTTATGTAAAATTTTGTCATGCTAGACAATTTTTCTTGCCAGAACCTATTTTAAATGTTTATGAGTCTATCATTTGTTCATGCTTTGAATATTGCTGCCACATATGGTCTGGTGCTCTTGCTATACATTTAGAAATTCTTGATAAAATGCAGAGAAGAATCAGCAATATTATTGGTCATGGCCTTACTTTCCCAGCACCATAATGTAGCTTCCTTGTGCCTTTTCTATAAATACTTCTATGGTAATTGTTCAGATGAACTGTTTGCTATAGTACCAAGACTTTATAAATTTAAGTGCAGTACTAGATTGTCTATGAGGTCTCATCAATTTACAGTTGAATTGGCAAGGTGTAACTGTAAGTTCTATGCTAACAGTCTTTTCTCACAATTCTCATTTCCAGCCAACTTTGATCTTCAAAAACTTAAAGGCAATGTCAATCATTATCTACTTTTTTCTTGATTCTTCTTCTATTGCTCTTGCTACTTGATAATTTTCTTTTCTTTTTTTCCTTTTCTTTCACACTCAGTAACCTCATTTGTCTTAGTGGCTTTACTGCTTTGCATGGGGTGAAATAACTAAAAAAAAATTAAATATATCAATGAAAAGACAATATGAATAAAGATGAAAGGAAAACTTTCCTTTACCAACACAGTCCATCAGAGGACAAAATGTATTGGTAAAGAAGGGGTTTCCTTCTGTATTTATTCATCAATACCATTCCACATATTCCTTCTGTATTTATCCATCAATACCATTCCACATATTCCTTCTGTATTTATCCATCAATACCATTCCACATATTCCTTTTGTATTTATCCATCAATACCATTCCATATATTCCTTCTGTATTTATCCATCAATACCATTCCACATATTCCTTCTGTATTTATCCATCAATACCATTCCACATATTCCTTCTGTATTTATCCATCAATACCATTCCACATATTCCTTCTGTATTTCAACATAGTTGGTACATTGTTTTTCATGTTTATCTAACCGTTTTTTTTTTTAATCTTTTCATCCTATGTAAGGCAGTAAAGCCACTAAGATACAAGAGGGGACTAAGTGAAAATAATGAAGAGAAACATTATTAAAGATTAAGACCAATAGAATAGTAATCAAGAAGACAGTAGATAACGATTGAAATTGCATTTAAATTTTTGAAGATCTACTTGACTGAAAAAAATTCTCATGTTAGGTTAATAGGTTAGATTTTATGGAGTGAGTTGGAAAGCAACAAAAGAAAAAAAGAAATCTAACCTAGAATAAAGCTGGAATCAATCCCAAAATGCTAGATACAAAAAAATTCACTATGGCTTCAAGTTTAATGCTATGAAGTGATCTTCTGGTGTTCTTTTAAAGTATGTAAGGTAAGGTAAAGATAGGTATAGTAAGATAATGGTAACAGCAAAAGCAAGCAATGTGCTATAGCCAAAATGGACAAATGGAACTGCTTGGGATTCTCTGCCTGTGCATTTAATGCCAAATCATATACTAGCTTGAAAAGTCCTCTATGATGCCATGGTATTCAGTGACAAGCTCAACCTTGTATACTCTGAACATGTATATCACATTCACCTATTTCTAAAACAAATGCAGGTCTAGGAAGCCATTTGAGAGCATAATTTTAAAAAGTGGTCATGCTTGAAATCAGCCATCATATATATATATATATATATATATATATATATATATATATATATATATTGTAAACAAAAAAAAGATATACATTTGATGAAATTTATTTTTATAGGAATTTTCTACAACTCTTATCTGTTTATAAGAATTTTAAAATACTATAGCAATTAAACAGTTATAATCTTCTGTTGTAGTAGTAGCATATTACCAGCTGCAGTTGTCTATTAACAATGAACATAGAGCCAATTTTGCATCTGTGTTTTCATTTGGCAATGTTTAACCTTTGTGCCCACAAAATAATGGTGTGTCAAAAGGACAGTTATTCCCTTGACACTGATATTACTGCATACGTTTTTGACTCCCTCAGCAATATTTATTGTTTTGAAAATGCAATTATTAGAATTTTAATAAAACCCAAAATATCCAAAAATGGATATATACATTTTCTTTATTATTGAGAATAGACACCAGATATTAAACACTATTTATTAGATTGAATAAAAAAAATTGTTTTCATAGTTATTGATAAAATAGTAAATAATAAATATTGCATTTTAATTGGTTTACATATTTTGATAAATTTTTAATTTTTGATAAATTTTTGAATAAAATGATTTTTCAAATTTATTTTTTTATAAAATGGTAAATAAATCTTTATAAAAAGTAAATAATAAATATTGCATTGTACTTCATTCACATATTTTATAACCTTGTAAATAAACATAACTGAGGGAGTTAAAAGTGTATATAATCGTAATAACAGTGTCAAGGGAATAACTGTCCTTTTGACACATCATTGTTTTTTTTGTTTTTTTGCAGGTATGAGTTTAAACATTGCCCTTCTTTCTTGTTTCCTTTAGTAACTGAAATAAAATACTCCCCCCCCCCAAAGTGATCACAGCTTTTCTATATATAAATCTCTCTCCAAGAAAGTCAGCTTTTGTCCATAGATATTTACAAGGACAGAATTCAGTCAAGCCAAGATTTTATAAAATGTCATGAAGAGAAATTGTTTGAAAGTAGTATTATCTGCGTACAGTAGAGCAGTGATTTTCAACCATTGTGCCACAACACACTGGCGTGCTGTTAGAAGATCATACATATGCTGCGAAAATGTTTAAAGGTCATTAATGAAATTATTTTTGAAAGCAGTCCAACGCATAAGTGTACGTATCAAAATTAAAACCTCATTAAATTGATTATATGAGTCCGTCATTATTATAATTGTTATAACAAATCCCTTTGTTTTAAGTGCATGTACATCAGCAAATTTTAAATATTACAGAAGAGAAAGATTTAACTGAAATAAAATCACATCATTTTGGTTTACACGTAAGGGTGAATTTTCAAATATTACAAAAAAGGCAATAAAAATACTTCTTCCAGTCTCAATGTCATATTTGTAAAGCAAGCTTTTCTGCAATAAACCATGTTAAAAACAAAAATTGATCATGCCTAGAATCCTTGGTAGAAGTTGTTAATACTTTGCCTTCCCAAATTCAACATTGCAAAGAAAATATTCTAAAAACAACGTCCACTCAGATCTCACATTAAATGTTAAATTATAATAAACAGAAAAAATAAATAAATACAAAGGTGGTTGCTTTTTTAAGAATTTTTAATTTTTTTTATTACAAATTAGAATAAACTGTTTTGTTTGTGTTAATAAATAAATAAATCAATAACTATACTCTTTCTTTTTTTTTTCTTAACTCGATATTTGATCATCATCATTTAAGTGTACCATGGAAGTTTAACTAAAGGTTCATGTGTGTCGTGTTAGATGTAGACGTCTCTTCTACTCCAATTGCTTCATGTCCCGCACATTTCGCCTATGGAACTCCCTTCCCTATTACTGTTTCCCTGACAAATACAATCTCCAACGGTTTAAGTGTAGCATCAATCGACATCTCCAGTTGCCTTGATCTATCCACTTCCCTTCTCCACATCCTTTCATTTTTCATTCCTATCTGCTCTCGCTCCAAATCTTCTGTAACCCCCTTGCCTTGATCGACCCACTGTCTTTCTCTTTCTCCGCATACTCTCCTTTACCACTCCTATCTGCTCTTCCTCCAACCCTTCTTTAACTCCTTGCATGATAGTGGCCTCCATCCTTGCTTGGGGTGATACGCTTAGAAAAAAAAAAAAAAAGATAAAGAAGATTGAAAAACATTAGAGAAAACTTTTCGTTTTCGAACTGAAAGTGATTAGTGCAGATAACAGGTTTCTATTGCTAAGGCCATTAAATAAGACTCTTCCCAAAGAAGAGAATTCAAGTATTAAAAGTCCTTTTTGTGCATTAAAGTTTTTGGATGTAATAGATTAAGCTGAAATGGTTGGAATTGTTGAATAAGTGAAAACTATTACATCTATCTCTTTAAGAAATGCTAACTAAATGATTGGCTTTTGACTTCTCTTCAGAGACGAGCCAAGTTGGGGTTAGACAACAGAGAAGACCTTCTTGGTGATGATTCCCATGATGCTGAAGATCAAGTAAGTACTTCATCTCTCCTTTGGTCATTTTATCATCTTTTTTATTTAATATTTCTGATATATAGTTAATTGCAGTTTCAGTATCTTGGAGCTATTTTACTTTTTATAATAAATATTGATCAAGAGACTTTCTTATTTTCTTAAAGTGAAAAATTACCTTACAATAACAATATTCAAGGTAAGTAAATTACATATGTTAATATTAGCCATTTTCCTGCAAGGAAACGTTTGTTATTCATTGGCCAAACATCCAGTACTGCTTTCAGTTGAAATTTATAGAATCTTTCTCTTAAAAACCTTTTTCAGGAAAATAGATTTCTCAAGTCCAGTAGTTGTTATCACTCTTTTCAATATTGATAGGAGTTTCCTTCCTAACCTTTTATTTGAAGTAGTGTGGAATGTCAACATCTTGATTATGTCATTATTTTCTCTTCATTTTACATGATATCCATTTTAGTTGTTGCTGTTGTTAATAGTCAAGTGATGTGGTTTCTGTTATTTGGTCAGTTCTTTGTGATTCTCTAGTGCAAGTTCACAAGGTTTGAAGAAGTGTGGTCTTTGCCGAGACCAACAGGCTTCACTCAGTCAAAACCATTTTTAACAATTGATCTGAGAAAGCAGTTGAATACAGCTGACAGTTTAGATATTTCTCAACAGGTTTGGCACCACGCATGACATCCATATGAAAGTCTCAATCTGATGAGGCTATTAACCACATCCAAATATTTCAAGTAATTATATCTTTTCTTAATTCTTATTAATCTTTTCTTTCTGTTGACCACTATTTTGAGATGACCATAACTGTCATATTCTGCATTCACTGTTTGGCTTATCTCTATTTATAAAAGGCAGGGTGTGTGTGTAATGAATGCACAGCTGCAATTTTCGACGGATTTGCACCAAAATTTACATGCACATGCTCCAAGTTAGTGGGAAGGCCAAGACTTTGCATTTCCCAACTCCCATCAATAGTGGAAATAATCGATTTTTTTTCATGCTTCTACAGCAGTTTTCATGTAGTGTGCGGCCATTTTCTATTGGCCAGAGTGAGAGCCTATAGCTGGCTGCCACGAATAGGCAGGAAGATTCTATTGGCCAGCATGAGAGTCAACAGCTGACTGACACAAATGTTAACTAGCATGCTAGCTGGCAAAAAAATCGATAGCTGCATTCGTCACAAGTGGGAAAAATTTAAATCTGCATGGCACTTTACTCCAATTGGCTGATTCACTTGCTTAAACTCAATGTTGATTCTGATTCCACAGAACTGGGTTGGGTGTGAAAATGTATTTGTTGTTAACATTCTTTTTTCATTCGGTTTTTCCAGTTATAAGTCCTTTTTTAAAGCTGATCGTTTTGTGTTCATTTTGTTTAGTTCTTTTTTCGTAACAGATTTAATGTTTAGTATAGAGCTTAGAAAAAATTTGCGGTGTGACATAGACAAGAAGTAAGGCTTGAAGCAACATCAGCACGGCAAAGGGCACTCATTTAAAGGCAAGGAAGGGCAAAAATATTTTAAGTCAAGTGATATCGATTGCTGTATGAGTTGTAAGATTTTTGAATCAAGCACGGGCCATGCTGCTAGTCTGATGATAATGAGTGATAAAAAAAACAAAAAAAAATCTATCTTTCAGTTAAACGCATTTGGCACATTGTTTCTTGAGTTTCTTTAACCATTAAAAAAAAAAGATAAAATTCTGATATTTTATTATTGAAATACTGCTCTGCTGTTAACACCACTAAATTATTTGAAAGTTTCTTTTTTAGATTAGGAGACAGTGCAAGATCTGTCGATAAGGGTGGACAGTCTCTGTACTCATACCTCAAAATATCTGTTGTTATCTCTCCTGCCCTGTGAATGGGCGTATTGTCTTGCAAAAATAAAAAAACTATTCCACAGCTTCCATCAACATTTTCTTGCAGTAACTTATTTAACCAGCACAGTAACTGAGAGTAGTATCCTGATTAACTATTTGGCTCTCCTAAAGGTATTTTGTCATATTAAAAGTCAAAAGTCAACCATGACTATGATCTTTCCTGCCAACTTTTGGGTATTGAATTTCTTTGGCTATGAAGGACCCAACATAAATTGTTGTCCAGTCTCCAGACAATAGTAGTATAACCTTATTTGCATTCAGACTATTTTCCTCATCTTTGTTGTTGTTATCACAAACATTTCGGCCACTGTACTCTGCTGCTTTCATCACCTGGATCAATATATACCTGATGACGACAGGACGGAAGAACAGTCGAAACGTTGTGATAACGACAACAAAGATGAGGACAATAGTAGTATAACCTTATTTACATTCGGATTATTGTCCTCATTTTTGTTGTTATCACAACATTTTGGCCACCAGATGAAGGTAGCAGGGCACAGTGGCTGAAATGTTGTGATAACAACAAAGATGATGACAATAATCTGAATGTAAATTGTGTAAATAAGATTATACTATTATTGTTCTCATCTTTGTTGTTGTTATCACAACCTTTTGATCATTGTTGCTCCATCCTGCCTTCATCAGGTATATGTTAATCCAGGTGATGAAGGCAGTAGGGCACAGTGGCCGAAATGTTTGTGATAACAACAACAAAGGTGAAGACAATAGTTTTGAATGTAAATAATGATAACTCCTCATCCCAGAAATTCAGTCATAGTATAACCTTGTTTCATCAATTACATTCAACCCTGGAATATGCCTGTATAGATATACCCATGCTCCAGCATCTCAAAGACTACATGTCACATTAAGGTTATAACTTTTTGTAAAATAATTGATTTCCTGTATTATAATTCAATTAACTTTTGTTCAGAGATAATGAAGAAGGGTTTAATTCAGTTTATTTTTTTTTTAAATGTCAACAATTAAAATTGTATATAAGTATAGTAGTACTATGATTTTCTGGAGCTTTCTAGAACTTCATGGAAACTTCTAGAACTTGTTTTTATTTATTTGTAAGTTTATATGCTATGCTATAACTATAAACTGTTAAATGTATTAAAAAATACATAAGTACTATCCAATTACATCATTAGCAAATTAAAAAATACAGCTTCTGCAGGTTTGCAATTTTTGTTTATTTGTAAGGTTGTATGTTATGCTATAGCTATAAACTGTTAAATGCATTAAGAAAGTACTATCCAATTACATCATTAGCAAATTGAAAAATACAGCTTCTGCAGGTTTGCAATTTTTGTTTATTTGTAAGGTTGTATGTTATGCTATAGCTATAAACTGTTAAATGCATTAAGAAAGTACTATCCAATTACATCATTAGCAAATTGAAAAATACAGCTTCTGCAGGTTTGCAATTTTTGTTTATTTGTAAGGTTGTATGTTATGCTATAGCTATAAACTGTTAAATGCATTAAGAAAGTACTATCCAATTACATCATTAGCAAATTGAAAAATAAATCTTCTGAAATTTTTTTTCTTTTCCTCTACCCTTATTGTGTATATGATAAAATCAAATTTTCAGTTTGGGGGTGACCTTTTTCAAGAACTAAAACAAATTTGCTTTTTTTCATTAGTTTTGAATAAAAGTTCATCAATTTATGACACAGGAACATGGGGTTAAAAGAAAAAAGTCATATCCTTAATGACACATTGTATAGCTGTCATTTATTCAAGCAAAAGATGGAGCTATGCATTATTAGGTAAATGTCTGTTTTTTTTTTAGCATTTCAGTTTACATGATTAAGTTAAATATACAGAGGAAAATTGTATCATTTATGGCAAAGAATGATTTTTCTGAAGCCATATAAAGTGGGTAGCTTCTCAGTAAGATAGGCTTTACTTTATTATAGGTACTTCCACTAATTCAGTATATGTAAGGTTTAAAATGAATTTTTAAAAATGAAAAGCTTTCATTTTAGCTTTAATTGAAAGCTAAAGGATTTAAAATTTACTATTCCCAGTAAGCAAAATACTGTGCTGTGGTGTATTTTAAAGAGAAATTCTATTGATCAGAATCAAAATTCTTTTTTCTTCTTTTTTTTTTCCTATTGATTGGAATCAAAAAATTTTTCACACATTTCTTCATTTTCCCCTTTCTTCTTCTTTTTTCCCCCTTTCTTCTCCCCCCTTTCTTCTTCTTCTCCCCCCTTTCTTCTTCTTTTCCCCCCTTTCTTCTTCTTTTCCCCCCTTTCTTCTTCTTTCCCCCCTTTCTTCTTCTTTCTCCCCTTTCTTCTCCCCCCTTTCTTCTTCTTTCTCCCTTCTTCTTCTTTTTCCCTTTCTTCTTTTTCCCCTTTCTCCCCCTTTCTTCTCCCCCCTTCTTCTCCCCAATCCCCCTTCTTCTCCCCCTTCTTCTTTTTTCAGTAAAATTCACCAAAATGGCTATTTTTGACAAATTTGTAAACAAGTTAATACTTGGTTCTAAAAATCTTGCAAAAATAAAATATTTCTGAAACATTATTTGAGGAAAATTAGCAAATCTAATGTTCTATTAATCTGATTTAAACTAATGTTACTTATAGCACAAAATGTTGTATTCAGACATTTCTTAACTATGGGATCTTGTTTTTCTGGCATGTTAATCAATTTATTGACAGTCGATCTACAACCAAACATCTTCATAGTTAAATATGGTGGAACAGACAAAGTTTGGGTTTTTTTTCCATAAGGGGGGACAAATCTTAAAACATGTGACCTATTAATGCTAGATTTATCAGTTTGTACATCCATACTTCAAAATTTCTGCACATAATCATGCATACAAAATCAAATCAAAATGTTTTTAAAAATATTCAGTGTTGTCAGATTATAAGCTTTACAATATATTGATAAATATAGTTTTACTTAATAACAATACTTCCTAAGAACTGAAAATGAATTGCAAGATTTAAAAAGTTTATAAATTATTCAATTTAAAATTGTAAAAAAATGAAAACAAATCTTGTAAAAATTCAGTTTTTATCAAAAACTTTTCTTCAGACAATATTGTCTTTAATATATATTATTCATAAAAGCAATTAAAAGCTTCTCTAATTAAATGTCTTAGTTTTAGATTTTATTTTTAGATTCAGAACAGATTTTTGGTAAGACCAGGTTCAATTTTGTAAAAAAATTTGATTTAAATTCTTCAAAGACTTCTACTTTTAACTAATATAGTCACTAAAAAATATCTCCTTGAATTTCTCAAGTTTTCATAAAATTAAGGGGCTGAAACACATGTTAAAAGAAAATTGTTACCAAGATTTTCTAATTAAAAAAATTTCAAAAAATAATTTAATTCATCTGTGACGAAGTCCTGAAAATTTCATTAAAATATGACAATTATTTGATTTTTGCAAGAATTTCAAAATTAATACATCTGTCACTACATAAAAAAGAGCCAAACTTTGCTATGCTAAAAGTTAGTACAACTGCTGATGCAAGAAAATAAATTTTTCTAATTAAAATTTTGAATGTTCTAAAAAGGAGTAAAAAAAATTAATTAAATAATCAAAAATTACTTTCATCCTTCCGCTTAATAATAACAACAAAGATTTTGACAATAAAACTGTTTTCATTAGGTTTGTAGCATGTTTTCATCATGGTATGCTGATTGTTTTTAGTGTTTTCATGGGAGATACTTACTTTATTATAAGTATAACGAGTCTTCTAAAATTAATTTTTAATGAATTCAATCCTTTTTAAAACTTCAGTGTTTTGTCATTTCTTTTGTGTTTCCTCTTCTAGCGCACAAGACTGCTGGAAAATTCAGAAAGATTAGAACGAGTTGGGCGGAAGCTTGATCATGGTTATCGAACAGCTGTCGAAACAGGTGACTTTTTATATCACTTTATATATGCAAGCTTGTATTCATTATATAACTAGCCTAGAAGCTGCCCCTTTAGGCAGACTTTCAACTAGCTCCTGAAGAGGGCTTTTGAGCCTTCGGCCTTTTACCTTAAGTGTCCTATGTATGTAAAAGTTATAAGAATTTAGAAATAATAAAATTATTTTATCTTTATTTAACACCTTAATTTGGAATAACTTTTCTTTGTATATGCAAACAATCTCCATAGTTTGTTTACATTTATTTTGCATGTAATTTTTTTTTTAAATCACAATTCTTTATGATCCCTTCATATAAAGTCACTCTTGAAAAACGTTGAGGAACCTGAACTATGTAAAATTTCAAGTACATCACAGTACGTGTGCTAGAAAAAAAAAAAAAATCATGTGCAACGTACTGTGCCTCACTTAAATTTTAATTTAATTACAGGTCAATTAGATATTATCAATTGCATTTGTGATGAAAAGCTAAAGTTGAACCTCTAGTAAAGAATTGTTTTTAAACCTATCACTTTGTTCAATATTTATATTTAACTTGAAATGAGTTATTTATTTCATTTTTAATCAAATGTAACTACAGTAGTAACTACCTGTTACTTCAGATTCATTGAAATAAAAAAAAAACATGGATGCCAGACACACATACACTGCACTTTATTTATATTGATGTACTTAAAATGCATTGGTGTTTTGGTAAAAAAAAGATTATTGTATGTTTTTTTTTGTTTTTTTTTCCCCCCCAGAACAACTTGGCACTACCATTTTAGAAGATTTACACACTCAGCGGCAGACTATCCAACGATCACGGTCTCGGGTATGAAACTGTTTGCATTATTGGTGTAAGGCATTTGTGGGCAGATTGCAGCCCATTTGTATTTCTGAATGGCACACTTACATTCTTACTTGTTTGTTCACACATTCTCTAACACATAACCACATACAAAAAAAAAAAATGATTAAATACATTGTTTCATGAATTTCGTAAATTTTTGGTGAAAATAACGTTTTCATCACTTTAAACTATTGGCAATTTTTTACTAAGGATGATCCTACATGTAACATCTTTTGCTTTTTTCACTGCTAAAAATAGGCTATCTGGTATACTTTAAAAAGTTATGTGGCTTACCTTTTTATTTGTAGAGATAGATGTACTTATTTTATCTTCTTTCTATTTTTCAGCTAGAAGATATGAACAGTGCTCTAGGGAAGAGTTCCAGAGCTTTGACTGGTATGATGAAAAGGTAAAACTTTTGTTTTATTCACAAGTATTATTTCTTCTACTGTATATGGTAACCTCTCAATTGCAGTAGCCTAATTTTCAATATCAGTTAAGGCTGCTTTGATATTGCCATAGCAGAATATGACAACACAACCATAAAATTCAATGTGGAGTTAGTAGCCATAGTCGCAAAATAAGTAACTGAACTGTCCAACAGACAGAATTGACAAAGTTTGCAATAACAAGAAAAAGAAAAGAACAGGGCAAAAAATAATATAAAGCAAGCAAACAATATATGCAAGGCAAATAAACAGTGATAAGGCAAAAGAGACCACAAACTAAGAATTGGGGTTAACACACAAAAGCAAGTTCAGACAAGCAAACGTTGCGTTATGACTTTAAGACAGAACAGGGACTGAGTCAGATGAAACCGAGAACCAGCCTATTTTATTGGCTAGGAAAAAGTCCCAGCGTGCATTTATGTGCTTCTGCCTATAAAATGGGGAGGGGGCAAGTGTTTTGCAGTCATTCCAGCATAGACTGGAATAAACATTCAAAGACACTTTTGTTTAGTAATCAAATTTGTATGCATCAGGCAAACATTTTGCTCAGCAAAGTTAAGTATTCAATATTGATATTCTGATGGACATTGTCCCCAAAGATTAATGTTGTTTCCTCCATATAGAATTATTTATTGTGATCAGCAGGTAAAACTTAAAACTAATTAACTCTGTGTGGTGGTTTGGCAATGTCATATACCATTTCCACCTTCCTAGAAATTTATTTTATTTTTAACAACCATATTGGATGGCACATGATACAGGGTTAGTCAAAATTATGTTACCATGTTAAATCATCTTGCACATATGATGTATGTTTTGTGAATAAATGATTTCTACTATTTAAGTGTTAACATAATTTTGACTAACACTATATCCTCACCACCACTTCAGCAGGAAATGTTTAGAAAAAAATGGAGGTTATTTTTTTATATATTTATATTTTTTTTATCATTTCACCCCAAGCAAGTTGATAATGCCACTAAGATGCAAGGGGTTACTGTGACTGAAAGAGAATATGAAGACTTTAGATAAAAGATTGCAATTGACATTAAAGAATATGATTCAGGAAGACGAAATTGCGATTGACATTAGAAATTTCAAATGTTATTGGAATTTAATCTGTTTCTTATGTACATTAATTTTAGTTTTTTTATTAGGAGTGGGCTAGAGACCAAATTTTTCAAAAAAAAGTGGCGAAGTGTTTTATTCCACTCATTTGTGTCCAAATAGAAGGAAATGGGCCAACTTCTTGAAAATTGGGATGGAGTCAAACTGAAATGTGCCCAAACCTGCCCTGGGCCCAAAAAATCACTAAAAACGACATCTTATTCCAAATAACATCAATATTCACCAACAAATCTTGGTAGCTGCAGCCCTCCTGTCACAGCACATGGCTCATGCAAACAAGATGTAGGGGTATGTGCTTGTGAGGTGTTTGACACAGAACTTATCTGTCCTGAAGCATGTAGAGAGTAAATTTGAACTAAAGGAAAAAAATAATCAAAACAATGCCATCTTAGAAATCTTTCCTGGCTAAAGGTTTAATCCCTGCTATAATTGACACATTTTGTAAACATGCTCTGGCCCAATTTTCAAACAGTTGGCCCATTTCCTTCTATTTGGGCACAAAGGAATGGAATAAAACACTTCCCAACTTTTTTTTTTTTTTTTTTTTTTTTTTTTTTTTTAAATTTGGTCTTTATAGCCCACCCATATTTTTATGCATTTATTACAAATTTATGAAATTTTTAGATTTAGTGGTGAGGGAAGCCGGTCTTATATTCAATCAAATGTGGTGTTTTCTTATTTAAGGCTTTCAATGATAATATTAAAAAGAAAGCAATTATAATGCATAGATAAATTATGAAAATGTTGAAAATAATGTCGCCTGTTTTATTATATTGGTTCCTGGCATCTGAGCACATTCTGATGGTTTGGCAATTGAGAATGCACCTTCCTACCAGTAACTCATAATCTTTTGTCTTATCAAGATCATCTCAGTAGAATTATGTCAAAATGTTACCTGACATGAAAATATATACGCAACATAGATGTGTCATTGAATTTCTCCTTTGTAAAAGATAGGGACTATTGACATTCATCAATGCTTGCTGAATGTTTATGGAGACCAAACTATGGATGTGAACACAAGAAGTGATACATCTTTGAGTAGTGACAACAATGATGGGTATGACAAGACACTATCTGTCTATATTTCTGAGATGAGGTATTATGTACATTATTTACATTATTTGAACTATTGTCCTCATCTTTGTCGCCATATTTATTACAACATTTCGGCTGTTGTACGTGGTGAGTTTGTTCACCAAGGTACCCACGGAGGAGGCACTCTCAGTAGTCAGACAGATTGGCCTCTGACTCATCCCTAGAAGAACGGACCAGTATTCCAATAGATAATCTGATGGAGATGTTGACTTTCTGTACACAAACAACAAACTTTGGAATGGGATCACACATATATCGACAGGATGAGGGCTTAGCAATGGGCTCGCCATTATCACCAGCAATGGTGAATATATACATGGAATACTTTGAGGAAATGTCATTAGAATCTATATCTCTAAAGCCAACTATATGGTTAAGGTACGTACATGACACCTTCAGCCTCTGGCCACACCAGGAAGATGTTCAGGTTCCATTGGACCATGTGAACTCAATAAGACCTTCGATACAGTTCACAATGGAGAAAGAAAGTATCAACACACTCCCTTTCCTGGATGTTCTAATATCTCAAATAGAGCATGGGTTCAAGACATCCATATACCGTAAGCTGACATTCACCGGACAGTACCTCAATTTCAACTCCCACCATCCATACAACGTAAAGAAAGGGATCGTCCGCTGCTTACAACACCGAGCAAAAGTCATTAGTGGCGACCCAGAGACATTAGATAAAGAATTGGTTAGTATAAGTAGTACCCTACAATGTAACAACTACCCTGGGTACATGGCAGCAGCCCCTAAAAACTGGGATAGGCAGGTACAAGAGGAGGACAACAACACTCAGAAAACAGTCTGCTTGCCTCATGTGAAGGGGTTATCAGAGAAAATACAAAGGATCTGCGGTCCATATAACATCAGGACAACCTTCAAAAGCTTGACGACACTTTGCAGATATCTCTCCCGAGTAAGACCCCCCCCAATAGAGGAGAACATGACTAAAGACTGTGGGTACGCTATCGCGTGCAGTTGCGGAAAGAAATATAATGGAGAGACAGACCGCCCCCTTAAGGTGAGGCTTCAAGAACACCAGAAAGCTGTAACATGAGGGGAAGTGGAAAAATCAGGCATGGCTGACCACATATGGAGAGAGAAGGGAGATCACCGCCCTCTGTAGGATCAAGTTGAGATCATAGACAAGGAACACCATTGGAAAATTCGTAAACTTAAGGAATCAGCACATATGCTAGGCCACAAAAATCTCCTGAGCCGACCAAGCATAGAAATGAATACAATATGAGAACCAGTAATAAGGAGTGCCAGAGAAAAGCGATGACAACAACAAAGTTGCAATATGAGCTCTGGTAAAAATTTAGAAGATAACAGAAAAAATTGCAATATGAACACTGGTAAAAATGGTTGCTAAAGACATTAGGTTTATAATACCCAGAAATTCAAACGCATATGTCCTCAAGGACACATGACACAGTGGATAAAGGCATTGGTTAGATCCAGTGACAGGACCCAAAGAGTTAAGGCAGGGGAGAACTTTCAGAGGGAAAAATTAACAGGAGATAACTGATAACTGACATCCATTAAAACATGGCACGTGGAACTAGAACAGTCTACCCCAGTGAGCGAAATAAAGGGTTCAGTTCGACATTCCAACCACCTGAAGAAGGCCGGAGCATACAACGGCCGAAACGTTATAATAAATATGGCGACAAAGATGAGGACAATAGTCCGAATAATGTAAATGATGACAAGACACGTTTAAGGCAGTCCTACACAGCAGTACTAAATAAGGACTATACGAGATATCCCTAGATATGGGCAGTGGAATGAGAAAAATCTACTCCATAAATTCAATAAAGGGTTCAGTTCAAAATTCCCTGAAGGTTACCTAAATCAACAAGCACCTTTTATGAAAGTTGTAGAGCACAACAGTCAAAATGTTGTGATAACAACAATAAATCTGTGCTCAAAAGGGCATGTGTAAATAATGATAAATCCTCATCACAGAATTTCAGTCAGGAAATTGTAGACAACTCAAAGTATACAACATATAAAAAGAACTACAAATACTTGAAGCAATAATCCTAAAACAATAAGGAAAATTACTTTAAATGTCTTTCAACTGAGAAAACGGTTTATTAAATATTTCTATAATTAATAAGTACAAGACCATAACATAATACCACAAGTAGTCTTACATTTATTGTAAATAACCCACAAATGACACCATCACCACATCAAAATAGGGTTCAAGTTTATAATGTTCTTAACACCAAATGAATGCATCAGTTTTCTTTGTTGCAAATAATTCCTGATACCATCAACACATCAAAATCCTTAATACTAAATGGATACATTAATTTTCTTGAATTTCAAAAGCTATATATTCTGTTCTGGAAAATGGTCAATGATGGCTAAAAACACATGTCTGGACAATTTTTCCCCATCATTAAATCAGATATCCTTTATCATGTATGAAAAACAAGAGAAAATTTATCAAAATAATAAAACTTGCTTAAATGTAAAACTGCTGTCAACTTTCACTTATCACTATTGCATTGTTATTGCATTGCTGCCTGGCTGTGCAGCACCATGTGGTGGGGGGGAGGGGAGTAGAAATTGGCATTTGCTGGAAATAAGTGATTATAAAGATGCTAACAGCAATTTTTCAGGAGTGCCACCATTTTGATTTTGAGCAAATACTCTGCAGAGTGAGCTGAATGACACTCACAATATAATAAAAATATGTCACAAAACAGGTCATATTGTACGCTACTATATACCTATGTTGATTTGGAAATAGTACTATGCACTAGTTTATAGAACAAACACTAAGCACCACCATTTCACAGTATCTTGAAAACATGTCAATGGCAAGCAACGTGAGTTTTATAAAGATATTCACATTAGTGGAAGTGTTTATATATATATATATATATATATATATATATATATATATATATATATATAAAAAATAACATTTTAAGATTCACACATCATGGGATTAAACAGGAATTTAGGCTTAAGCAAAGAATACTGTTTTTACAGAAAGGCTTCTACAGACCTTCTACAACCCTAATTGTGTCAAACAACTAGCCCATAGCTATCAGATCTCTTTGGTAATATGATACATGCAAACAAAAATCCCTGGAAAAGAAAGTCCCACTTTATTTTTCATTTCACCTTTTGTTGAGAAAGAACATGGGCGTGTCTGAAAATTCTGAAAAAAATCTTCCTCATCATGCTTCCATTTGGTCAACAGCTGACTAATATACAATAAATATTATTTTGTGATTATTATTATTATTATTATTTTTTTTTTTAATCTCTCGAATTTCTTTCACTGGCTGTTATGTCTTCACATTATAAGAAGCATGCATGGGCAACCTTTCCTTACTATATATATATATATATATATATATATATATATATATATATATATATATATATATATATATATGTGTGTGTGTGTGCACGTATCTTTTCTACAAATACTTTCATGGTAACTGCTCTAACAAACTTCTTTCACTAATTCCCAAACTGCATGAATTTAAACATGCTGCTAAGTTGGCATCTCAGTCCAACCCTTTCACTGTCAAAACGATTAAATGTAGTTGTCTCTTCTACTCCAATAGCTTCATGTCTTGCACTTCCTGTCTGTGGAACTCCCTTCCTCTTACTTGCTTCCCTGATAGCTATAATCTCCAAATATTTAAATGCAATGTCAATTGACATCTCCAGATGCCTTGATCCAGTCCCCATCCTTCTCTTCATCCTTTCCTCTTTCACGCCTCTTTGCTCTTGCTCCCACTCTCTGTAACCCCTTGCAGGCTAGTGGCACTTCTGCCTTGCTTGGGTGAAAAGCTTAAAAAAATAAAATATATATATTACTTAGTTTACCCTAGAGCCACATGTGTTAGGAAGATTGTATTTTACCAATTTTCTAAGTCTTGCCTTGAAAATCTGGATTCGAATTATTTGCCAGGTCTCGAACACCAAATGCTAGTGCGAAATATGCATCCATCTTATTCACCAAATAATTCCTTTTAGGTTGTGTGTGAGAAAAAAGAGTTAAATTTATTAAATTTACTTATATTTCTTTCTTTTTTTTTCTACTTTCAGAATTATTCAAAATCGAATTCTGCTGGTTGTTATTGGACTTATAATGGTGCTTACCATTTGTGTAGCCATATATTTAATTATACGACGTTCCTGAAGAAGATGAACAATGGAAATATTCAAATTTATTTAAATATACATAAACATTTAAAAAGTGATAGGAAAGGGAGCAGATAAACATGTCTCTACCAGTCCCTCTCCAACCTGCTAATACGGCCCCTCCACAACCAATATCTTTGGTATATTTCTTCTGATTTCTTGAAAAATCAATTGATTGTACGACATAGCAGTTATCATTGTCTTTTTATCATACATCTTTTTCCCTCCTCTTTTTCTTTGTTTCATATTTTTTGTTTGTAAGGGTTTAAATAGAGAAGCCAATCTTAACAATGCAAGTTAATTCAACGCATTTTTTTTTTTTTTCATTTTTTTTTATCTGCAGAAAAAAATCAACAGAACTTAATATTTCCATCATTTACATTCAGGCTGTTGTCCTCATCTTCATTGCCATATTCACAACATTGTGTGCTCAGGATTTTGTATGAACGGAATTTCAAACCAAACCTTTTATTTCATACACCAGGGTAGATTGTTCTAGTTCCACGTGCCATGCCTTTTCCGGATGTCTCAGTTATTTCCATTTAACTCAACTCTCCAAGTTTTTTTTTCACCACTATTGTAGCCTTGTATTGAACTCGCAACTCTTTGGATCTAGTCACTGGATCTAACTGACGTCTTTATCCACTGAGCCATGTGTCCTTGAGGCTACAGCAGTGGTGGACCAAAAAACTTGAAGAATTGAGTTAAAGGGAAATAACTGAGACATCTGGAAGATGTATGGCATGTGGAACTAGAACAATCTACCCTGGTGGACAAAATAAAAGGTTCAGTTTGAAATTCCAATCACCTGATAAGGCTGGAATGTACAACAGCCAAAATGTTGTGAATATGGTGAAGAGGATAACAGTCATATAGACAGGTATTAAAGTTTAATATTTATACCCACAAAAAAAAAAAAGTAATAAAAATGACATTTTTTTTTTCTCTTGACACTGCTATTACTCTTTAAAATTTATGTTTTAAAAATCTATTTTTAGAATTTTAATAAAATCCAAACATGAAACTTGATTTATGCATTCGCTTTTTTTTTCTCTCAATAATTGAAAACAAAAGAATTGAAGAATGTTTATTTTATTGGATTGTTTATTTACAAGAATAATTTTATTATGTTTACAAGTTTATAAAAATATGTGAATCAATTAAAATGCAATATTTATCATTTGCCATATCGAGAATTAACTACAAAAACAAAATGATTATTCACAAAATTATTAAAATGTTTGAAAAAAATTTAAATAAACACACAATGATGACTAACTGTAATTACAAATTTTTAAAAAATGCATTTTTCTGGTAAAGTTGTTTTTTTGTTGTTTTTTTTTTATTGTTGAGAATTGAAACAAAAATGTTAAACACTTTATTACGCTGTTTAATTACCAGAATAGTGCTTAATACTATTTTGATTCTCGAGAAAAAAATACAATTTAAAATGTTTGGGTTTTGTTAAAATTCTAAAAATAACTTTTTAAAACCATAAAAATTGCTGAGAGAGTATACAGTAATAGTGTAGTCAAGAGAAAATTCATCCTTTTGAGATACTATTTTTTGGTGGGTATTAATGTTAAACTTTGCTTTAAAAAAAAATCCTTACTGAATTTTTATTGTTGATGTTGCTAAAAATTAGAAAATTGAAAAGCGGTTTTCAAGAAGAAGAAAAACAATTAAAAAAAATCATATTTGGTGTATGCAAAAGTCTCCAGCAAAAACATGCATTTTCATCTATCAAGGGTATTAAAACTTTAGTTTTGAAAAAAAAAAAAACACAATTCCAGGAACTTTTGCATATAGTTAAACTTTAAAACTTAAAGAAATTAATTTTAAATGTTTTAATTCGTCATGGTGTAATTCAAAATTTTGGGAAACTTGAACAAGCCGAATGTAGTATTGATTTTCATTGTGTTTCTTGTTGAAATCACTGTATACTTAGATATCCAAGTTGACTATTTTGAAGAATGGAGTGAAAATTGGATGTTAGAAGAATAAAATATATATGGCTAAGTGGTAAAGCATACTGGATCAAACTGTTGTTTCTTCTACAAAGGGAGATTCAGGTTTGATCCCTGCCAGCAAATGCATTTTTTTTTTTTTTTTTTTTTTTTTTTACTAGGATATGCAAACCTATAGATATACTGTTTAATAAATAAAAATAGGGCATCTATTTCAAATACAAATTATCCACCATAATGATGTTTAAAGTAATAAAAAAAAAAATGGATGCGGAAGGTAACATTAATCAGCTAAGAGACAAACCTTTTACTCATATTAATTCTCTCTCTCGCACATCTATATATTATAATTTTTACATACAGACAAAATTTTTGGTTCTCACCAGTCAAGATGCAGCCACATTGAAACAAGAATGCATCTTTGTAGTGAGCAAGTTGTTTTTTTTCTATATGTAAAAATTATAATAAATAATTATTGCTCTGCACTTGGCATTGAGCTCTTGAATTAATGCTGTGAATGTTAGAATTTATATTATTACATTCAGATATATATATATATATATATATATATATATATATATATATATATATATATATATATATATATATATATATATATATATATATATATTGCATATTCTTTAAAGCAGTCTTGTTGATTGGCTCAGAGTCAAATTCTCTGAACTTTTGAGTGCACCTCATATATTTGTAATTGTCATTAATGTATAGTTTTATTCATATTACTACCAAAAACTAAAAATCTGCAATGGAACTCTAGACCAAATAATTATAATATTAAATCAGTTACTATTCCAGATCAGAATATCTTTGGTAAGTGTAAGTAATTTTAAATTAATTAAATAGAATGTTTCTTAAAAAAAAAAACTTTTCTCTACTAAAATCTCTGAAATTATTATTTGAATTGATGCCAAACATTATTACTTTTTCTTTTAGTATCTAGTTGTTTTCCAAAATTCATGTTTTAGATGCTAAAACCCTAAAAAAAAAATCAAGTTAGTGTTTTATAATACGTAAGACATAGATTTATAAAGCCAATGTCCTTACCTTTTCTTGTAATTTAATTTTTACTTCTAGCTCTCCTTATTATTTTAAAACTGTTGAATCTCATGGTGTATCATTTTCATGTGTAAAGAACACAATCCTTCTATTATCTTGTAAAATCTTTATAAACTCTCCAATGATTTGCCAATCTGTTGTAATGTTCTGTCTTGTCCCAATCTGTTTACAATTCTCTTACATGTCTGTGTAACTAGAACTTGTTAAAGAGTGTCATCTGAATACACTACCCACTTTATATATCCAGACATGTTCTGACTTAAAATATCTTTTTCTTTTCTTATATTTATATAACTAAAACAACCATTGACCTTTCATCTGAGAGTACTATTTTGGTCAGTGAAAAAATTTTAAACTATTTGACATACTTGCATTTAAAGAAAAAAGGCCAATCTTTATTCCATGGCAATTATTAACCAAGATTTAGCTAATAAAACATACATTTTAAATTCGTTGAAGGATAAAGAAGTATTGGCTAAAACATTGTTTTTTTTTCTTTTTCTTTCTTATAGAAGACTGAAATATTTTTGTTATGTATAATATCCTATTTATACCCAAGTGTAATATATTTATTTATATAATAAATGAGGAAGCTATACTAAGATTTAAAAACGTCATACCAATTTCATCATGTTTAAGCAATATGCTTTTCAATTTTTTTAACTTGTTTAAATTTCAGTGAAAGTTTTGTGTTGAAATCATTCTACTTGAGTAATTCAGGTGTTTTAAGTTTTAAAAAAAAAGGAAAACTCTCTAATTCATGACACGTTATTAGTATTTACTCTTGCAATGTCATTTTAATAACTGTTTGAACCTTGAACTTTTTTCCCCTTAACTAAAGCAGTGTCATAATAAAAGCAAAAATGTGGCAATAACAGCAAAAATGATGGCAATGATTGATTCATTCATTTTCTATGGCTTATCAACCCTTTGTAGGTTATTTATAGCCAGGGCTATAGAAGTCTATCTTGCTATTAAACCTATAGCTGGAGGGAGAAGAGATGGATTCATACCTTTCCAAGGGTATTTGTGCATGTGAATGTAACAAATTCAACTGAAATTCGAACTTGCCTCTCTGATTTCTCATTCGGAGCCAGTATCCATTACACCACTTGGATGAATATAATTTGTAAAAGAGTCCTGAAGTTCACTACATTTGCTAACAGCCACTCAAGGTCTGTTTACTACTAGCATTTACTTGTGACAGATGTGACACAAGGTCAGTTTAAAGTAGGGTGCCCAAGAGCATGTATCTGGGCTAAAACCAAAAATTACCCTGACTCTGCAACCAACATTGCGCTGACATCGATATTCCGTCGACAATCCCTATTGGTACAATGTGAGAGGTTCTGCTGCAGGGTTGGAATCCCCAGGACCAGACATCCCTCAGTTATTTATTTGCACTGTCTTTAGACAGACACAAATTCAGAGATAGTAACTACAGGCACCAACCCAAAAGTTTTCTGCAGTGGCAGAAAAATCAGTAGTTTTTAAGGCAGTACACTTGTGCTTGCATCAGGATTTGCCAGGAGTGAAATGGATTTGCATGTTCTTTAAAGCAGTCTTGTTGATTGGCTAGGATTGAAATGGATTTGCATTCTGTTGACCTTTATTTTCTCTCTTTCTCTTCTCTTCTTTATTTTCTCTCTTTCTCTTCTCTTCTTTATTTTCTCTCTTTCTCTTCTCTTCTTTATTTTCTCTCTTTCTCTTCTTTATTTTCTCTCTTTCTCTTCTCTATTTTCTCTCTTTCTCTTCTCTTCTTTATTTTCTCTCTTTCTCTTCTCTTCTCTATTTTCTCTCTTTCTCTTCTCTTCTCTATTTTCTCTCTTTCTCTTCTCTATTTTCTCTCTTTCTCTTCTATTTTCTCTCTTTCTCTTCTCTATTTTCTCTCTTTCTCTTCTCTATTTTCTCTCTTTCTCTTCTCTATTTTCTCTCTTTCTCTTCTCTATTCTCTCTCTCTTTCTCTTCTCTATTCTCTTTCTCTTCTCTATTCTCTCTCTCTTTCTCTTCTCTATTCTCTCTCTCTTTCTCTTCTCTATTCTCTCTCTCTTTCTCTTCTCTATTCTCTCTCTCTTTCTCTTCTCTATTCTCTCTCTCTTTCTCTTCTCTATTCTCTTTCTCTTCTCTATTCTCTCTCTCTTTCTCTTCTCTTCTCTCTTTCTCTCTCTTTCTCTCTTTCTCTTTCTCTTTCTCTCTCTTTCTCTTTCTCTTTCTCTCTCTTTCTCTTTCTCTTTCTCTTTCTCTCTCTTTCTCTTTCTCTTTCTCTTCTCTTCTCTATTTTCTCACTCTTTCTCTTCTCTTCTCTATTTTCTCACTCTTTCTCTTCTCTTCTCTATTTTCTCTCTTTCTCTTTCTCTCTCTTTCTCTCTTTTTCTTTCTCTCTCTTTCTCTCTTTGTCTTTCTCTCTCTTTCTCTCTTTGTCTTTCTCTCTCTTTCTCTCTTTGTCTTTCTCTCTTTCTCTTTCTTTCTCTTCTCTTCTCTATTTTCTCTCTTTCTCTTCTCTCTTTTCTTTCTCTTTTAACAAAAACAGCATAGCCACAAAAAGCACTTTGGCTGTCATGTTATATTCCATTTTCTTCTAATTCTTTGTTTTAAAACAGCTAATTACTTCTCTTGACAATGAGTTTATGCTCAGACAATACTTATGCTGTCTTGAAAATAGAACAACTTAATTTTTTCATCTTGTTAAAGTCATCATAAATATTTCTGGGTAGCACTATGTCTACTCCTGGTAAATAGGATACGGACAGCACCTAATAAACAACATACTGGCATTTAAAAAAGGTAATATTTATGAAGAAATATTGTGCATATGTTTCTTAAATCTTTGCCAGGATCCTTCTAACTTGTCTCCAGATCATTGGCAAAAAGATCCTTCCAGAATCTCAATGTGGATTCTGTGCCTCTCCTGGTACAATCAACATGATTTTCTGTGCAACGCAACTCCAAGAGAAAAGCAGGGAACAACAAAAAAACAAACATTTCTTTGTTTTCTAGTACTTGGTTTTCTATCAAAGACATTTTCTAACAGTTGCTATATGGAAAGTTCTTCATTTTGGATGTCCCAACCACTTTATCTGGTACAAGCAATGTATAACAACATGTCTGGGCATGTATTTCACCAAAACATGCTTTCAGAAGAATTTACAATCATGTTTGGACTAAAACAAGAATGTGTCTTGGCACCTATATTATTCTCCTTATATCTGGCTGCAATGCTCCACAAACCTCCTCCAGACTATCCAGGATTTGACATCAGATATTAATGTGATGGAGGTCTTTTCAGCCTTAGTAGATTTTGATCTAAATGTCTAACATGCACAACAGATCTCAGAACTTCAATATGCTCATGGCAATGCTGCTCACTGTCATTCAAAAGCAAAACTACAAACAGTTTGTGAATAATTTTGCTATGGCCTACCATTGTTTTGACCTTACAGTAAGCATCAAGAAAACCAAGGTCCTTGAACAGCCATCTCCAAATACGATCTTACCAGATTTTGATATTACAATCTGTGGTACACCTTTAGAACAAGTAGAGCATTTTCCATATCTAGACAGCCTATTTCACCTCAGAAAATGATATAGGGCCCAGAATTGGAGCTGCACATGGAGCATTTGGAAAGCTAATCAAATGTGTCTTCAACAACAAAGATCTGAACTTAACAACAAAAATTATGGTCGATAATGCTGTTGTCATTTAAACTTTGCTCTGTTTGCAAAACCTGGACTCTATATCATCACAGTATCCAAAATTTAGAACACTTTAACCAGCAAAAGCTTCATTCAATCATGAACATCAAATGGAATTATTGTGTGACCAACACCAAAGTCCGAGAAAGAGCCAAGAGTCAAAACATTGAATCGCTGATCATTAAACACCGTCTTTGATGGCCAGGACATGTAGCAAGAAAGAAAGTCAAGGTTACCGCATCAAGTCTTGTTCAGTGAGCTCACTTCAGGGAAAAGACCACAGGGTGCCCACTTTGAAGATAAATGACCAACTCAAAAACACTAAAAGCCACTGGACTTGAGCCTAAATTGTTTGAAACACATGCACAAGTTTGTACCAACTGGTGATGTTGCATCATCATCGAAACCAAAAAACTTTGAAGACACCAGAAGAGAAAAGGAACAAGTCAAACAAGAGTTGACAAAATCGACCTTGTCCTCCACCAACATTACTATGCAGTCAATGCCATTGGCTCTTTCATGCAATAATTAGTTTACTTAGTAATCATTACCATCAGAATAAAGAAATTAAATTCTTAGATACAAGATAAAGCAGACAACAATTTCTTAGGAGGCTAGTGATACTTTTTACAAGTTTTAGATCTTTTTTTTACTCTGGCTGTGATATGGATTAAAGACAATTTCAAAGCAATGATTATACTGGAGTAGCTAATGAGATATATATTGAGAATTTTTTTTTTTGTCTGGGGTTTTCTTACTCTAGTGGTGAAATTAGATAGTAATTCAAGACAGTTTTTTTTTTTTTTTTTTTTTTTTTTTGAATACTATTCTTCACCCAGTACAAGAGCCACTCAAGGTAGAGGGCTATAAAGGAAGAGGGAGAGGTGTATACGGTGAGGATATGTAGGATTGATAAGAGTTGACCCTAGACTTGACAAAGTTAAGATTATAGTGGTCAAGAAAGCATCCTCTTCTAAGCCTGTGATAATTCTGGGGAAGAAGCTGTCTGAGTGGAACTTCCTCCTTACCAATGGAATACAAATGGAATGAAGATGAGTTTATGCCATATACATGGCATGGTGAGTTCTAGCAATAAAGGTCTGAACTGGTGGAAATAAGGAATGTAGCTTGTCTGAACATTTGCCATATAGATGGGAATAAAGTGACGAGAGGCTCGTCATGTTTCATCTGTGGAAAATAATTCATCACTCATAAGTGTAGTTGCTTTTGAACCCTGTCAAGGCAGTTCTGTGAATATTAGGAAGCACCAGTCCAGATATGGTAGCAATATTAGATTTTTGATCGCTTATAAAAATAGATTGTTTTGAAAGCAGTCAAAGCAATGATTGTTCTGAAGCAGCTGATGAGATAGTTTGCTGATAGGATGTCACACATAGTATATGAGATAGCTTACAAAATGCTACATAAATGTTCAGGGAATATAACCATCATCAGATTTTCCAGATTTTTGGATAGCAGTTTGTATAAAAATTACAGAAAAGAGTGTCAAGTGATATTTTTCACTAAAATTTAAAGAAAATTCTTGTATATGAGCAATAAAATAAGGGAAAAGAATCTTTGTCTCAAGTAGTCAAACAGCAAAAGATAATAATTACTATAAATTATGCAGCACTTATTTTGATTAACTGTTACTTAAAATGATTACTCCGGTACTTACGTAAATGTAAAAACTGTCTTAGCAATAATGTGACAGATGGCTATAAAAAAGTCACTTGCAAAGTTGTGCCTAACTTGCTTAAAAATGCACTATTATTTGCATCACATGACAATAATTGTAAGTAAAATAATGCACTAAAATAAGTAATGAAGTACTCATTTTAAGTTCTCTGAATATTGGTTCCAATAATAAAGAGCAAAAAAGATAATGATCCTCCTCTTATTGTGATTTGCGGCATGACTGCAAGGATGCTGGTTTTGATAAATATTTAATTTTTCAGTGAAAAATCTTTCAAATGTTTTCTTGTCTACCAAACTTTTCTATTTCATTTTCCATTTTTTTATCATTGTATTTATATAAGGAAGAAATATATGGGAATAATTTTGATCTGTAAATAACATAATTTGATTCCTTTTTCCGTGTTGTGTTCTTTACTTTCTTTCCTCTTTTTGACTGTATGCTCAGACCAGAACTTCTTTCAGGCATCGAAGATATCTTTCTTCATTCCATAGTTTCAGGCTTCTCTCTCTCTAGCAAACACAAAATAACTGTCAGCCATAAAAAAAAAACATCATTTCAATACAAGTTTGTTTTTTTGTTTGTGGGTTTGTTTTTTGTTTTTGTTTTTTTTTTTTTGTGATGTACACACAGAATATATAAACACAGGTATACAAGAGTTGGGGGGGGGGGGCAAATATCACAACCTACAGAGTGGTCTGAACATCTTGTCACCTCTACATAATATAATTTTCTATTTCAGATAGCTGACACAATTTCCTACAGTTTGGAAGAGATGTGAGGATGACAAATCTTTTGGACCACCTTGCATGCTAATCTTGTTAATCTTTCTTGAAATCTAAGACAAAAAATAAAAATGATTAAAAAAAAAAAGTACCACATTAATCATTGTACAAACCGTTCATGATATGCAGAAAACAATAATAAATAAATATATATGACAAATAGAATAAATTAAAATTTAACTTTGCTTTACCTTTATTGAAGACTCTTGTTGGTGTACCTAAGACAGTGACAAGGGGGGAGTAGTGCTATTATTTGGAAAGGGAATCCCCCTCCATAAAGACTTCAGGTAAGTCTCTTTATGTGGTTATTTCCCTCCTCTGTGCTTTGGGAAGTTACATGTCAGCAATCAAATAGATAGATTTCCTTGCTTGATGTAGTCTACAAGAGAGATTTTCACCAAAACAAAAAGTGAATCGTACAATAACGAAGGTGCTCAATAACAGGTTTCACTATACCTTAATTTCATATACAATAATGCTGCCTTCACAAATTTATTTATTTTTATATATATATATATATATACTGACATCTGGAGATTATTTTGCAAATACACTTCACTTTCTGGTCAGTTGAATATTGATGTAAATCTTTCACTGTGTTAATTTAAAATATAATATAAAAGTTAAATAATAACATTTTAATCTGGCAATCTTACAATTTGGCCATTGCTGGATCACAAAAAATAATCCTTAAGGTAGTGATTCCCAAATTATTTTTCTCTGGGCTGCATTTTTGGAATGAAAATTTGCTAGTGCCTCACTAGATTTTATATGATAAAAAGTAAAATGAAAAATAAAAACCACTATGTGTTAAAGGGGGATAACTGCAGATTCAAAGTCAGAACATCATTGATAACTTTCTCCAATTTGCAGAGCGTAGCTATTCTTAATACTTGATATAATGCAAAAATATCACAATAATAAAATCAGTCAATAATTATTTATAACTATTTGTAATGGGACACATGCATGCAATTAGAAATAATCCATAATATTTTAAATTATGAAATCATATTTATTTCTGGCATATGAATTTTTTGAAACTGTTTCTAAATCTTTGATTGTCTTTCAATCATTTTGCCTCACCTGCTATCCTCTTCTACTGCAACTATGAGGCACACTACACCATCTCTAGTCTTACTATATTCATTCTACATATTGCTATAATATCCACATTAGAAAAAAAAAACTGAAAATAGAAAAAATGGTACCATCAGTGAATACAAGGTTTATTTTTTTATTTTATTTTTTTGTGCAGTATAAAACCTATTATTCTAAGTAACGGTATTTGTTATATCCCAGGTTGCCGTGATGAACAAAAATGAATGGAAATAAGACAAGTGTATTTTAACACATAATAAAATAACTTTTATTCATTTACTGCCTTAGAACAGCAAGGATTTGTTAGATTTAAATTATGAGTTCCATGTGTGTGTCAGCTTATCACCATGTTGAGTTCAAAAGTGCTGTGATCCAACTAGCAGACAAGAGCCATAACTCCATTGCATTTTGAGTTATCGCCCTTTATAGGGGGAAGTAGTTATTTTCTAAGCATAGCTTAGATGTGGCACAAGGCTGAAAGAATGGAACACCTAATGAGGACCGAATTCACTTCTTGTGAGACAAGCTTGCTAACTATTATGCCACATCAAGTGCCCAGTAATTTTTCCAAGCATAGCTTAGATATGGCACAAGGCCGAAATTATGGGGCACCCCAGTGAGGATCGAACTCACTACTCAGTTGTAATTGTTCTAGCGAGACAAGCTTGCTGACCATTACACCGCCTCAGAGTGCCCCTTTTTATAGGGAGAAGTAAGTTAACACCGCCTAACAGTGTCATTTTCAGACAAATTTTTTGTTTGCAATATATTAGGTTGGTGCAAAAATAATGTCGTTTTTTGACGTTCAACTTCATGTGAGAAAACGACATTATTTTTGCACCAACCTAATAGTAACTAAGAAACTTGAAGTACCCAGTGACTAACACATCTACCAGATGTATGAATTGACAATTGGACACATTTCAAGCTCAGAGCAGCATAAAATGAATCGGGGCCAATGTATAAACACATCTGTAGATGGTTGTTGAACATTATCTTTTGGACGTGTTTATTCATCTGTGTCTGAAAAGGACACTTTCAGTAAAAACGTATATACATGTCTACACCAGGGAAGGGGTTAAGAACTGTTGGCAAATCTACAAATAGTGTCAGATTCAAAATAACAAAGAAGGAACTGGATCAAATAACAGAAAGCAAATCACTTGAGGACTTTCAACAGCATCTGCAACTAAAATGGATATCACATGTTACTCAAAGAGAAAATAAAGGACACATGGCACAGTGGATAAAAGCGTTAGTTAGATCCAGTGTCAGGACCCAAAGAGTGTGAGTTCAATACCTGGTTAAGGTGGAGGAGAACTTTGAGAGGGGAATTAACAGGAGATAGCTGATAACTGACATTCATTAGACATGGCAGGTGGAACTAGAACACTCTACTTCAGCAAGCGAAATAAAGGGTTCAGTTCGACATTCCAACCACCTGAAGAAGGCCGAAACATTGTGATAAATATGTCTTTTGTTTGAAGTATGAAAGATTAACATCTTGATCATCTTTATTTTATCTATATTTCTGAAATGAGGTATGATGTACACTATTTACATTGTTCAGACTATCATCCTCATCTTTGTTGCAATTTTTATCACAACGTTTTGGCCGTTATATGCTTTGGCCTTCTTCAGGTGGTTGGAATGTCAAACTGAACCCTTTATTTCACTCGCTGGGGTAGACTGTTCTAGTTCCACATGCCATGTCTAATTATCATGTCAGTTATCAGAAGAAGGTCACAGCATACAACGGCCAAAATGTGATAAAATTAGCAACAAAGATGAGGACAATAGTCCAAATAATGTACATAATACCTTATCTCAGAAATATAGACAGATAATGACTGATGAGGCAGATTTTTTCCCACAGTAGGTTGTCATTTCTTTCTGCGGTAGACCAGTTGCCATCCAAAGTTATAGAACCTGGTCTGCTTTGCTATTTACCCATAGCTGGGGGGAGAAGAAGAGGATTCATACCTTTCCCAAGTTATATAAGCACGTAAGTGAATGTAATGGATTCGACTGTAATTCAAACTTGGCCCCCTGATTCCTCAATCTGAGCTGCTATCCATTACTCCACAATTTTCAAATTAAAACCAAAGTGATCATTATCCACAAAATATTTCCTAGACAAGAAGTGCATATGGACCCCTGGGGCAGGTCCATGTAACATTACTGAGGGTTCCCACAAAAAATAACAAATTGGTGTCCACAGTAATATTTTAGTGGTCCATAGAGCAATTTCACTTCAGGACTTGTTACAACTGAAAATTGGAATTTCTACAGTAATCTGCGCAATATTAAAAATAGAAAAACAACTCAAAAACTAGCTGAAAACAAGATCAAGCAATGTAAATCAGTGTCCCTTTTACTTTACTGGATGTTTTGATTTTAAAAGTGGAATAAAAACTAAAAAGGATATATGAAGGAAGGACTATAGATATATTATATATATATATATATATATATATATATATACAGGGTGTCCATAAAGTTTGTGTGCACTTTAAAAAATTTCCGGTAAATTTATAACTTTATTTGTATTTGCAATAGAAATAATTTGTAAAAAGGATTAGAAAGAAGTAAATCTATATTTTTTAAGATTTTATTGAAATTTTATTTAAGTTTCCACATGTCCTCCATCATTAGCAATACAAAGGGTAATACGATTTTGCAGTTCACGGAAAACATTTGCCAACTGATTTACAGTAATGCCTGAAATCACATTAGTTATTTTAGCTATACTTAAAACTAAGTACATTAAACTTTATAACATTTTTTACAGATTATTTCTATTGCAAATACAAATAAAGTTATAAATTTTTTAAAGTGCACACGAACTTTATGGACACCTTGTATGTGTATATATATATATATATATATATATATATATATTTTAAACGTGTTGAATGTTAAAGACAACATCGTCCTGCATATTTTCTTTTGAATTTTCTCATATTTTCTAATGAGACTTTTTACTTGAAAATGATATCGAAATAAATATTGTCCGTACGATAACCTAGTACTTTCGAACATCATTGTTCATCTTCAGGGTCAAAATTTTTCAGTCAAAATTTTTAAAAAACATTTGCCAATTGTCTTGTAGCAGAATCATGTTGCTACATTTTTTTACAAACTAAATAAACGTTAAAATCCTTTTAATTTCAAAAGACGCGATGATGTTATCATGTGCATGGTGAAGATTTTTAATCATGTGACAGCGTGAAAAAGATTTTTATTATACAAGCCAAAAGATCGAAGAATACGTTATAAAATTTAAATATATTATAAACATTGTCGGATGTTTCCAGAAATATTGTAATCTATACGATTAATAAGAGGTCTTTTGCTTTTAATATGTAATGCTTCTAAGATTTTAAGGCGTCTAATGTCTATATGTTTATCTATAATTTTAGTATTATCTATAAGTATTTTATGTATATCAGATTGCAGATGGGAAACAGTATGTATATATATATATATATATATATATATATATATATATATATATATATATAAAGGAAAATTATATAAAGATTATAATTTGTTATATAAATTAATATATTAATAAATAATAATATTAATTTTAAATATTAATAAAATAAAATATTAATATAAATTAATTAATATAGTAATAGACTCAACATTGTGAAAAAGGGTTATCTTTGACTATCAGTGACATCGCTGGGGCCAAATATAAAAAAAACTCACAGAGCAGCATCAACCATAGGTATCTTGTTGAATAAATCTGTACTTTTTTAATTTATTAATTACTCACATATTTAAAAATGCTTTATATTAGGAGTTATGTTACTGGTGTACATAAATGTTTCATAGAATTTTGATGTTAAATACAGGTTTATTTTCATTAGTTTTATTTCAAAATAAAACATATTCATTTACTATATCTATAATACAATTTCTAAACTTACTGTTATTAAAAAAAATAAGCTATTTTTTTTTCATTAAATTATTATGGGGGTACACCAAAAGAAGAGTAAAAGTGGTCCATGGGTAAAAATAATGTTGAAAACCATTGTACTAGACAAAAACATGGTGAAATGTTTGATGCCCTTGATAAACAAATGTGAAATAGATGCTCTGGGAGAGAAGGCTGTGGCCATATAATTTTCTTTTTTACTAATTGATCCCCAATATAGGGCCCAAGAGCCACTTAAGAGAGAGGTTTACTGAATGAAATTGAGTTGTAGGAATAAGAGGCAGTAAGAAGTGCATATTATGAGGGTTCCCTACATAATTGTCCTAGAATATCCATGAATTCAAGTGGGCCGTAAATGATATTATTTGGGCCTGAATCACTAATGTTTTGTGGTATACAGCAGTAAAATCTAAATGTGAGGACTTCAAAGCAACCAGCCAGTATCCAGAACCCAGGAAAAAGAAATTAATAAATGAAAACTTTCAAGATCAAGTGCCACTCAGCAGGAAGTTAAGGAATTCCAATCAGGCCAATTCTAGATAGTGAGCAGAATCATAGTCAAAAACTGTCCAGAGAAGTGGTAGTAGAAAGTCAGTAAACAGAATGACCTATCTCAAGCCATCTATAAATATGTAGAAACAATTGCAGTCGGAGATGGGCAGGAGTTCTTGCTGATCAAAGAGAGGATTTGGTCTGTCATGAAAGAAGACAGAAATCGTAGCAAAGATGTTACAAGTGTCACTTACCTAACCCCAGACAATGTCATATGAAGCCACGAATAAAGAGTCCCGTATTTAAAAAGAGGATTTTTTTTTCTTACTACAGTTCAGTGATTTCCCTTTCTGTTTCTGTATTAAACCCAAACTGAGCCTTCCCCAGGTTTTGTTCACACTGATGCATGGGAATTGAAAATGTTGGGTGAAGCTGTCTAGTCAGTGAAAGACTAACCAAGGAACCTGGTTGTATGTTCATCGTCATGAGAGTTAGTATATTGCAGGTGTTTACTGAAAAGTTATCTGGCCAACTTACTTGCCCCAAATGTGACCAAATAAACAAATATTAGTTCTTTTTATTTTTTTTTAATGGCTTCTTTGTTACCAAGAACTAGCATCTCTTCATATATCAACTTTTTGATCTTAAATAACAAGAAAGTGTAGTTTGTGTGAGAATCAATTTCACTGTCTTTCTCGCTTGTTCTTTGATGCTTGCATTGGCAAAAATAACTCTCTTCATCTTCTTGTCTATCTTTAATGTCTTACCTTTTGTCCACCACAGAAACCCCACATTCAACTATACAATGATCGTAGGATCTAAAACAATCATTCCTTTTCACCATCGGTAATGCGATTTTTATATTCTTTTCAACAGTCAGAAATTTGCATGTTACCATTAAATTCTTGTATTTGTGTGAATGTAACATTGTTAACCTCTTCTCCACTATTTTGGGAAAAAAGTTTCATTTTCAGACAATTTTTTAAATTTGTTTTTAATATGGTACCTAATAAATTGAGGTACCTTGAAGTACTCTAGTGGTGGCTAACAACTTTACCAGATGTATAAGATGACACTTGGACTCATTTCAAGCTTATAAAGGCATAAAAAGAATCAAAATCGACATATAAGCACATCTGTAGCTGGTTTTTACATCTGTAGCTGGTTTTTGAATGTTGTGTTTTGAATGTGTTTATTCATCCATGTCTGAAAAAGACACTTTTGGTAAAAACATATGTATACGTCTATGCTGGGG
>OZ038516.1:44450076-44520076 GCA_964036315.1 Acanthosepion esculentum | reverse complement strand
TTCAGGCTTCCACCACTAGATGCCACTTGAGGCAACCCCCTGGCATCAGTGTGCTAACTGGTGTCATCGTGGCAAAACATACAACTTTGTGGTTCACATTTGTATTTCATTTTTCAAGAAAGAAACTTCCTGATGCTAGTCGTCTGGTAGGAGCAATCCCAGCGTGCAGCACCTTTGGAAAGTGCCTGGTCACAAGTCATCGTGGCCAAGGGTTTGTGTGTGCTGGCTTTGTTCAGATTGTTGATCACACTAGATAACACACTCTCTCCCAGAAACTGTAACTATGTTCTGCTCAGCATAGTTGCAGCATAAGCTGCAGGTAGGCACTGTGGATGTTGAACAAACACAAATGTGCCTGAACAAGTGTCTGCAACAGGGATTGGCTAGCTGCCCTCATAGACAGGTATCCTCAAATATGAGTGGCCAGCTATTATATATATATATATATATATATATATATATATATATATATATATATATATATATATATATAAGTAATAGAATTTTAGGGATTTAGGCAAATCATTATAGTAATTCATCAAGTCTAGAAAAATCCTCAACAGAATGCTGAAAGCACTGGATGGCTATTTCATCCTATTTTGGGACTCATTAGCAGTGCGTATCCACTACTGAGATTTGAACCTGAACCATTTCAATACAATGCAAGCATTATACCAACTGTACCAATGGGACTCAGTGATGAAGAAACTGAATAGACTCAATATAGTGATCCAAGTATTCATAACCCAACGGATTGTGCTCCAAAAGCCACAACTTTCCTTTCCTCCAAATCGCTCCATCGTAGAGCATTAGCTGGGTCAAGCAAGGATATACAAGTAATAGAATATACATACATATATATATATATATATATATATATATATATTATTATATATATATTAATGCATGTTTCATTAAATAATATAGACAGGTTTTGTTTATTTATTTTAAGTAAGTTCCTTTCATATTGTCTGATAAGCTTAATCACATTATCATTGAAAGATGAAAGGAAAACACAATATTGATACATGTTTAAATACAGTTTTTCAGTCCAAGTATGCACTTTGCTGGGAAAAGCATTACACCAAATTTCCCCATTCAGTTACCCACTCAGAATGCACTCTCATTAAAATTTAGTATCGAGATTTAACATGTAAAAAATGTGCTAGCACCTTGTGCAGGCATATATACATACTCATAAACATATATATATATATATATATATATATATATATATATATATTAATGCATTTTTCATTATCGTCTTTCAACGATAATGTGATTAAGCTTATCAGAAAATATGAAAGGAACTTACTTAAAATAAATAGACAAAACCTGTCTATATTATTTAATGAAACATGCATTAATAAAAAATTGCTGCCGAAATATACACAATATATATATATATATATATATAAATATATGTAAATATATACATATGTAAATATATAAATATATATATATATATGTGTGTGTGTATGAGTGTGTGTATGTATGTATGTATGTATGTATATCCAACCTCACTTGTCCTTCCCATGTTGCGCATTGTGTCCCAGGATGGAAACTTTTCATGCTGCCACTGCTCTAGAGTTTGCCGATCAGCTGGTGGTCTCAAGCGTCACATGAAAGTTCACAGTGATGCCAACACCGTGTCAAGATATGCAAATCGCTGGCAGAAAAGACTGAAAAGTTATCAACGGGCTCACAGACAGTCAATCAATAGATGAGTGGCAATTGTCTGACAAGACGTCACAATCAATATATATATATATATATATCATTCGCAGACAGTACTGTTTGTCTGTATCACAGCTCCTCAGTGCAACTAAACATCTGAATGCTTTAAGCCAGGACCGAAATCCAACTGATCTGGTGTCAGAATTTCTACCACTCTGCTATCATCATTCAATGGCGTCTATATTTAATTTTCCCACACCTATAAAATTGGTATAAGCAAATCTAATACACATTTAGTAGAGGGTGATTATTTGAAATTAAAAGCAAAGATTATTTATGCATAATGGCTGTAGGGAGAGGGGCTTATTTGAGGAAAAATGCTATTGTATTTTTACATTGGAGGTGAAGTTTTTAAATATATAAAATCACCAATGCAAGAGAGATAACTCTCAACAACAAAAAATATTTTGTATTATACAGATGTGTCTTTGTTCATCATAACTGATCACTGAGCACTGTTTTAATAGATTGCTCCTCTCGTAAAAAATAGGGTAAATGTTTTCAGGAATAATTTTAGTAAAATAACATTCAGTAAACCTTTCTCAAGACTTGAAACTTGTCAAAATTTAAAAATATTGAATTTTTATAGAATTAGAAGATGTGGAGGGGTCTGGTTCATAACATTCATTCAGCATCAAATCAGTCCTTGGCTTTTATATAGTTATTGGCCCTAGCTATTATTTACAAATGTCAAGTTTGAAACTGTGCTTCTTACAACAGTGATATCTGCAATTTTTTTTAATTTTCTGAATTTTTACAACTTATTTTGTTTTTTTAAAAACTGGCAGGCACAAACATTGGTGGATAATAATTATTTATCTTAAATAAAGAATAAATGTATATATACTTTTATTAAGTTATGTAAATCTTTGCTCCTTAATTAAAAATGTATGTATCTGTTATTATTAGTTTATTTAAGGGAAAATAATGGGTAAAGGGAAAAGTCTGTTTTTGTATACAGAACAGCTAAGTCCAATTAACTCTGTAAAAGTCAGGGATTGATTTTACACTGTATTGATATTATGAAGAGGACCCTCTTACATTGACAAAAAGATCAGTATTTTTTATTCTGATAAATGTTGTGCTTTTATTTCCAAAAACCTTTCCCTATTTCTTATAAGTGGACCAGTCTATTTAAGTAGTACTGATCATTCTTAATCTTCCTTATTTTAATACATGTTTCTTATGAGGAAACTTACCACTGGATCTGCAGGTTTTAGCTTGCTTAATTGTGTGAGGCCTTTAAGCAAGGTTGGGTTCACTGTTTTGGCCAAGTAATCTTTTGCTGACTGACCAGTGATTATCGGCTCCAAAATAGCTGACAAAAGAATAAAAAACAAAAATAGGTACAATTTAAAGCTTAAAGCAAAACATCTAATAATAAGACTATAGCCCAAAGATGAAGAAAGTATTTTCCACAACAAATATTTTCTCCTTCTGTTTGAATTTCTGGAGTAGTTATCATTATTTACATTATTTGCATTCAAACTAATTTTCTCATCTTTCTTATTATTATTACAATGTTTCAGCTATTGTACCCTCTGGCTTTCTTCATTGATCTGGGTAACTTTCAGGGAATTCTGAAATTAACATCTTATTTAATCCACAGGGTGGATTAGGGATATTTTTGTCTTGTTTTTTTCAGTTCTGTTTCCCCTGAATTTACGTCTGTACAGTGCTGGTGCTATACTCTGTCACAATTAGATCTCTTTCTGATTCATTCTGCATGTTGGCTGGATATGAACACCACTAAGGCAGAAAACGAAATAACAAAAGTCGTTTTCTGTGCATTAGGCTCTACATATCACATCCGGCCTATGAAGTGAGCTCTGGTAGTGGCCAATTGCAAACATTCCCACCAGATAGAAAGATGCCCCTGGAGACTACCAGACCTGTTTAAAAGAAGGTCTCTGAGAACAACACTAGTCTGTTGCGGCCTGTCATGCCACCAGCCATCATGCAGGGCACTGCTGCTGCTGCCGCCACCACTGCTGTTATGACCTTCGCTGCCACCACTCAACATGACTGCACCTCTCAATGACTGTTACCACTCCCAGGCTTGACTAACCACCTCAGCTATCCAGCTTCAACTTGAAAACATCTCAACTTCGACTACAAATTTTCATCATCAACGACAATGTTATCTCAGCAAAACCAACTTGATAACATCTTAATGTCAACATCACCAATCTACAAGCCTTCCTTGCTGCCAATGCTATCACTTTCAGCAAATCCAACTCTGCAAATAAGCAACTCCAACTCTGCAAAGCAACAACTTCGACCCTGCAACCAAGTGACTCCGACTCCACAAGAAGCCATCCAACATCACCCAGTGCAACACAGCAGGTCTACCAACCAAAGAAACAACTCCAATCAGCCAAACATGAACCAACCATATCCTGTGACCTCACCCAGGCCAGAACAAGAAATAGGCCAACTCCCGGCACTACACTTACACCAGATTACTATCCTGATGATCACCCACTGAAACTGGCGTTTTACCTAGCTTCGACATATCTGTATGATATACTACCCTCCACTGTGTCCTTGATCAACCAACAGAGGCAACAACCATATCCTGTGACCTCACACCAAACCCACACAAGAATTAGGTCAACACCTAGCACTGCTCTTACACCTGACCACCATCCTGATGACTGGCCACTGAAATGGATATTCCACATATCCTTCAACATCTCTGTACAACCTACCAACAATAAAAGTTGTTCCAAATTTAATCTTCATTATTCGATTCTCTCGCCATCAAACACTTAATATAATACTGGTTAGTACAGTGGAAACAGAACAAGCATTACCTGAGCAGTGCTGAAAAGAACTAGACAAGATAACCCAAAACATGGACAATAGAACAAGAATAATCTACTTCTATAGATTAAATAAAGACTTTAGTTTCAAAATTCCCCAAAGCAAAAGAAAAATAATCACTGAATTACCAACTGAATTACCAATGCTAAATAGACAGACAAAACCACATCAGCCATACATCCAGTCGGTTGCACTCTATATGTAATTATGTAATTTCTTACTTTTTTAAAAATTTGTAGTTAAAAAATGATTTATTTCGACACAAACTAATATTCTGAAATTTCAGTTAAGAATATTAAAGGATTTTTTGTTTTAACTTAAGAAGCAGTTAAAAGTAATTTTAGTGCAGGTTATGGTAGACACTTTAAATTCCTTGAGCACAGACCTGAGAATCTTTTGAAAATTATAAAATATAGAGAAAGTAGTGAAGATGATCTTACTTTCTGGAAAAAAGAATCTAATTTCACGTTCAGCACATATTTGGTTCTCACTGCCATGAACAGCATTTTGAAGTTCATCTTGTCCATATATTGCACGAATACTGGAAAAGTAAATTAATATTTACATCAAAACTCAATTGCAGTTCGAAGAAAATAAATTTTTGTCATTTTTCAGATTTTTCTTTTCTTAAAAAAGGATTTTGATAAACTTTTGGCAAAGTTGAACCTTCATGACTGCAAAAAAGTTGAGTGTCAAAAGGAGTTTTTCCATTGACACTGCTATTATTTTAACTACCTTCACTCCTCACAATGTTTATTGTTTTAAAAAGTGATGATTAGAATTATAATAAAACCTAAACATCTGATGAAAGTGAATTTATAGATTTTTTGTTCTTGAGAATTTACAACAAAAATATTAAGCACTATTTGTTTATTAGATTGTTTATTTACAAGAATAATTTTATATTTACAACATTCTAAAAACTAATGCAATTAAAATTAATGCAATGCAAAATTTATTATTTACCAATTTATAAAGAAATAAATATGAAAACAATTTTTATTCATAAATTTATAAACATTTACTAAATTATTAAAATATGTAAACCAACTATAAGGAAATCCTTATTATTTACCATTTTATAAAGTTTGAAACAGTTGGCAATTAGCCAATGTTTTGCCAACCATTCCAATAAACAAGAAATAAAGTTTATTATTTTTGTTGTCAATTCTCAAAAGCAAAGAAAATGTATAAATTCACTTTCATATTTATTTTTAAGTTTCATTACAATACTAATCATTGCTTTTTAAAACAATAAACATTGCCAATGAGTGAATGTAGTTAAGATAATAGCGGTGTGAAGTGAAAAACTGTTTTTTCTATACAGTTTTTTTTTGTGGACATGAACTTTCCAAGTTTGCCAAACTTTTTACAAATACATAGCAAATGATTCACTTCAAATTATTTGTTGTGGAAATACATTATGAGAAATTTGCAATAGCAAGCAGTTTTTAATAGGAATGTATTGTTTAGAAGAGGGGTAAATCTGTTCCTAGGGAGAATAGTAGGATTCCAGGTTGGGAATTAGGACTACAGATTGGCAGATTGAAACTTCCAGGATATTGATCTTGCTGCAATTTTGCAATACATCTTTTGAGTCAGACAGTCTTGAAAATGGGGAATACTTCACTGAAAATTTTTTCTCAATTTGACATTTGTAAATAAAAGCAAAGGAAAGATAATGCTTTAAAAAAAAAATCAAGGATCAATTTGAGACTGTATTTATATTATTAACAGAACACACCCCCCATCTAAAATGATAAAAAGTAAATAGTTTTTTATTCTGACAAATGTCATAGGCAGAGGAAGATCTAATGAATACTAATCAACAAAAATTAGTCACAAAACAAATTTTTCCTTTTTTTGTTTTTCATGAGTGGACCATTTTCCCTTCAAAATTTCTATAGAGAATGACATTCTGATATATGGGGAAAAGGAGTGCATTGGCAAAAACGTGTTGGTTCCAATCCCTAGAATGACTGCTAAAAATGACTGCGAAATGACTGGAGAGTCACCTCTCCAAATTTATAAACAAATCCTACAGATATATACTGGATTTCTTCTTAACCAATAAAAACAAACTACTTCTTGGTCTCATCAGTCATATTTTTTTCTTAAAGTCCAAACACTACAATCACTTGACTGTATCCCTTTTGTGTGTGAATGCTATTCTTTGGAACTTTTTGCCTCATTACTCTTGCTAGTTTTGCATATATATTGATTGATTAGTATTATTTTACCCTGTTCTTTTTCTCCATTTTCTTATTGTTTATTGGAAAATTTGTCAATTCCAATTGTTGAGCATTTTTGCCAATTACATTTAACCAAAGCCAATTACTCCACAAAAAGGTTGATAACCATTGGTTAAGAATTTAATGGAGGATTGCATTCCAGGGAATTTTACCACATAAACTTAAAGCAACTGGAAGATTTAGAAACTAAATACATAATAAAATATTACAAATTGGACTCCTGCCTTGTTGAGCCTTCATTCTTTTCTATTATTATGTGCCATGTCCTTTCAGGACGTAGGGGATCATGGCTCTCCACTTCCCCCTATCCCTTGTAACTCTCAATAAGTTTCATGCTTCTGCCAACTCCTCCAGACCATGTTCTGTCATCCACTTGCTTATGCCCATCAAGTATGTCATGCATTGCTTTCCCTTGTCTCTTTTTTCCTCTATTAAACCTGTGAGTATCAGGTTCTCCAAGCCCTCCTTTCTCATTACGTGTCCCAGAAATTTCATCTGCCTTTTCCTTATGTTAAGTATAAGCTTCCTCCTTGTTTGTATCCTCTCCAAGACCTCATCATTGCTCACATGTTCGCTCTATGATATCCTTAACATCCTTCTGTAGAACCACATCTCCGTTGCCTCAACTCTCTTCTTCATCTTTGAGGAGACTGTCCTTCATTAATATGCCAATTGATTTCAGCAGCTTTTGACATATATAACTATACTACCACCCAAAATTTCAAATGTCTTTCCTCAAAATTATAGACAATAAATTTATAATACAATTTGCTTGAAATTATACATACTATCTTTGAGAAGAACACATACACTTGCATTGATGTCTATGGATATTGTGGCAATGATTATATGTTTAAAGAAAGAAAAAGAATGTGGAGTGTTTAGTTACCTGTCAGGACAAATTTCTTGAGCTTTGAAAGTATTTGAAGGTCCAATTAACTCGTCCCACATATTAATGGCCTGGTGCCTGGCAAGAAGCAGACAGATAATAGGACCATTGCTCATGTATTCCACAAGACTTGAAAAGATCTTCTTGCCAAAATGCTCACTATAGAAATCACTTGCTTGTTCAGGTGTCAACTGGACTTGACGTCTCTAAACATAGAGAGAGAAGAGTAAACCAACAAATCATTACAAATTTGAGATATTTTTGTACAAAAAAAGTGTTTCTTTTCCTAAAGATCAATAGTTTGTTCATCATATCATGTTCTTTATTAATCTTTTCTGCATTGATGGAAGCAACCAAAAAAAAAAAAATAACAAATATGAATTTCAAATAAAAATATTACCATATATTAAAACCTATTATAATAACACTTCTTTCCAGTTGGTCCTGGGTCAATTCCCATGCTGGTTGATACTGCCACTGGTCATTGAACATTGGCTACCTTAGTCTGCACCTTACCCCACCCACATTGTGCTTTTTGATCACAGAGCTGGTACAGACTGAGTTGTCATCAATAATTGCAGTGTTCGTTCAAACCACAGTGAAGCTGTGTCATAAAAGAAAATAAAAATGTTCTTTGCAGATGAAATAAAAGAAAACAGAAATCCTTTGAGTCCATTTTCTATTTGGTTTATGTGTTTTTTTTTTAGAAAAAAATGAACGCTTCCCACTTTGATTTCTATAGTGACACTTTGCCTATCAAAGCTAAATCTGGAACAAGGCTCAAATTGGGAGTTTTCTTTAACAGTAGGTCACATGGACTTTGGCAATGTGGTTGTCTCTTGTTATCTGTTCTCTCTCGAATGCCTACCACTCCAACTGCAACTGGTTTGGTCACTTCAGCACTCTGATTATATTGACTGTTACTTAAGACTGGCATGGGGGATGATGGTGTTTGGGAACTCAGGGTTTCTCCAGTCTTCCAATAACAGTTATTTGTTGTCTGACTTTGGAAAATTAATTATCTTGCCAACTTTGGGAGATCCATTCTTCCTATAGATAGTGGTTACAGGTACTGGATTACCCATATACCTTCTCCTATTTATGCCTCACACCACTATTTCCCAATGGGCATAGGCAATTCCTCTGTCTCTCTTGGTATCTCATCTAAGTCTTTCACCTTAGTTATCATTTTGAGAAATCTGATTTTTAAACCATGTGGTGTGACTTAGCTTCTGGTCATTAATCATAATTATCATTTTAATTTTTATCAGTAAACTTTTCAGCTCTTTCCTTCAACAGTTATTTCCATATCTTAACTCAATCACACTTATGAACCTCATAGGACTGTTTCTTATCACAATTTCTTCAGGCAAGATATAAAATTCTATTTCTTAAATTGTTCACAATCTTCTGCTTTTTGACAGGTAAAATAAATCATTTCCTTTAACTTTTGCCTTCGTCTCTGAAAATTCCCAAATATTATTTTTTCAACTGACTTCCTTTCCAGAGAAGCTTTCATAATCTGCACTTTTCACAGCAACTATAAATTAATTTCTCTACTTTTGTTTTGTTTAGTAAATTTCTCTTGGCTGACTCTGAATGCTCTTCTACCATTTCTTCCTCACCCCTTGTGGGTTTAAATTCTCCAGATGGCCTTTTTGGTAATATCTTTCTCAGAACAATAAGTCCAGTTGTTTGCTTACTTCTTTCAGTTTATGTCATTCCGTATCTTTAACCTTTTTTGCCCATTCCAATTTATATTTTAACTTAACCCTTTCTTTTCTATTTACCATTGTCACATAGTGTCACATTATATGCTTCATACCAATTCAAATTCTATTTATCTCATAATCTGAGAAATCTTTGATGTATCCTTCATGGCATTTCTTGGGGTCACTTGGTAGTGCCCATCTCCTCTCCAAGTAATATATGTTGTTCAAATATTTTTTTATACTAATGTTGACCCAATACGAGACCCAAGAGCCACCCTGGTTACTGTGTGGTATTGTATGAGCATAAGAAAAAACAAGACATAAAGTTCATGGGTTATGCACAAAAGATAACAGTTAAACCTAGACTTGAAAAGGTCAAGATTATAGTGATTTGGGAAAACATCCTACCGAGAGTCTGTTCCACAAAGCAACAGTTTTTGGGAAGAAGCTGTCTGAGTGGAACTTATTTCTTACTAAAGGAATATGAAGGGAATGGGGTTGATTCATCCTTGTGTGCATGGTATGGTGAGTCCCAGCTGCTATGATCGGGGCTGGTGGGACCAAGGAATGTAGCTCATCAGAACATATGCCATGGAAATAGCAATGGAGTAAGGAGAGGCTCACAACATTTTGTCTGTACCAGTAATCTTTAATCTGACCTTTTGGAAGAAATGGATTCATAACTTTCCTAAGAGCATTGGTGCAAAATGAACATTTTATCAACCAGAATTTTTTATTCTGTTTACTGATTAGGCCACTTTTTCACACCAGTTATCCAATTTAATAGAGGATTGCATTCCGGGGAATTTTATCGCAAAAACATAAACAACTTGAGAAATTTTGTTTAGACAATTGAACTTCTGCCTTGCATATTTGATGTTATTAAGCTTTCTCTAGGTGTACAATCCATAAAAAAGATTGAAAATTTTATTTCTCTAGGAAAAAAAAATTGGCAACAAAAAAAAAGATAGTCATTAATATATCAATAGATTTCATCAGTGCCAGGTACACAGATATAACATTACTGGCACCCAACATTTGGAATGTCTTTTCTCAAAGTCATATAATCTCTGTTATTATAATCTCTCTTAATTCATGGCAAAATCTAAACTATGTGCCCACAATAAAATGATGTGTTAAAATAATAGTTGACACTGCCATTGTTTTAACTCCACACTCTTAGCAATGTTTGTTGTTTTAAAAAGCGATGATTAGAATTTGAATAAAACGTAAACATATGAAAGTAAATTTATACATTTTTTTTGTTCTTTGAGAATTTACAACAAAAATATTAAGCAATATTTATTTATTAGATTGTTTGTTTACAAGAAAATATTTATATTTACATTCTAAATATGCAAACACTAAAAATGTGAACTAACTCATACAATGTAATATTTATCATTTATCAATTCATAAAAAATAAATATGGAAATGAAATTTTTATTCATAAATTTATAAAAATTTAATAAATCATAAAAATATTCACTCTCTTGGCAATGTTTATTACTTTAAAAAGTGATGATCAGAATTTTAATAAAACACAAACATATGAAAGTGGATTTATACATTTTCTTTTCTCTTGAGAATTGACAATAAAGATATTAATCACTATTTATTTATTAGATTGCTTATTTGCAAGAATAATTCTATATTTACAAGATTATATAAATGTGAACCCTACAAATTTTGTTTTAGAATCCATTAATATCTTGATAAAATTATCAATAAAAAAAAACTTGTTTTCATAGTTATTGATAAAAAATAAATAATAAATATTGCACTGTACCTGATTTACTTATTTTGATAATTTTGTAATTTTTAAAGAAATTTTGAATAAAAAATTTCTTTTCACATTTATTTCTTTATAAAATGGTAAATAATAAATGCCTACTCTCTCTAACACTTTTCAATCTGTTTCTGGAGAAAATTATGAGCCCTCCATGACCACAGTACTACTATTTCTATCAGTGGTAAACCTGTCTGAAACACGTGTTTCACAGACGATATTGACCTTATGACAAACAGTAACATGGAGATGCAAGATCTGACCAACAGACTCATTGAAAGAGCTGGAGCATATGGAATAGAACTCAACACAGAGAAATCCAAAGTAATGGTGAATAGCACAAGTACCATGAATAGCAAACCACTGGAGGAAGTGTCCAACTTTAAATACTTGGGAGCAACCCTGTCAAAAGATGGCACCTGCAAGACAAAAATCCATACATGGATCACCACAGCAGCAATGGCCAAACTAGAAAGGATATGGAAGAGCAATATCAGCTTCCATACAAATCACTGGTGATATCCATCCTCCTCTACAACTTGGTTGAAACAGGAAAAAAGATTCAGACTTTCAAGAATAAATGCTTGAGAAAGCTCATCTGCATTTCCTACTGGAAGCACAAAACCAATGACTATGTACAGAGCAAAGTCAAAAGTGTCATGGACCAACAGGAATCTCTTCTCACCACTATTAAGCATCAGAATATGGCATGGCTTGGTTATGTCACAACAGCCTCTGCAAGACCATCATGCAAGGCACTGTCAAAGGTGGATACAAGCAGGGATGGCAATACAAGAGCTTGTTAGATAACATCAAAAGGTGGACAAACATGACAATGTCAGTGTTGTGAATATGGATTATCTCCCCTTTGATAATCCAAGCTATAAAAGCTGTACATTTCCGCTTGTCAAGTAGACGAGTAGTAAGATTCTTAATTGAATAAAAGATTACTAGACAGAATCTCTTATCCTGTTTTCATTACAATTTATTCAATTAAGAATCTTACTACTCGTCTACTTGACAAGCGGAAATGTACAGCTTTTATAGCTTGGATTATCAAAGGGGAGATAATCCATATTCACAACCCCTGAAAGCCACCACGAACAGATCATCCTGAAGAATGTTGTCTGTTACCTCTGCCTTAGGTCCCCCCACCAGGGACTGTTGATGTTGATGATGAAATAACTTAATAACTTTGGAAACAATAAATCTAGAAATGTTTTTTTCATCAACAGCAAATGGAAGAATAACAACTATAGACATTGGATACACATTGAGCAACAACATTGGAAAGACTATTAACAAAAAATTTCATCATTCTCTGTAAAACCTTTGAAGAGCTTGGAAGACCTGTAGCACTTTTGTGAGTTAGTAAAGGATAGGGAGGTTGTGAGAGGATTGATAAGAGACATTTACAAAGCAGATGAAGATGAGAAATCACAGTGATTTGCAGTGTGCTTTCAAGTTGAAATGGCTCTGATGATGATGATGATGATGATAACGACAGGAGTGGCAACAAGAACAATGATGATGATGATGGTGGTAATAGTGACAATGATTCATGATGATGATGATGATGATGATTCATGGAGTTTTTTAAACAATCTTGTTTATTTTTACAAAATTTTGGTCAGTCATTCCTCAGCCTCTTCTGCTTAAAGCCAAATGTACATAGAAGATTATTTTAATCATTTCACCCCAAATAAGGCGATAAAGCCACTAAGATGCAAGGTGTTACTGAGAGTGAAAGAATCTGAAAAAAATCATTATTAAGGAGAGAGGACAATAAAATAACAGGATTCAAGGAGACAGAAGATGACAACATTGCATTTAAATCTTTGAAGATCAAAGTTTACTGGAAAACTGGAAGCTAGAAGAAAGTTCCACAAGTAAGAAATGCAAGAGAACTATTAGCATAGAACTTACGGTTACAGCAAGCCATTTCAACTGTAATGCCAATCTAGTACATGTTCAAATTTGTAAAGTTGAGATAGTAATCACAACAGTCCCCATGAAAATATTTATAGAAAAGGTACAAGGAAGCTACATTATGACAGTGGGAAAGTTACTAAAGCCAAGATGCCAGATAAGCACCAATAACATTGCAGATTCTTCTTTGGATTTCTCAAATGTTGAAAAAGATTTAACTATTCTTACTTAAAGCATTAGTAAAAAGATCCAACTTTAAGGTAATAAGTCTTGCATTTGAAAAATGTACAATAACCATAAACATGTTATTTCTGTTAATGCCAACCAACCTGTAAGATAGAAAATCCAGCACGGATGATGATGTCCTCAATTTCAACAGCTCGAGCCACAGCATCAGGCTTAATAATGGCTAACGTTCGTTCCACATAAATCTGTGGTTGCGATATGTTTGAATCAGTCATCTTTTGGACAGAGATTTTTAAAAAGAAAGGAGAACAATAATATTAACAAAAATAAATAATTGTCGTAATAACAACAAAACGAGACAAAATCCCCGAGCTTCCCTTTTTTTTAGGCGTCGTCGGCTGGATTCCGTTGCTATGACGACATAATCGTCAAGTCTCGAAGCCGCGAGACTACAATGAGTGCAGAGCTCGCGAGACTTAGCAACGGCGTCGCGAGACTATGGTGCATGTTTTGAATTGCTTTGGGGAAAATTAGCAGAAATTATGTCGACGGTGAAAAAGAAAGTTAAAACAGCAGTAACAACAACAATACCGTCTACTGCCTCTTAAACTGATGCGGATGGACGACAGGGTGAGTCGAATTGTTTTATAGTCAAAGTTAAATTCTATAATCTGATAAAAAGTTTAATTAAAAGTTTAATAGTTTTTGTTTTTACTTTTTGTAGTTACTGTTGCATGTCCGTACCGGTCGTTGAAATAATTTGGTTATTCAATTGTATTAAATATCATTATTAATTAATTATTATTTCAGTTATATTGCAAATAATACACTAGAAATATTGATATTTCATAGCTGTGTAAATTTTTTTAAAGACATTGATAACCGAACGAATGAATTTTAAGAGCTTAAAAAAAAAACTTTTTGATAGAGTTTTGGAGGGTGTCGTGGCTCATTCAGTTATTTCTTATTGAAAGTTTGTAAAGATAATTATTTAAAGATTTTAGTTAGTTCGAACCTGTGTGGAGGCATCTCGGCCCGGAGAAAGCTTTTCACATTTCATAGCTTGTGCGATCAGTTTCTCTTTCTAGTATACTTGTTTCAGCTTGTTATTTTGTATTTACGTCCCATAGTTTAAAATCGAAGAAAACTTCACATCATCATCCATGTTTAAAATGTAAGTACGATTATTTTTATTTTTAAATATTTAAAAATAAATAATCACCATCATAAAATTTAATAAAAATAGAAGTAATAATGAAAAGCTTCACCAAAAATTTAGATGGAGCATTTTATTTTTCACTGTAATTATTCTAATTTTATCAATTTATACTCCAAATTGTGTTAAAAAGCAATTAAAAATAGATATTCATACTCTCATGCGAACTCAGTGTTACTCAGCACAGGGCCTAGTTTAAAGTGGGTGTCCAGGTTTTTGGCTGGGCCAGTCAACAAGATGAAATAGCTAAGTTTGATTATAAAATTTGTGTATATTTTATATTTTTCATTTTTTTTTTTCATTACATTTGATCTGCTTCTGCAAGAAGAGGTCATATCTGACAGGATCATTTTGATGCCCCCCCTACTTATGAATATGAGAGAAGCAAAAAGACTGCTCAGCCTTCCTCAGCACTTTGTGGATTGATTGACTCTCTACCCCTAATGGCCAATGGGAGAAGTAAAAATATAGGGATCCCCTGTAGCCAAGCATATTTCCCCAATAAATTATATAGAACTACCACTGGATTTTTTTAAAACTTTCTAAAAAAAATCAAGAATATTGATGTGTCAACTGTTTTATAATGGGCAGCACTTTGAAACATATTGCAAGGAAGACTTTTTGTTAAGTTTGGCACTTCAAATGATTTATACCAAACATTGATTTTTTTTTTTTTTTTTTTGATTTTTTTTTTACATTCTTAATTTCTTTTTTAAGTAGCCTCATATTTTGAGCCCTCCTTTTAGATTTGAAAAGTTTTTGCATCTGAAATAAAAAAAACTAAGACTAAGAACCTCCACTAAATTTTCCATACCTAAGGTTTAGTTAACTCCACTTGCTTGCTGAAAAAAACAGCATCATAGCTGCTCATACATAGCATGATGAAAAAAAATGTCCCAAAAAAACATAATAAAAACAGTTTTATCATCAAAATGTTTGTTATTATTAAGAAGAATGACTAAATATATTTTAATTCTTTTGAGCATGTTCAAAATTTTGGTATAATAAAAAAATCTTGTTTTCTTTTTCTTTTTTTTTTACATCAGTGGTCGACGTGTTTTTTGCAGCTTTTGCCCTTTTTTCAGTTGAAAAACACATTGATTTGGAAATTCTTGCAAAAATCAAATAATTGTCAGATTTTAATGAAACTTTCAGGACTTGTTCACAAATGAATTACATTTTTTTAGAAAATTTTGGTAAAATTTTTTTTTTTTTTACATATGTTACCCCCCACCCTCACTTAATTGATTTCATGAAATTTTGAGAAATTAAATGGCAATCTCAAAATTTATTTTATTAGTTAAAAGCAAGACTCTTTTTTCTTTTTTTGTAAAACAGGACCTCCAGTTACCAAAAATCTGCTCTGAATCATAAAATAAAAAAATGTAGTAAAACTGAAAATATTTAATTAGAAAAGCTTTTAATTGCTTTTAAATAAGATTTATTAAGGATGCTATATTGTCTTAAACAATTTTTGGGGATGAATAATGAATTTTTACAAGAATTGTTTTCATTTTAACATTTTAATTATAATAATTTATATAAATCATTTAAAAATATGGTCAACCATACATGACATAATCAGAAAATAAGAGCAATGACTATAGTAAATTTAAATTCAACATTCCTAAAATTAGATTATGGAGAATATTTTCCAACATTTTTAAGATTACTGAGTACTTAAAAATTATATAAAAAAGGGTGCTCACCCATCATTTTCTTAAATTATGTTTTAACAGATAAAATCTCCATAGAACAATAAATAAATCTGTCAACATCTTATCAATGCCTGATATTGTTAAGTGATCTACAATTGAGAAGCGTCAGGGATAAATGCGTAATCACTGCTACTGTTTGTTTTAAAAATCCGTTTCTCTGTTATTTTAAACTTAAAGTAAATAGTATTTTTTTAAATCAGATTAATTATATTTTAAATCAGCTAATATTCCTCAAATAAAGTTTCAGAAAAGTATATTTTATTTTTGGAAGATTTTTTAAATCGAGAATTAACTTTTGTTTATAAATGTGTCAAAAATGTCTGATATTTATCAATATACATTTTTTTTTTATCGATTTTTCTGAAAGCTTCAAGAATGCTTTTTCGTTTTTTAAAATTCATTTTAAACCTTACGTATCAAAACTGAGTAAAGATGCTTACTAAGGTTTAAAATGAATTTTTAAAAATGAAAAAGCTTTCTTTTTAGTTTTAATTGAAAGCTAAATGATTAAATTTACTATTTTGTTCAATGAATGTTGGTCAATGATACATATATAACTCTGTGTGAGTTATTAGTACATCCTGGAAGGCCAGTTGCTCTTCTACTTTTTTCCATCATGATCTATTAGAAAGGTCTTATTGAGTTCATGTGGTCCAGTAGTATTTGCTCATCTTTTTGGTGGAGCCAGAGTATGAGGGTATCATCTATATACCTAAAGGCATAACAATTACAAAGATAATGTTTTGTCAAAAGACTAAAAACAATGGTTGAGCAAGGTCTTTTTGTAAGATAATGTTTTTAAGATAAGCAGTCTTTGTAACTATAATGCTCAATATCAAGAGATAGAGCATTAATCTGCAAAACTCAATGTATAGACAAGTTAAGTGAATATTTAATTTTATTTATTACTGTCTAGAGGGATATCTCAAAAATTCTTAAATAAGGTAAATCAGTGTTTGATATGAAGAAATCATTTGAAGCACTAAGCTTAACAAACTTGAATTTTAACATTAGGAAAGCTCTAAAATAATCTTTCAACTAGATCTTTTACATACTAATAACTGGTAGTGGTGTTTTCAATTCAGTCAGGGTTAACAGCCAACCTTGAAAACAGGGAAATTAGGGAATTGAAAAATAGTTGCATTTTTAAAGAAAAATGAAGAATTTATCAGGGAATTTTTGCCAGAAATTCCATCAGAAATTGTCCGATGTTCATTTCTGATAAAAAGTACAATAGATAGAGTCCAAGCTTTCAACTTAGGTCATGATTAGTGTATGTAGAGAACATGTCACATTTTGCTTATGTTACAACACACTTTGCATACAACACTCGCTAGTTTTACAAAACTTATGAATTGTCTCTACTTATTCTGATGATGAATTGATAAAAGTCAAAAGCTTGGACCATATTTCTTGTACTTGTTTTTCTGACAGATTTTTCTCTTTGTCTGAGAAAGATTATTTGTAATTTGGAAAAGTCGATCATTAAAATTAATCTACACAAAATATCTGTTGCCTTTAATAATATATAATTAAAATAGAAGTAAAGACGTTCAATACATATTGGTCAACTCAGTTTAATTTTTTTTCAATCACTCATCAGGACTCTCGGCAAGAATGATTGTATTGATCAAAGAATCTATTTTAAAGATGCAACATTATTATTTTTATTTTGTTATAACAATTCAAGTTCTAAAATCTATCTGGAAATGTTTCTATTAAAAAATATCAGATTATTCTTAAATTATTGCCTAATTATATTTTTTATCTAATTCATTTCAATTGATTAAAATTAGGTATGTCCAATATTTTGCTAAAAAGTGGTATACCTTGACGAAAAAAGGTCCCCAAATTGATAAAACAATTTTTAACGTTTAAATATTTATGTTGTTATTAAAGAGGAAAGACCAAAGTATTTTCTGAATATTTTTTCAGATTTTTTTAATCCTTCCTATAAATGTTAAAAATTTTATTAAAAAATCTTGTTTTATTTTTGAGTCAAAAAATTTCGTAAAATCGAACTTATCGACATTTCTGTCGGAAAGATCATAGTTTGTTAGTTAAAAAATCATGAAAAATCAATTACACCTTTTTCTTTTGTTATCTTAGGTAATTTAGAATGATTAAAGTATACTTAATGTAATTTGAAAGAAACATTACTTACATTTTTAGCAGAAAATGTTTTAAGAGAGATATTTCAAACCTAGGTGGTCTATTTTCGTGCTCGTTGACAGGCGTTAATTGATGTACGTCAATATATTCACAACTTACGGCAAGGAAATTTATTGGACGGTAGCGCAGAAGTGATATAATTCGTTCTAATTTTAAGTGAATCTGGTTAGTAGATTTTTAAAAAACAATTCACTTTCAAATTTTTTTTTTTTTTTACCTTACGTTTGAGGAAGAATTCTGCGCTGAAAATAACATTTAAATTATGAAAGAAAAGCAAATTTTACAAGTAAAAATAAAACAGTAAAAAAAATACATTTTTTTAAATTGAGGTTTATTATTTCAGTTATGAAATATTTTTCTGAGAATATAAAAATTACATGAAACACCATTAATTGAAACGGGTTAACTTAAATGAGATTTTATTTCTTTTTTATTAAGGCAGATTTTTTTCTATTTATTAATAATTATGATATGGCAGTAATATGAGTTTTATTTTATTTATTAATAAAATTAACATGCTATGTTGGTTTTGTTTTTTGACTCAACAAGTATTTAGTAGTAGCAAGCTAACTCCAGAAAATTTAAACTCCAAAAATCGTTTTAATTGATAATTTGTCGTGTGGATAATAATTCCAAAGTAATGTACAATGAATTTATGCATTCGATTTCAAACTTGAAAATTTGGGTGGACTTCCAAGGGCGTTTTTTTTTTTTTTTTTTTTGTAATTGTAAATAGTCGATATTTTCTTTTATCCCACTATTCGATTATATTTGAATAGAAAAAGAAAAAAATTGAAAATAATACGACGATATTCAGAAAACTTGACAAGCGTTGTTTTGTTGTTACTGAACGAATCAAAGCCATTTCTGAAGTAAAAAAAAAACTTGCTTCTATCAAAAGAAACTACTCACGTGACATTATTTCAAGGTGTGCATCCATACTTTCGTTGGAGACAATTTTAAATACAATTTTGGAATATTAAAAATTATTTTAAAAATAATTATGGTTGTCAGATTTTAATAAGCTTTCAAATTTATGATCTTTAAAAAGTAGAGAACATAATATATCATTTCCATAAGGTTGCAGAAAGAACTTAATGTATAAATATATAACAACCTTTTGTCATATTGTGTATTTAAAATTGAAAAAAAAAGAAAATTAATGTAAAAATTCATTGTTCATCAAAAAAATTTTTTTCTTTCAGATAATAATTACCTTCGTATATATTATTCAGAAAAGCCATTAAAAACTTTCTTAATTAAATATTGTCTTAGTTTTATTGGGTTTTGTATTTTTACAATTGAGGTAAAAGTTTGGACAATTTCGGACATTTTTTTAACAAAAAATCGATGATTTAGATTTTTTAGAGTTTTGTGCATTTAATTAAAAAAAAAAATTCAGGTGGCAAATAAATTTTTTTTTGTGTTTTCATAAAATTAAGTTCGAGGGGGGTAACAGATATAAAAAAAAATATTTATACCATGACTTTCAAAGAGACAAACATTTCTAAAATAAGTTCATTCATTTCTGAATAAGTTCTGAAGTTTTCATTAAAATCCAACAAGTAGTTAATTTTTACAAGAATTTCGAAATTAATGTGTCTTTCAACTGACAAAAAAACAACTAAAAAAAACCGCTAAAATGGCCAAAATTGGACATACCTAATTAAAATTATTCAAGAAACTGACAAAATTGGGCAAATTAAAGGGAGATAACTCTAAAACAGTTTTAATTGCAGAGTGCAACAGCAGTAAAGAATTAAACTATATCAGTTCTATGTTTATAATAAATTTAAATCTTAACTTTATCATAATTTTATAAATATCTATTTTTCAGCTTTCAGGATTATGGTCTTAGTAACCTGTTTGTAATTGGTTATCTTTATTGGATGACATAATAGCTTTACCTGATATTCTGCCTAAAACTTTTTTAGAATAAATGTATAATATTTTTTCTCTTGGAGTTAGAAAGAAATATATCTTTGATTCTCATCTTAACAGTTGTACTTAATTCTAACAAGATATTTCTAGTACAAAATCACAATTATTGAATAGTCAGTAAAGACTGAATCCACAATGGCTTGTAAGACCCACATACATGCATACTATTTTGCTTTTTATTATATTGCTTTTTATTATATGAAAATTGCTTGTAATCCCAGCATGCATTTTACTACACTATATGTACAGCTATATTTTATTGATTATATAAGTGGATCAAGATAGATATATTCAAGGTAAAACTAACATAGTTTTCTTGTAGAAATCACAAGCTTGTATTTATATTAATAAATTTTGAAAGATAAATCAGCAAATTCTATACTTATCTGAGAATTACAATCAAATCATTTTAGACTAAAATATATCATTTAATAGCGCAAAAAAGGTTAGAACGTTATTTTTTGCCTGTTTGTCATCATAGAAATCTATCAGCAAACTTCTGGATTCTATTGATAAATGTAAGAAAAGAGATAGATTATCAAAAATACAAAAATCCTGAGAAACTAATTTGCAGTTCTAAAAGGATTTTATAGATGCACTACTGTTCTTGTTAGGTGACTTTCAAGAGGTTTACAGTGTTAAAATAAAAATGTTATTTCTCATAAAACAATCCAATAACTTCATATGTAAAATTTAGTTCCTGAATAAGCTATCACAGATGTCCATACTGATAATACCATTTGTATATTAGATTTTACCTAAGAAATACATTTTTCTCTCATATAAACACATATCAACACATCTAGCAGCACCAAAAATAGAATGTTTTATGCAAAAATCACAGATATAACTGTAAATGTCATTTCACTCATGTATTATATCTTTGAGGCACTTCTGGCCAAATGTGTGGGTTTCTCTGTTGTGCCGCATTGTCCACCAAATCAAACCCATGCAAATGTCTTCTTCAAACTCTCTTTGACTTTGCTTTCTTCTCCTGTGACTCCTGCTCACTTTTCTGGAGTAGGCTGAGCCCTCACAGCTATCTCCACCACTGCCACCAGAGGGAGAAAGGGAATAGGTACAAAGGATGACAATCCTGATGCAAGTGGATGCCCACATAATTTACATTTTTAGTGAAGAAAGACTCTTTTTTATTTTTTTTAATTGTGCTATATAATCAGTTATTTTTTTTAGTGAATATATAAAACTTTGCCTACTTAACATATCAGACTTAAACCCAGATTAAATGACCAAATTTTATTTGGACGTATCAAGAATATTGAAGTTAAAAAAAATTATGTGTGAGGTCTCATATTCAGTGATAGACCTCAGTTCTTGTAAGCATACCATAGTCATTAAAAAATTTTTATTTTTTCAAGAACATTAAAGTTTAAAAATTATCCAGTAGAAAATTAAATACAATATTTTTAAAAATTAAATAATTTTTAGAAAATATGGCTGTGTTACATTAAGATAAAAGTGAAAATTTTAATACACTTGTATTAATTATTTTTGCCTATTTTAACTTTTAATTTATCCAATTTACAAAGTGCATCTAAATAATATATAAAATGTATATTTATTACTTAAATATATATAAAGTATACTTATAGGCATATGTGATACTGAATATTTCTTGCTATGCATGCTATATAATATAATCATGGAAAACAGCTCAAAGGTAAGTTTAGAGTATATATTAAAATAATTGGACATATTTATAGTACTTTGAAAACTTTGATAATACATTACAAGAATTAACAACTAAAAAATGTTATTCCAAAATTTTGTTAAGTATGCTGTCAATATATTAATTCCTAATTTTATTAAATTCTAGGTGTAAACATGTTGGCCTGAAGACAACATGATAAAAAGTAAGTACTTTTTTTTTTTTTTTTTTTAAATATAATTTACCAGCAAAAAGGTTGTGTGTGAAAAAAGAAAAAAGTGATAAGGAGTTATACATAGACTTTACCTTGAATTAGCTTGAAGCAAGGTGATACATACATACATACATATATATATATATATATATATATATATATATATATATATAGCCTTCGTCTGAAGAAAAAATAAAGCAAGAACATACAAACACATAGATTCTTATATGAAAAATTTTGTTACATTTTATTTTCAGACATATATTGCAGTGAAATAGATAATAATAATTCATTTATTATGCTCCTTCTCTTTATATGTGTGAGAAAGAAATGTAGTTTCTTTTTGGATACAGAAAAATATACTTGTATTACAAATATTTATATATATGTATTACAAATATTTATATAAACCAAGCTAAGTATGGCAATGGCTAGATGAGGAAATAGAAGTTGGAAGATTATTTCAAATAGAGAGGACCTGCCTGCTTTGAAATCCTGTCTTTTATCTTAACTCGGACACCAACCTCTGAAACTGCTTGGAAATATTTATCTCAGGTATAATGTAGGCAAAGCAAATGTCATATGCTTTTGGCATAGAATGACATTAAAAAAAACTAGAATTTCTTTTACACCTTAGTGATTGAAATAATTTCACATGTACTTCTGCAAATTATTACAAAATTATGATGTTATGATTATAGTTTATTGATACCATAATTGCTATGGCTTTATTTTCACTTTTCATTATTTTGATTATGTTATTGAAATAATTTCTTTTTCATACTTAGAGTTTTTGTTGATATTTCCAGTTTTCAGATTATAGACACTGCTTTAAATACTTTTCATAAAAATCCCTTAATCAGATTTTGACATAGCTTTCTATTTTATACTTAGTATACTTACCAGATAGAATGTGGTCAGTTCCCACTACCACTCATATGGGCAGGAGCTGCCCAGTCTTCACATTCCAGTTTCCATAGAGTCCAAAAGCATCTCTATGTCCTTGTGGGTGACAAATTATTTTTCCACCCTACAACCCCCTTCTCACAGATGAAACATTGCAAACTTCTCACTATTTCCAGGGAAAGTAGTCAGATGAACTACATTCCTTGGTTCCACCAGATATTACCTTCACACCTAGTGAACCATCCTCATTCTCTTTGTATTTCATTGGTGAGATTAAGTTCTACTTGAGCAGCTGCTTCCCATTAGCCATTGCTCTGTGAATCTGATTCCCAAGAGGATGCTTCCCAATCACTACAATCTTAACCTTTTCAAGTCTGGGGTTAATCATTATCTTCCCCATATATCCGCATAAACTATGCCTCTTACTCTGTAACCCTCTACCTCAAATGGCTCCCAGCTCTTGTACAGAGTGAATATCATTGTTAAAAAAAAATAAAAATATTTCTAGCATTGATTTGATATATATTTATTTTCAGGTCAGGTTTTCTCCAATTTTTATTTTTCAGCATATTGAACTGCTGATTTCTGTTTAATTATATAAACATAAATTTAAAAAAAATGTTATTCACTCATCTAAAATTTCCTTCCTGATTATTGTCATCCTCCAAGCGGGGCATTACAAAATAAAAAATGGAGGGATTAAATCAGAAGTGCGTGTGTGTGGTGGGGGTGGTAAATCACATATTATGATTTAAAGGTTTCTGATTTTATATTTTTTATCTCATCCTCTCATAAAAGGAACATTTTTTTTTTTTTAGATCTATTATCCTTCTGTAACACCTTTTTTATTTTAATTTTAAATGCACAATATTTTTTGCTTGTATTTATTTTATGGAACGAGACCAATAATTTTTTCTGCATATAAGACTAATGTAAAATTTTTAGAAGTTCATGTCTCAAAGGAAAAATGGAAAAATAAGTTTTATTTATTCAAATAAATTAATATCAATAATGATTTTAGACAAATGATACAGCTCAGATCAATAGCATTGTCAAGTTCCCCTCTCCCAGTGCTGTGGACATCCCTCTCTCTGGTACAATACGCTGTTTAAGGCTATCCACCCTAGAATACCTTGTCAGTATCCAGTTCTTGCTGAAACATTGACTTATACTAGCTTTGAAATGACATTGAATGTAAATACATAAAACTTTCTACATAACTGTTGCATTAAGCAGTAGGAAGTGGCTAGGTAGGTGTTGCCAGAAATGTCTGTTACCTCTCTCAATTAATTCCTCCTCTTTTATTGTCCTCTCGCCTTAATAAAGTTTTTTTTCACATTTAGTAACCCCTTGCATCTTGTGGCTTTATCACCTTGCTTGGAGTGAAATAATTAAAAAAAAAAAGCTTCTGACTGATGCTAAAAATTGTTAGAGCCATACTGAATTTGCTTGATGCTGTATTCTTCTGATTTTGTTATTTTTATTGTATTGTTTTTCAATGTACCATTTTCTAGAATACATTTATCAATTATGGATATTGTAATTTCAGGACCTAAGACTCCACAGAGAACAGCTTTGGTAAGTACAATCATTCATTGCATTTTGAGATCAAATTAAGTGTTCATTTATTTGGATTTATCTGATGTTCACAATATTTGGATATTCTCATATTTAAATTTAATTATCATATTACCCTTTAGACAATAAATTTTAGCAGTTTTGTAATTACAATAATGTGCAGATGTTTTATAAACCATAGTTGGTTATGGTTCTTCTCACTTTGTCACCTGTTCTGGATAGACTGATTGTATTGATTTTCCTTTTGCTTCATACTGGCTTTCAGATAACATTGAATGTAAACACATAAAGTTTCATATAGAAGCACATACACATTTATATAGTCTGGTCATTGACAACAAATGATTCAGAAACAATGGCTACTTTTTTCCTTTCACTTTCCTGCTTTGTAAATATATTCAAAGAGTTTGCCATTTTCATGACAAACATCTGGATTTGCCAGTTCAAGGAAAACAAGTTTATATGACAAAAAGTTATAGATAAAAAAAAACATACAACTGCACAAGTTCTATTACAAAACAAATAGGAAATGTTTATAAATTTAACATGTTTTTTCCCTATCTCACTCTCAGATGATGCTTTACATCATCTGAGAGTGAGATAGGGAAAAAAATTTCTGGTATTTTTATTTTTGTGTTGTTTCTCACACACATTATCATCTGAATCCTGCATAAGCAAACTATAATTATGACACACACACACACACACAAATTATACACACAAATGCTGTTTGACTAGTCAAAAGCACATGAATTCTGCTTAACCAATGAAAATCAAACAACACAAAAAGTAAAAACACCAGATTTTTTCTACAGCTCATTCTTTGAAGCTTTAATAAAAGTGAAACATGTTAAATTTATAACATTTCCTATTTGTTTTTTATATGAATGAGTTAAGGATCAAATGTAGATCGTAATTTGACAGGATGATAAGATAAAGAACAAATTTATAAATCTAACATGCTTCACTTTTCTATTAAAGCTTCATCAGAGATTGAGAGAAAACAGGTAAAAAGATAGAGCTTTGGTCTTTTCATTTTTGTTTGGTCAATTTTCATTGGTCAGTCATGAAAGAACTAAAGAAGTTAGAACAGCTGAAGTTTTGTTTATTATTTTTGTTTTTGTGCGAGTGTGTGTCTGTGTGCTCCATTTATTCAAAGCTCACCACTATTGGGAAGAACTAAGAATTTTTTATTTTAAGAAATTAGTTGTTCTTAGAATGAATATAATAAAATTTTAATTAAAAATTATTGTATCATTCCAAAAAACCTAACCACTCAGCCCAAATGTATCTTCTGTCAATTCCATGGTGTGTGTGTGCGTGTGTATATATAGCCTACACCCTCTCTTCTCACACACTCCTGTCTCTTCTTCCTCTCTCAGTCGCAAGATTTGTTGAGTAATACTGACCTTACGAGTCACCTTGCTATCTTTTGCCTCCTTGGTTTTAGCTGGTGTATCGTTTGATGAGGTTGATTCAGTTTTTCCAAAATCTGTGGACCCCTCTATGTATGTTGTGTACCATAGTTGAGAAGGAATAATCCTCAACAAGGCTGTGGTAATTTTTGTTTCTTTGTGCCTAAGGGCAACTTCAGTATCAGGCTGGAACAAGAAATCCTTCAATAAAATGCACAACACTGTTGATGTTTATTGAATATGAAAGAAAACTGGTTGAATAAAATGTCTCTATTATCTACTGAGAAATCAAGTTCGCTACTGTCAGATGGTGATTTGAGGAATCTTGTAACAAAAGCAAAAGTAGTACTTTTACTCAATTCTTCTGTCAAACGTGTGTCTGTGTTTTTGCTCTAGCCATGGGAATTGCAGGTGTCTTCTTTAGTGATGAATGTCTTACAAGCATTTCTGAGGTGACTTCCTCTAGGGCAGGCATGTCAAACTGAGGGTCTCCTGAGGGCCATATGGTTACATATGTGTTGCTATGAGGGCCACACACGACAACCAATTGTTCACATTATAACTATATAGTGAAGGAAATGGCAACTTACCTCATCAAACCAAGTGACAGCGTGTTGTGTGTATCCTACGACAGAAAAGAAAATTACTTACCAAAAAAAGGGCACGTATTCCGCATGACATGCTGAAGACGGAATATTTAGATTAAAAACAAGTCTGTCGCAGGAGTCTCTATAAAAGTATTTTGATATCCAAAAATTTGGCATCCTCTCCCAGTTGTCGACGAATTAAAAAATGCTTGGCTGATAAAAGCAGTTAGTGTTCTCGAATCGAGAGGAAAAATTGATGTATTTTGGTTACCGCGTTTGTCGGAGAGTGAGTTATTTTTCTGACTGGTTACGTGCATTGGGATTTGTGAGATAGGACCTGCGAATCGAGTTTTCGGCATTTCTTATTCTGAGAATAATGCAAACTGATGTTCAAAAGATGAGAAATCACTAAATCTTTTGTGAAATTTCTTTGACAAAAATTCCAGGTGACTGTCCTACTTAGTAAAGCTAAGTACAGTCTCTGTATCGGCAGTGTTTTTCAGCTCTTTGCATGTAGGAAAATGAATTAAATTTTCATTTGACAACTGTGACTTCCATAAGCTTAGTTTTGTAATAAAGCACTTGATATCATCATACAACTGAGTGAGAGTTTGTTTTTTACCTTGTACTTTAAGATCGATTAATTGTGCAGTAATGTCCACAGCAAAAGCCAGATCTTGGGGCCAACTTTCATTTTTTATTTCATCTGTGTTTTGATCTTTCATCTCTAAAAACATAATCATTACTTGTCTCAACAAATAGAGTACTTTGTGACATAAGAACCAGCAGACTTCTGTGTAGAATGGAACATTGATGAACTGATTATCCATATCTTCCAGCAACTGACTGAACTTACGGTGGTTGAGAGCATGGCCTCTGATATAGTTCATTGTTTTTGTGATCAAGCTAAATACATGGTCAAATTTTAAATCTTTGAACACAAATTTTGCTGATGAATAATATAGTGAAAATGTGCAAATGATGAATTTAGATGTGATTTTTCTAGTTTTCTTTGTGACTTGGCAGTAACACCATTATATTTGCCAACCATATCTACAGCACAGTCAGTAGATAAGCATGCAAGTTTACTCAAAACTATGCTTATGCAAAACATGCTTAAGTCTCTCAGAAATGTCCTGGCTTGTCATAGTGTCATGCATGAGGTCCAGTTCAATCAGTTCTTCATAAATATTAAATTCACTGTCACAGGCCCTGGTGAAGATTGTATGCTGTTGTATTCTAGTGATGTCAGCAATCTCGGCAATAGCAATAGAAAAATGTTTAAACCTTGATGATACAGCCTTCAACTGTTGTTTCAAATCACCTGACATTTCATCAATTTGTTCAGCAACAGTGTTCCTGGTTTTGAATAAGTGTGTTTTCTCTGGACATACAATGTCAGCTGTTTTTACAAGGCATTGCTTTACAAAATCTCCTTCACTGTGATTTCTCACTTACGGTTATGATTTGGCCGAGTTCATACATTGCAGTAACAGAAGCAACATTCTGTTTTGTAAAACATGTCTGTTGCTGTAGCAAGTTAGCTTTCAATTTCTTGAGTTTTGAAATGCACATTGGGTCTATATATTTATCATAAGATAGATGGTTCGTTTCATAATGTCTTTTCACATTGTACTCTTTTGCAAATTAAATAATGTATCTTTTCATTCACTGTTGTGCAAAAATACTGTAATTTCCACTTTTCTTGAAACACTCGCCTTTCTTCATTCAGTTTCCTTTTTCTCTTAGCTGGAGGAGCACTAGCCATTTTACAGTTGAAGTAGTAGGAAAAAAATTAATTTTCAAAATTGATTATGCAGAATCTGAAAAATTACTGGTACATTTAAACTAGAGCTAACAGTAAAAAGAGATAAAGCAATTTTGCTAACACCTCTAAAACTCTTTTTGATTGACATTTCACCTTTAAAAACAAAAACTTGTGAAATTTTGAAAGAAAATTTTCTGTTTACAACTGTTAATGAGCTGCCATATTGTTTTTGTGGTGTGATGGCTGGTGGCATGTCTACTAGAGAGAATTTGTTCTAGCGCTATTTTCCCAGCCACCAAAAATATTGAATATTTGCTACAATTTTTTAGATAATAACTTAGTACCATACTAACTTAAAATTTGTCAATAATGTTAAAATTATTTGAAATATATGCAGTAAATGGTATTCTTATTTTTATTCTATTAAAACAATTGAAAATGTAAAAAACATGATGTATTTTCTTGAATACTCTAAATTCTAAAAACTGCAATTTTGGCCATTAAATGACCAAATTAGTATTAGTTGTGCTTGTAAAGGGGCCTGCTCTAGGGCCTGTCTCTGTCGCTGTGTGTCTTTGGGCCTGGTGAGATCTTACTTATATAGACATAAAAAAAGAAAAAAATTTGACATTGATATATTTAATTTCTCCACCCTGACTGTCTTAATCTTAAGAGGTCTTGTTGATATTCATATGTTACTTTCTTTGTTTAGAATCTTCCTAGATTTTTGTAATGGGTGTTTTGGGCAACACATTAATCATGACTTCTTATTGGCAGGAAGTGGATAGGGTGGGTAAACCCTGGTTTTGCTCAATTTTACTGAATCTTTGTTAGTTAATTCTGGGTTTGATTCTCCTTGGAAGTATTCTTAAATTCATTTTATTATTTTAAAACATAATTTTGAACCCATTCCATTTTTCTTTTCATTTTTTTCAACCATTCAACCTATTCTCCTGAGAATTTTAATAATTATTATGCAATTAGTAGTCCCTCCAAATCACCAGCCTGTAATTTCATGCAATTAAACATTTAAACGGGGTCATTACTCTGTTACATATGTGTATATACACACATTTTTTGTCTGTAATTTGTGTCAAACATAGGGATAGGATTTGTATAATAAAAGGTGAAAAATTAAATATTATTCAGTTAGATTCTGTGATATGTGCATATAGAAATTATATATAACTATTCATTTTATTCCTCAGGCTGTTAGGAGGAAGAAGCCCAGTCATCAGTAAGTATAACGTTTTATCTTTTTTTTTTTCTGGGTTGAGAATAGTTAATGGAGCTCTCATACTAATTCTGGTGTTATGTCTTTATGTAAACTTAATATTTATGCAACCAGCTAATATACAAAGATTGCTTTGTAGATTTTATACATGACATAAACAACTTTTAGACAAAGTATTCAGTTCTTGGCATGCATAATCTATTCTAACAATTAAAAAGTACCACTATTTAAATTCTGTATAAACAGAGGAAAAGATTCATGAATCTTTCTTAATCAATACTTATCTAAGGAAAGTTTATAGACTATTTTTTATAACTTTTGCATAACATGAAAATGGGTGTTTGGAACCATATATGTATCTATATTTTATTGGGTTGTAATGAGTGCCTTAATAGAAATTTACTTTTCTTTTTTTAGAGAGGATGATTTTTATGCTAACATGGCAGCCATGTCAGATGATGATGTGGAATCTGACATATCCGAAGCTGATGTCAATCTAGTGGCCAAGTCCTTAGATGTAAGCTGTTTTTTTTTACTTGGTTCTTCTGTAAAGAATGTTCTGTTTTTTTATTTAAATCACTCAGCACCAATCAAGCATGTATTATCGTTTTGTGCCACTGGCCCTTTGAATCTACATCAACCCTTTCCCTCATGTAGAAATGAATTCGGATGACATATGTGTGACATAAAAGGTAAAGCGGTATTGTTGGTTGGGAATCATGGGATATAGACAAGATTTAAAACTATTTGACCATAGAAAGATTGTTAGAGCCAGAAAAATGGAGCAATCAATCTCTGAAGTGATAATTGTTTTAGGTTTTTATTTTGTGTTTTTTTGTGGGTGGTGGATGCAAGAGTAGTATGTTTATATGAGAAATAGGTGAATTCTGGACTAACATGAGTGGTATGTGAAAACTGCAGACATGCTAAATTCAACAGCTATTTTATTCAAATTGTTCCAGTAAGATATTTATTCAAAACATTAAAACTGTTAAAAACCTTTAACATTTTAATTAATGCTTCAAATGTGTTACCAATAAAAAATAGTTGCTCATTTAAATTTCTTTCATGATGTTTTAGAATATTGTTTTTACTTTTGATAGGATTGATTTTGGTTTGGATTTTATTGTCAGGATCTTGATGACATGGATGCCAATCTGTTTGGAGGCCACAAAAAGAACATTGAGAAACCTTTGACAAAGGCAGTGACGAGTCCTCGTCGTACAGCAGGAACAAGCAGATCTTTGTCACCTCCAACTAGAACTGGAATTACTACTGCAAGCAGCAGTAATTCCGTTCCCAAAACAACTAAAGAGTCTAAAGAAAAGATGGTTCCAGCAGAGAAGACAAAACCCTCTGGTACACTGAAATTTTCTTTCTCGTATATATATATATATATATATATATACATATATAATGGATCAATACATTTGTAACCAGAAATATAGTTAGTTAGAAAACATGATACCTAATGTTTAAAATGAATTTTATAAATCTTTCTTGAAGCTTTTATTTTAGTTTTAATTTCAAGCTAATAGATTAAATTTAATATTTCCAATAAGCAAAATTCTTTGCTGTATTTGAAAACTAATTTAATTTTTTTTATTTCATTTATTTAAACTTCCAAAAATAAAATATACTTTTCTGAAACTTTGAGAAATATTAGCTGATTTAAAGTTTAATTAATCTGATTGGAAAAAAATATCACATACATTAAGTTTGAAATATTGCAGAAATGCATTTTTTAAGCACAGCAGTAGCTGTTTGTTAAAGGTGTTCACATGTTTACAGCTTAAATGACAGATGGAAGTTTATCTAATGTTTTACTATGTACTCGGTAAGCTTAAAAATTTAGGAAAATATCCTCCATGTTCTATTGACTTTTAGAAATTTTGGCTTTAAATTTGTTATAGTTATTGCTCTTATTTTCTGATAATGTCGTGTATGGGTGTCCAAAATCTACAAAAATCAGCACGTTTATACACATATAAAAAGTTCAAAATTCTTTTTAAAATATTGGTGTTTGATGATTTGTACTAAACTTTTCCATTTATGATTAGTAAATATAATTTTTACTTAATAACAATATCACCTAACAAGAATAAAGTAATGCAGAAATTTAAAAGATTTGAAGCTTTATAAATTCTTCTAATTAAAATTTTTAAAAACTGAAAACAATTTTTGTAAAAATTCATTATTTATTGAAAAAACGTTTTTTCTTAAGACAATAGTATCCATAAAATATTCATAAAAGCAATTAAAAGCTTTTCTAATTAAATAATGTCTTAGTTTCATGGCATTTTTTATTTTACGATACAGAGCAGATTTTAACCAAAATTTTGAATGTCCTAAAAGATATAATTTAATAATTCAAAAATCCTTTGGTCTTTCCTCTTAATAACAACTTAAAGATTTTGATGATAAATCTTTGTTCTTATTAAGTTTGAGGCATTTTTTAATCATGGTATACTAACTTTTTAGCAGATCAGTGAAGAGGTACCTATCATTAGTTGAATTTTGATCTGACATGTTCACTGTATAATCTTGGTCAACATGATTAGTATTCACCACCAAATTAAGTTCACTGATAAGAAAGGTGATTATGTTGCATATAGTTTTTTTTTTTTCATCATTAGGCTGCAGACTTATTGATTTACCTACATATTTCAACGACTTATTTACTGTTGACAAAAAGACAATCTTATTCATTATTTTTTTGTTTACTAAATCATCAGTTATTATTCTTGTCCTAGTTATTGATATCTTCTTTTTTTTTAATGTTGGTAGCTAATCATGGAAAATATTTGAAAACTTTTCTTTTGATATTTTTTTTTTTTTTTCTTAAATTGCTGCACCAAATGAAATAATGAGTCTAGGGAATTAAGCCAAAATAAACCCCAGGGCTTAGTTTTTTCTGAGTCTTCAGATAGAATATCTGTTGTTGAAGATGTTAGAATATAGGACATGTGTGTTTGATGGATCTGTTTCTCTAAAAGAATACCCATAAAAGTTTTGCAAGATGCGGGAGCTATGCAGTCCCTAATTTTGAATTTTTATTTTGTGGGTCAAGTTTGGCCACAGGCGAATTTGTTATTGTCTAGAGTATCAGTAATGATTTTGTTAGTATCTGTCTACATCAGGTTCACCTTGTGTCAGAGTTAGTGTTGGGACCCATTGTTGTTGGAGTTGTTCCCAGACTGCCTATGAAAGGTCTATCTATGTTGTTATCTAGCTGGTGGGAAGGTAACCGTCCATCCCAAGGTAGTGCTAGAACTGGTCACTCGATAGAAATGGAGAAAATCAAGGAAGAGAACCCTGGCATATTTCCTTTGTTTGCTGTGACTCAAACACAGGCTAAAGGAAAAGGAGAAATTTTGTGTGGCGAAAGATGAGACAATCTGTCCCCAACTTTTTAAAATCCTGATATGGATTTCACTTGCCCTTCTAATAGTCTCATGAAAGGGAATAGCATTGGTAATATAGAGCCTGCTTTGGATGTTTCCTATCAAGGAGACAGCTTGTGATAGAACAGGGGAGAGATCCTGAAATCATCCCACTCTTTAAGCACGCATTGCCAAAGGAGAAGTTAGATAAAGTTCCACTCAGATACTTTGTTAAAAACAAGGTGCATATGAGAAAGTGGAGACCTCTGTATGTCCCAGCTTCAGAGGACTGGGCAGTGGTTTATCAAGTTGTCATCCCCAAAACCTATAGACCAGAAATAGTGAGAACAACCCATGAAATTTCTCTGGCAAGCCATCTGGGTATAAATAAGACTTGTGATAAGACTTGTGATAAGATTCTGTGACATTTCTATTGGCCTGGAATCCAGAAAGACATATCTGAACATGAGAAGGACTGCTGAAAAAATTCTTGGGCTGACCAAGAACAGATTCCAAAATGAATTCTGATGTTTGGTTAGATTTTACAAATTCTATTTGGATTGAGGACTTTTCAGTACTACCTCATATATTGAGATTAGATATTTGTCACAGATATTTGGGTTTACACCTTAGATCATTATTTTGTTTTATGCACAGTCAACAAATAAATAGGTATCATATTGAGTTCTATAAACCAGCAAAATATTTTCTGATCTTGGTGTAAATTTTAGTAACCAAATTTAGTAACCAAAAGTGTAAATTTGCTATTATTTAAATCTGTATTATAAAAAAATTATATTATTATTTTATTTTTTATTATTATTATAAAAATTTTATTTTATTTTATTAATTATCACAAAAATTTTATTATTACACAAATTTGTCATAAAGCTTCAAACTTTAAAAAATGGATAATTGGTTATTTGCAGTTGATGATGATATTGATTTATCAGGACTTTTGTCCGATGATGACAGCTCATTCCTACCAAAAGAAACTCTGGAACAAACATCAAAGAAATTTTCAATTGCTGCCAAGTCTTCTACAACTGAACCTTCATCCATTCCAAAGTCATCCCCATCTATTAAACAAGCAACACCAGTGATAAATGCCAAAGAAGCTACAAGTAATCATTTTTTTAATTTTTTTTTTATTAGTGCTCAGACCCTTAGTCACTTACATGTTTTTCTTAGGATTACTGTTCTTGAAGTATTTTTTTGTTTTTTGCTGATCATTAATACTGTTACTTTAACTCAAGAAATATTGGTTAATATTTTCAGTTTGTCTTGTGTGTTTTATTTACTTTATTTCAAGCTCTAGCTAATGACATATGTTAGGGAATTTTTTTGCATTTTTTACCTTCCTGGTGTAATGATATATTAATAATGTCTGATAAAAATACAAAACTTTTCATGTGTAACATAATTATTTATTCACTTCTGTACTCCATCAAATTAATATTGGCTGTGGAGAGTATATGGTTTGGGGACTTTCTTCAAACTTTGATCTTCTTGCAAGAATCAAAGTAGGTCAGGTGTTTATTATGAACACAGTCTATTCAGAATTTCTCTTTTTAATAGGAATTTTTTTTTCTTTAACAGCCAAAGATGATTCTGATTTAGCAGGATTGTTTTCAGATGATGAGAGTCTTCTGTTGCCAACAACAGGAAAAGATCAGAACACATCCAATCAAAACCCAGCTTCATCTACAAAACCTCCATTGTCTGGAAAGTCACAAGAAAATATAAATTCTGTTGCAAAAGAAACAAAAGGTAAGTTGACTTTTGAAAAATGTTTTATGTGTTTTAATTTTATATACACTCTAAGTCAAAAGTTTGTGGCCAGCCTCTAAATTTTGAAGAATCACCTAAAAATTGAAAACTTCATGCCTTCTATTAATTTACTATCTCACTTCGGGCCAGAGGGACTCTCTCTTATTTAAGGGTTTTATCATATATTCAGTAATAACAAAATTAACCAATTACTGCATATAGTTTCCTTAAAACTATAATTCTTTTTGCCTAATCCTACCTTTGCTGGATAAGGGTAATCTTAGGGCTAGCAGATTTAAAATTTTAGGTGATCTTTCTAAAAAGATTTGAATGCCATGCATTAATAGTTTCTGCATCTTAGCTTAGCAGTTAATTAAACCAAAGAAATTTTGAAATTTTCTCTTTTATGTGCTGTGTCCCTTCAGGACGTAGGCAATCATGAACCTTATATCTCTTAATAAGTTTTATCTTTTCGTTATTTCTCCCAAACCGTGTTCTACCATCCATTTACTCAAGCTCATCAAGTATGTTTTGTGCTGCTTTCCTCTGTCTCTCTTTCCTATGAGTATCAAGTTTTCCAAGCCCTCCTTCTTCATAATGTGCCCTAGAAATTTCAACTGCTTCTTCCTGATGTTACATATAAGTTTCCCTTTTGTTTCAATTTTCTCCAAAACCTTGTTGTTGGTCACATATTTGGTCCTTGGTATCCTCAGAAATCCAGAGAATCACACCAAACATTTGGCCTATAGTGTATATATCATGCATGAATTTTTAACTGGTTTCATATTTCAAAACATTATTTTCTGAAATTTCTAATTTGTTAAGACTGACTCAAGTTTTAATTTTCTATAATATCAATATATTATACATTGTTACTATGTGTATATTTCATAATAATATGTTAATATCTGTATTGCCTATTAATTTTTATCTCCTGTAATCTTGGCAGTCCAGTATCACCTTTCTATTTTATAAGTGAAAAAATTAAACAGGAGTGGTAGATAAACACTAGTTATGAAAATTGAATTGATGTAAAATATTAAATATTTTTTTAATATCTAGAATCACCTGTGAAGAAAGCTGTGACATTCAGCAAAGATGGTGACATTTTTGATGATTTGGGACTGGAACAAAAGCCAGATGATACATCTCGACCATCTCGATCAGCACTGGATGACCTTTTTGGTAAATCATCACCACCACCATTAACATTCAATACTGACAAAACAGAAACATCACAAGCTGGAAAATTATTAATGGGTAAAAATGGTATGTTCTCTTATCTCTATTCTTCTCTCTCTCACTCACTCACTCACTCACACACACACACAATCCTGATGCTGTTAATAACTAAAACGTTTTGTAAATGTACATCGGTTCATCAGTAAGTTTGTAGCTTTGATAGGAAAAAGATATTTGTTTTTCAACATAAACTCCTTTTTTATTCCTTTTTTTGTCAATGTACTTAACCACACAAGTCTCCATAGACCATCTATTAAAACCTTCTGATGAAAATTTGGTTAATATCTGTATAAGGCTATGAATTACTATTAGGTCATCCCATAAGTTCTGTCCGAATTTTAACTTTTTGTGAAAATGAACAAAATTTAAAGAGTATTTTATAATGTCTAATGGAGCTGAATATTATTTTTATGTTTAGATGCATTTAAACTGATCAAATTTTATTTCAGAGAACAATAAAATTAAATTTTGTTTTATTAAAACCCTGCTAACATGGAAGTACCCAAGAATCATTTGAGGCACATAATGCTTTATGAGTTCAAGAAAGGAAACTCAGCAGCCGAAGCGGCTAGAAACATTCACTCAGTTTATGGAGAGGAATGTTTGAATGAAAGAACTTGCAGAAGATGGTTTGCAAAATTCAGAGGTGGAGATTTCACCCTTGAAGATGAAGATTGAACCGGACGTCCAGTTGAATTTGATGAAAAGCTTCTTGAAGCAGCCCTTGAAGAAAATCCTGCTTTATCAGTTGGGGAATTGGCAGTGGTTCTCAGTTCAAACCATACAACTGTTCATCGTCATCTTCAACAACTTGGAAAAGTTCTTAAACTTGGAAAATGGCTGCCTCATGAATTGTCTGAAAACAACCTCAAATCCCGAGTTGACATCTGCTCTTCTCTCCATTCTCGCCAACTTGTTTCACCTTTTTTGGATAGACTTGTGACTGGCTACAAAAAATGGATCTTTTATCGAAATGTTAAGCGTCGTAGACAGTGGCTTGGTAAAGGGGAAGGACCACAGCCGAGAAGGGAACTTCATGGGCAAAAGGTTCTTCTTTCAATCTGGTGGGATTGCCAAGGAATAATCCACTTTGAATTCTTACCATCTAATGCAACAATTAATGCTCAAATATACTGTCAGCAATTAGAGTGTTTGAACCAAGCTTTGAGGGAAAAAAAAGATCTGCTCTAGTGAATCAAAAATGGGTGATGTTTCATCAGGACAATGCATGACCACACCCAGCAAGAATCACGTCACAAAAGATCAAAGAACTTTGTTGGGAGAAAATTCCTCATCCACCTTATTCTCCCGACCTTGCTCCTTCAGACTGCCATTTGTTTCGTAGCTTACAGAATCATTTAGAAGAAACAGCTTTTGTAACACAGGAAGAGGTTAAAACTGACATTTGTGAGTTCTTCGAATCAAAGCCAAAAGAATTTTACAGTACTGGAATTAGTAAGCTTGTTAATAGATGGAAGGAAGTCATAGATAATCAGGGAAAATACATTGTTGATTGAATCTGTAATTAATATGTAACATTTGGTCACTTGTTTCAAAATTCAAAATTCGGACAGAACTTATGGGATGACCTGATAGTTCACCATTATACTCACTGTTGTTTTATTTGTACTGTATTTGATTTGGTTTTTAGTTTAAAATGACTTATGATGCATATTTAAAGTTCTGATTTTTGATTACATAATGTCTATTATCATCTTTCCTAATTCATTCACACACAGAACATTAGAAATTATTTGTGACTAAATAAGGGAGAAAATAGTTTCATAGCTGCTGTTTTTAAGTGATTTATTTTCATTTCTCAGAATTAATTTTTTTATTTTTCTAGGATCTGTTGACATAGAAAAAGAGTCTGATGATTTTTTGTTTGGATCCTATTTGCCATCATCTGCTGTTCAATCTGCTCCAAATATTTCTAGTCGAGGTAGCAGGTAAGTGTTTAAAAGATCTAATTTAAAAATATATTTACAATTAGTCTATCTTTATTATTATGTGCAAGTGACTTTAGTTAAAAATTGTTGCAACATAAACAATTACAAGGTGTTACTTAAAAGTTTTTGGCCTGACCAAGAAGGAAATAACCTAGAGACATAAAATGTACATTATTATTTCACATATTCAACACACTTGATACATTATTTCTCAAATTTCTTTAACCCTTCCAAAACAAATTCTAACCTTTTCTCACTGAAATACTGTTTTCCTATTGTTCTCACCTCCAAATAATTAAAAAGCTCTTAAGATTTGACAAAAGAAAATAGATGGAGCAAGATCTGTTGGGTATGGTGGATGGTCTATGTACTCAAACTCCAAATTGTTCAAATTGTTTTGCCATCTCTGTGTGCAGGTACATTGTCCAATGAAAAGAGAACACTTTTCTTTTCTTTTTTACAATTTTCAGTACCTGTAACAATAGAGAAAATGGCTTACCTCCAGGACAAAAATAAATTCTGCTGAGTCTTGCATGCAAAAATAATTTTTCCTAAAAAGAAAATGGCAGCTTTGAGTCTTATATTTAAAAAAGATAGATCTCAAAGTCAGATAGACTTTTGTGAGAATCTCCTTCAACCTATTCAAATTTGAATTGTCACTCAATCTATAAAAAGTGCTTAAAGAGTCAACAAAGAGGAGTGTGACTGTGGTAGCAAACAAGAGACATGTGTTGTTGGATTGTTTGACTTAGCTACTCTATTGGTTGAAGGTTGAAGGAAACGGATTAGGGAATTTTATTACAGGCCAGAAGAAACTGACTACAGTGCCTCTTTTAACCAATGCAATAAGTTAAAGTAGTATCTTGCATTAACTGTTTGGTCCTTGTGAAGCAACATACCTTCTTTATCCATAGAAAAAAAAAATGTGATCTTTTTCTGCTGAATTTTGGCATCTTGGATTTTATCAGCTGTGGAGAATCTAAGTCCTGTCACATGATTGGTTTTCGGATCATAGTGGTATAACTATGCTTCATCAACAGTGACAAGTTGCTCAAAAAGATTATTAGTAGATCACTGAAAATACTGCAAAATCAATTTGAGAGTATTCATTTTTGATTGGCATTAAAACATTGTTACCCACTTGGCTGATAACTCCTGTATACCCAACTGTTCATGAATTATAAACTCAACATGTTTCATGGATATTTCTTATATCTAAGCAATTCATTTGGCTGAGGTTTTTCTAATTGAATAAAATTAGATCATGAATATGATCAACAGTTTCAGGAATTGATATTGTTGAAGGCCTTCCATTATGCTGCCTCTTCGATCTCAAAATCTTCACGCTGGAAGTTAGAATACCACTTCTTCACAGTTGAATATGGCTGGCAGCATCATCTAATGTTTGCATCATAAACGCATAGATTTCCTTTGAAGTTTTCTTCTGTATGAACTTGATGAGTCTAGAGTTCAACACTTGAAAATTCCAGACTTTTCACTGATATTGTTCAGCCAATTATGTGAAATGAATTCGGAAATAAGCACAATGATCCTCAAATTGGCACTTTACAATATAAAAGAATATTCTTTCCATCATCTGACAAAATAATTCTCAAATTTTGGGAAGTGGATCAAGTCAAGAACCTTTCAGTAACTCCTTGTACACTGTCTTCCTTCATTGGTACTTACTCAGATATTTATTAGGCTTGCAACTAATTATGGGCCTTACTCTCAACTTCATGGGCTGAATGGAAAATCACTTATCAGAAATAATGAGGAAAAGTATAACTTGGTATTAGTTCTGAATATAATACATATTTATGCTAAAAATGATACAAATCAAAATTCATACTTATAATAAATTATTGACTAAAAATTAATAGTGTAATTTTGGTGGATTTAAAAGATTGGCTATTATTAAATTATTAGTCACAGTGGAGTAATGGATAGTGGCTCAGATTGAGGAATTGGTAAGCCGAGTTCAAATTCCAGTCAAATACATTACATTTACTTACATGCTAATACCCTTGGGAAAGGTATGAATCCTCTTCTCTCCCCCTCCCCCCAGCTATGGGTAAATAGCAGGACAGACCAGGTTCTATAGCCTTGGATGGCAACTGGTCTATCACAGAAAGAAATGGCAACCTACTGTGGGAAAAAATCTGCCTTGTCAGTCATGTATCAAAAGATATATGATCACCTAAGCGTGTATCATGGCACATAACTGATTGATTATTAAATTTATTCATTGCATTTTAATAAGCTGTGTATACTTTAGATCGGTTGTGTATATCGTGTTTATTTTGTTTTACATAGTTTCATATTAAAATAAACAGCATTATTTTCCAACCATTTCAACTTATACAATTTCTTTTATTAGATGAAGTAAGTTTTCTAATTAAGATGTGTTTTGTTTATCATTTGTAAAAGAATAATAATATATTTGGGGATTTTTCTGTAGATTGGAAGCCGAAAGTGAAAAGTTCAACAAAAGGTCAGAGATAGTTTCAACAAGACAGAAAAGCAGTTTGTCACAAAAGAGTAGTTTTGATGACGGTAATGATGATAAACTAGATTGGCTAAAGATAGCTTCTGAACAAGCGAAGAAATCCTCTGGAAAATCAGAAACTGCAAACGTTGCAGACACTGATGATGATGAAGATTGGTTGGGAATGAAGTCAAGCAAAAAATCCATCTCATTTAATTTAGGAGATGAACTTGATATTGATCTGTCACCTGCTCCCCTTAACCATGTGCAGATCAGTGGAGGAGCCCGGAATGAGAAAGAGACAATACCTTCAACATCTGCACTGGTCACTGAAAAGGTAAAAATTCAGTCTCCAACGTCTGGGATTAAGGAAACTTTGAAACCCAAACCTACAAAACCAGGAGTCAAGATTACAAAAGATGTTGGTCCAAAAAAAGAAACACAAAAGGTATTTCTGCATATTATGTTAGATAAATTAATGAAGAAATCTGATATTTTATTAGTAATAAGTATATATCTTCCACCCCTGCTTCAATAGTTTGAAGAAAAACAACATAAGAAATGAAAGAAATTTCCTGATAAGGCAATTGCTATCCGAGTTTCTTAGCTGATGAGCCATTATTATTTACAGTTAGATTAATGTCCTCCTCTTTGTTCTTGTTATTAAAATGTTTGTCATTGGTGTTTCTAACCTTCAGGTGTCTTTTGATCCAGGTAACATTTAGGGAATTTTGAAATGAACCCATTATTTAATCTACAGGAAGTAGAATGTTCTCGTTCTGCTGTCCATGTCTGGGGATATCTAGCAATAACTGAGCAGTACTAAAAAGGAACAAAATGAGATATCCCTTGATATGAACAGGAAATGAGAACACTCTACCCTGTAGATTAAATAAAGGGTTTAGCTCAAAATTCACTGAAAGTTACCTGGATCAACAGACATTTGAAGAAGGTCATTTGGCACAATGGCTTGTGATAATAACAACAAAGAGTAGGACATTAGTTTGATAGTAAATAAGGACTTCTCGTTTACAATTTTCTGTAAAATATGCTCAGTAGATAATAATATGCATGCATACAACAATATACGTTTAAATAAGTAACTATCAAATGATTCATAGATGAATAGTTTTCCTGTATAAGATTTATTATAGTACTGTAAAATGCTTCTACTAAATTGGTAGATAGACATTCTTAGACCCAGATTGGACATTTGATTGAACTTTTTTTCAGCAAATATTTATGGGGGGGGGGACACTTAACCTATTTAGATATATGCAACTGCCAATGAATGCAACATTCTTTGGATAATACACTATGTGCATTATGAGGTGATCTTTAAAGGATTGTAAAAAAATTACAATACCTGAAATGACAAACAGCTAAAGTAGATCATTGGGAGTGTCTTAGCAATCTATTTATTTTAAAATTCCCAAACTTAGGAAAAAATGTCTTCTACAATGTCTTGAAATCATAATCAAAATTGAAAGGTTATATTAGGCAGCATTTTTCACACTTTTTTTTTTTTTTACTGTGACCCATAGCAAGAACCACATTTTGCATTGTGACCCATTATACCTATGTGTAATAAACCAAAGACAAACTCTGTTCACAAAGTTCATTTATTTAGCATCGACAATTTAGATGTATATTTCTTATGATTTGCTTATTGGAATTGCATGTATCTATTTATATTATCTATTTGTATGAAGATAAAATTATTACTTTTAGAAAAACAAATTTTAAGGAAATTCTAACTCAATGGTAAAGTAAATAATCTACAATGAGTTTGTCAAACAATATACATAAACACAATAAGTACAGACATATATATATATATATATAATCATTATATTTAAAAAAAAAAAACATAATACGAACTGACCTCGGTGAAAAACTACCAATGATTTATGAGTGCTGGGCAACATTTAGCGTTATTTATATTCTGCACTTTGCTCTCACTTGCATATTTTTTCTTTCTTTCTTTTTTGATGTAGCCCATTTTATTTATCTTAGTAACCACAGTTTGAAAAATCTTGATATTAAATATCATATCATCTACAACTAATAATTTGTTACTATGTAATAATAAACAAATTCTGAAATTAGGTCAACAGAAGTACTTCATTTAGATACAAGTTAAACGAGTCATTCTGAACTAAGTCTTGTATTTCAAAACTTAGAAACTAAACATTTCTCTGTTCCAGGAATCACAACTTGAAAAGAAACCAGAACCAGTTAAGTTGCTTAAAACTCATAAAAAAGAAATGCCACCAACAGCAGGTGAAGGAGAAGAATTACTTCAACAATTAGAGTCTGTCAATCTGATGCCTTCACTTGAAATTCTACCTACTTACAAGCTTGAGACTCAGCATGGTGTCCCTAGCACAAGTAGCCCAACTAAAAGTCCAAACCTTGTGAACCTACGGCCACACTCAGCTGACACCTACATGTCGTCTTCATCTTTTGAGAAGCTCACAGATGCTGAGATCAAGGTTAGTTAAATTGCAGTATCATATTTAACAGAACTCTATGAAATATTTTATTCTGTTCTGATTAAATATTTAAAAATGATTGTTATTAATGTGAATTATATTTATGCTATTAAGGGTTTACAAATTTAACAGACATGAGCTGATTGGTATTTTTTTTTTTTTTTGTCATACTAAATTTCAGCCAAAACAAGGATTGAGAGCCACTGAAGGTATAGGATTATGGTTAAAATGGTTATGATGAATGATGTATGTGATATGAATGAAAGAGAAGGTGGTAGGATGTAAAGATTAGGAGGATTGATAACAATTGACCCTTGATTTTCAAGATTGTACTTTTCAGACAAGTATCCAAGTAAGCGTCTCTTCCACAAAGTAGCAGTTCTTGGGAAAAATCTGAGTAACTTTCCTTTATATTTGGAATATGTAAGAAGTGAAAGTGAAAGGCTGTGGAGTTGGAAGCTATTAAGGGGTCGTCAAAGTCAGTAAAACTATACAGACTCCAGTTGAATTTACTTTTCTAAAAAGTCTTATAGAATTTTTATTTTTAGCAGACTTATAAACCTTGTCACAAAACTCGCACAAGTAACCTGCAGGTTTTTCTAGTAGGCTTGCATTGCACCTGACCTCTCTGGTCTGATTTCACATCACTGGCTAATATATATATATTACTTTAAATGCAATTTTTAGTCAATATGCATATTTGAGTAGATGCTCCATTTATTTTAAACACTATTCTATTTTGTCTACTGGACTGCACATTCGAAAAAAATCTTATTAAAGAAAAATTCACCGTCCAATTTAATAAGATTTCTCAAATGTCCAGGCCGGCATAAAATAAATGGAGCATTTACTCAAATACGAATAACACTAAAAATAATGTTTAAAGTAATAAAAATGTCAGATTAATAAATAAAAATCCATTAATTCTTTTTATATATATATATATATATATATATATATATAATGTTTTGAAGTATTCTATATTTATGGAATAAAGTGCTCAATATCAGAGATAGAGCGTATGTAAATATAAAAGTGAACACTGATGTCAACACTCAGAGGTGACAGAAATTGTTCAATATTCTTAACAATATTATTTTGTAAACAATATTTCACTGTAAAGTTAGTTGGTTTTTTTTTTTTTTTTTTTTTGAATCAAAGCTTTGTTCTAAGAAAATTATTTGGGGTCTTTCCTCATACAATACTAATCAAAATGCATTCTCTTTTATGTTTACATTTCATATTTAATATGGAACCTTATATTGATAAAAATTTGAATTTATAATTATCCCTACCAATTCTTTGAAAGGAATGTTGTTTCTGAATTTGGAAATATATCTATTTTATTATCAAATATGCAAAAAAATATATAACACACACACACACACACACACACACACACACACACTGAAGAAAATCATACATAGAAGTATGTCTCCGGTGCCTTTATGTTGGCTCGATACCTACTGGAATAATATTCTTTGGTCTAATAAGATCAAATTATCAAGTTATTTGTCTTTAAATTAACACGAGTTTGGAGGAAGAACAACAAAGAATTCAAGTACTGTCCCAACTGTGAAGCATGGAGGTGAAAATGTTATATGGCCATTTTACGTCACAGGGATAATTTTGTATAAACAATGATTGAATAAATGAAATCACATACTGAAATATATTGACAAATAATTTCCTTACATCAGTCAAGGTTTAAAAAATGACATTCAATTGTTTAAACTATCTAAAACATGACATCACCACAAACAAATAGTGGTTTGAAACTATGAAAAATCAACTTAGTGAAGTGGCCTAATCAGTCAAATGATCTGATCTTTCATTCAGCTGAGCAGTTCAAGTTAATGGAAAATGTAATTAATAGATTTGAACTTGAATTGGAAAATCAGCCTAAGATTTGCTAAATGAGAGTAGAATTCTAGATAGAAGAATATTGTTAAAGCAAATTAAATTAATAACTGGAAATGATCAATTTATCAAAACTAGAGACCTTGGAACATGTTGATAGGCATTTTGGACCGAATCAGGGAAAGCATTCCGTTGATCGAAAACAAATTAACCCCTGTCAAGAAAACCAATATAAATGCTAGTTTTCATTGGCTTCAACAGTTGTTGTTGCTTGTCATTCATAATAGCAATTGCACCATAGCCCAAAACCTATGCTTTACATTATGAACAACTGAGGCACAATTTTGTCTATAGACATCGAGACATGACTAGTTTGTTACCTTGTTAGTATAATTATCTATACTCTTCCTCTACTTCAATGCATTCTAGAAATAACTCATCAGCTGGAAAAATTGCATGCTAATAAAGATATCAGCATGGATGCTGTATTATCTGGAATAAACTATTGTCATAAATTTAACAGTAGAAAGCCACAATCCGTTCCTTCTTGTCTCCATGTCATTGCTTTATTTGGTAAACTATCTGAAATGTAACAGCAAACTCCAGCCAGTTGACTATTTAAACAAAGATTAAACACAACATAGAGGTGTTGTAATGTACGGCATGAGTGTGTTGAGGTTGGGGGAATCATCTAACTGATTACTCTCCCAACAACTACGGGGTAATTGGTAGAGAGGGGAAAGAGACAGGAGGTAACAAAAATAACACTATCTTGGAAATCACAGCAATTTGATGAACAAAAATTCCCTTGGGACTGACTTCACAAGACATAATGTCTTACCAACTGTTGGCTGCTGTTTTTTCTGTTGTTCATGATGACGGTAGTCTTTGAGTATGGAATCCAGAGGTTGGCAGTGAATATTTCGAAGACAGTAGGGAAGCGTAGTTCAGGTTAGCAGTGGATATTCCGATAAAGTAGCAGAGCGTAGTTCTTCCTTCTGTTCTGGTCATCTTTGGTTCTGACATGTTGGCATTTGACATTCAGAGAGAGTAATCAAAATGGCTTCCTTTATACAAGACGGATTGAATATTTTACACCTCCTGATTGGTTAACCTTCTTTTGGGGAACTATAAAGTGAGTCAAGTCATTTGGGTTTGCTCACTAGTACTTAATGTACTCAAAATAACTTAACATTTTCCCCCTGCTTTTATTGGCATGAGGCATCTTACAAAGACCCAGGATCTTGACCAGTTGTAGAGAGGCCCATATCTAGACATGCTACACTGTCCTGTCGCTAACGGGAAAAACCCAAATGTAACTGGTGTTGGCAAACATGTCCGCATGTGATCCGAGGCCTTTTTTGCATCACTATTGGTGTTCGCCACAGCAAGTGATAGGTATATCCATATGCTCATTTTAATTAAGCAGCCAATGATCGCAAATAACCATTAGGCAGAGGAAAGGAATTTCATAGACGAAATAGGGATTCATTGTTAAATATCAAGCAAATTTTGTATATAGTTTTTGCTTTATTAAAAATTGCTCATTTCCACATCTATGATTCATAAATTTGGCAAATACTGCATCTGGCAAGCAGTTTTAATTTATTTAATTTTTTTATTTCAGATAAGTCGTTTGCAGATAGAGAAAGAGCAGCTTGAAATTTTAATAGAAAGTGTAAAGAAAAGGTGCTCTGAGGAGATTGAAGCTATTGAACAATCTTACAAGTAAGTTTATTTTTCAGTTAATACACCCTTTAACAAACCTCATTAGATAATCATTCTCTTTTAAATAAGCATCAAAAAGTGAATTCTCTAAATTTAACCGTCTGTGTTGTTTACATTGAAGTTAAATTTTGTCGTACTTTGTATGCATTCCTCTTCTCTACCCTATTATATCTGCGTACAATATGGGAAATTCTGTATTGAAATCAGAAGCTAGAACTGGCATGTGGGTATCACATGCATGCTTAATATTTTTGCAATTTTTATTTACTTATTAACAAAGAAACTGTTAAGTTCAGTGTTTGCACTCTAAAATAGCTTCTATCATAAACAGCCAACTTACATATATAGTTGCTTTAGTTTGGAAAGAATGACTTGCAATGACAAATACTTTTAATGAAAGAAAATTTCATCTTTACCACTTTCTTAAGCAACTAAATATAATTAAGTCTGGGTTTTTACTCTCACTTCTAAAACTTTCCTTTCATAATTATACAAACTGAAAACTGATTGTTTCACTCCTTCCACACAAAGAAAAATGAAGAATGATATTATTCATAAAACTAGATTATATATATGCTTTTAACACATAAAAATAGGGGTTTTCATTATGCATGAATTAATATAATAATCATTTAAAACTGAATTCACTCTTAGTGACAATGAAACAAATGAATGAAAACTTAGTCTACACAAGTTGTTCCAAAGGTAATACCTAACTTGTCCCAATATTTTCAGTAAACAAAACAAACTAGAGATTTAATAAACACATGCATTGCATGTAATGTTCAATGTGTTCGCCATCCATTTCAATGCATTTATTCAGTCAGCAAGACCTGCATACATTCTGACAAGTTCAATGTCAGTGGTGAAAATCTTTCTTTTATTTTGGTTTTCAATTTTGTATGATGTCTGGTGTTGCACCATATGCTATATGATTGTGGCTCAGAATTAGAAATCAGAAAAGGTATGAATCTACTATCTCCCAGCTATGGGTTAAATAACAGGAGTTGTAGTTGGAAAAATCATTGTTATCCAAAAAAAATTGTTAATGCAATATTCACTCACATAAGAACGTGAATTATTCTTAAAATCCAAAATATGTTTCAGCTTTAAATAACCTACAAAGGATTGATAAACCAGGACAAAAAAACAAAACAGAAACAAATTTAACCATATGCCATATTCTTTAAGATTCCCCACAGAAAGGAATCTAGAGAGGTTAGATGATCTTGCTGGTCATTCAGCATCACCACATTATTCTAGTCAGTGACCTTTAAAATTATTCAAGACTGTTTTGATGATAATGTGGCCATCATGTGATAGTGCTGTTTTGTTAAAAATAACAATCAGTATATAATGATTTGCAGCCACAGAACATTTCAGAGAAGATTTAGATAATTTTCAGATCATATTACCATCAAAGAAGTATAATTCTATGATTCAAGTTGATAAAATTGCACATCAGATTGTTATGCTTGGGAAATCAAGTTGTCTCACTGTACATGTGATTCTCAGAAGCTCAATACATGCAATGTAATTTATCTGTCTTTTTGACCTGATGGTCCTAAACTTGATCTATGATTGTCTTGCACCATGGTCAAAAATATCTCTGCAAATCCAATATATAGATCAGTATTGTGAAGAGCCTGAAACAATCTTGGAATGTATCTTTTCAGTTGCCTCTGCTTTAGTAATCAAAAAATGTTTGACTGACACAAAATTCAGCTGAATTCACATTTGAAGGGTTTGTTTTAAATGTTCTATTATTTTTTCACCCTTTTCTCTTGTGATAGCTGCAGGAGGTCTTCCCAATTTAATAATATTTCATTACTTATATATCCTATTATTTCATAGGTCAATACAATAAGTTATTGAAAATAGTATTGTATGATGTATTGTTGAAATAGACTGCTAAGATATATAGAGATCAACTTCAAATTGAGTGACTTTTGAGACACTCCATATATTATTTGCTTTTTGTAGATCAAGACTTCAACTGCTGGAGGAAACTCACCAACACAAGGAGACTCGCTGGAAGGAAGAGAATGAGCAACTACTAAAACAACACTTGCAGAAAATGCAACAGTTAGAGCAGGAAAAAAGTGAACTAACAGCACGGCATTACAACATTTTGCAGAGTGCTATAGATGAGAATGCAGCAGAAGTTCAACGCTTGAAGGAGTCTCACCAAACAGCTATGGTGTTACAGTGCAAGGAATTTGAGGAGGCTCTTTATCGAATGAAAGAGGTCAAGCAACGAGAGGTGGACAGTGTAGAAAATTTCCAGTCAACATCAAAGTAAATAATACTTTTTAAATGTCTTCTATTCAGTTGAGTCATAAGTAATTTCAGTTTTGGGGAACCATTTGTAATATTTTGAAGAATAAAGTTGAAACCAAGAAAGTACTCCAAAATAAATTCTGATGTTTAGTCATTTTGTCAGATTTTGGGAAGTGGGTTGGGTCAATAACTTTTTGGTTCCTCCCTGTCAGGAGGAAGCTACTTACTCTGGTCACTTTGGGACAAAATCATTTAAATAATAATAATAATCAGCAGCAGGTAACATTAGACTAAAGATGATTGAAACAATTTACATTTTTTTGTCAGATTAATAATTTACATTCTTTGTCATATTAAATTAATAATAATTTAATTTACATTGTTGTCATATTAAATTAATAATAATTTAATTTACATTCTTTGTTATATTAAATTAATAATAATTTAATTTACATTGTTGTCATATTAAATTAATAATAATTTAATTTACATTCTTTGTTATATTAAATTAATAATAATTTAATTTACATTCTTTGTTATATTAAATTAATAATAATTTAATTTACATTCTTTGTTATATTAAATTAATAATAATTTAATTTACATTCTTTGTTATATTAAATTAATAATAATTTAATTTACATTCTTTGTTATATTAAATTAATAATAATTTAATTTACATTCTTTGTTATATTAAATTAATAATAATTTAATTTACATTTTTGTTATATTAAATTAATAATAATTTAATTTACATTTTTGTTATATTAAATTAATAATAATTTAATTTACATTTTTGTTATATTAATTAATAAATTAATTTAAAACTAGTAGTACTAATGAAAATTTCACAGTTTTGCTATTTTGAATTTTCTAATGAATCCTAATTCTTATGTTAATGATTGAATACCTTATATGCTCACAGATAGGTCGTCACACCCCTACTTTATGGCTTAATAATTGATTTACTGTTGACTCACAGGTCACGCTATAATCTGGAGAGTTACACAGCCCTTTTTAAATGTAAGAATTATCAGATATCTACCTTTTATTTCAAAACTTACAATTATTAATACACTTTTGCAGTTAAAATACATTTCATCAATAATCATGTAAACAAAGGGAAGTAACTGTTGTACTGATATTTTTATATTTACTGCATATTATTTTTATATCGAGTCAACTCAACAAAAAAAAAAATAAATAAATAAATACAGAAGAAAATGTTATGGTACATTTAGAAAAGACTCTACACTGTCTTTCTGCTGATCGATTTCCATGTACTTCTGCATAATTTAGTACTTTTAATTTAAAACCTGCTTCATAACTCTTTCTTTTACTCATGATTAGGGTTTGCAACAATTAAAATTATAATCTATAAATTTGGCTAGGCTACCAACTATATCACTGCGCAATGCAAAATAGTGCAAACGTTTTGGGTACTAGATTCATGCACTTTGTTATTTGTAAATAATGCTTAAGAATGCCTTTTAATGTTATATGAAACAACCATTAAAGAAAATTATCTCAAAGAATATATTTTGTTTCCTTAAAAATAGTCCTACGATTCATTCTGCTAAATATATATATATTTTGTCAAAAATATTTCCAACATATTTTTGACAAAATATATATATATATATATTTAGCAGAATGAATCGTAGGACTATTTTTTCTTTTTCAATAAACATCTACACATGGTTCCTTAACTTATGTATGCATGTTCACTGTTCAGGATTTCTATATCGGTCTAGTGCGAGGGCCCTGACCAAATGGTGACTGATGGATCAATGAATATTTTATAATTTTATTTATTGTGATGGATATGTGAATCTAGCAGCATGAGATAAGTTTAAAGCAGTGAGTCAGTATATGTGATAGATAAATTGTTTCTATATGGAGAAAAACCACAGATTTAGTGTTTATGGGTATCATTTCTGATTTCTCAGAAAACAGGATGACAAGGTAGTGTTGTTTTACATTTATATTATATTTTGTGAAATTTTTGGTAAAAAAAAAATAAGTGTGACCTATCTGCAAGTATATACAGTAAGTTCCTTTCAAGTTCCATAACTTTAAAATCACTCCTGGAAATTCTCCTATTGCCTTGTTAAATATTTGAGCTTACCAACTCTAATAAAATATTTCAGTAACGATCATAAGTATGAATGTAGGTCATTATTTAAAGAAATAAGAGTACAAATGAAACCATTTGAAATTGACAGGTTTTTTCCATTTCACTGAAGCACATTAAAACATATGAGAGTGTTATCATCTCCTCTATCTTTTTTTCTTTCTTTTTCTCACTGAAAGCAAACAACATCTATGATATGTTTTTTTTGTCTATCCATGCAATTAAAATGGAAGAGTTCATTATTTATGAGGTATTGGCTGGCTGTAATGTACATGCTAACTAACTAAAGAACAACCAGAAATATATTTGGAGCTTTGATCATGACCAGAAAAATTTAAATGAAGTATTGAATAACAATAATAGTTTAATAATGTTATCTGTGATTAGAATATACATCTATCCTGTAACTGCAAAAAATAAGGTTCACCAAGAACTACTAACTCCTGGTTAGATTTGTTCCCCGACCCCAAACAGTTGATTGTAATTATAGTGTTTTATATCTTTGTTTTAATTACAGGTCACTGCACTTAGTGATTGAGCAGATCCAAGCCAATGCCAAAGATCTGAACATCTTCCAGCAAAAGCTTGACCACTGGCAAATTGGAGGAATGGATGAGCGAGAAATGTCAATTCGGGCACGTGACCAGCAACTGAAAACGTTTCAAGAAAGGTTGAATCGACAGCAGGAAGAGAACGCTCGTGAACGCAGCCGTCTGGAAGAGCTGATTTGTCGCTTGGAAGGGCAACTGCACAGCCAAACACAACTGCTGGATGATGAGCAGTGGAAGGTGAAACAAGAAGTCAACAAATTCCATGCACTGCAGGCATCAGTGGAGACTGAAAAGAAGCAGTGGGGAGAGAAACAGGCCAGGGAAAAGGCAGCCATGGAAAAGAGTCGTGTAATATATTATTTACATTCAGACTAATATCCTTATCATTGTTGTAGTTATCACATCATTTCTGCTCTTATGCCTGCCACCTTCTTCATTATCTTTCATTTGTATGTAGAATTGTCACCTATGCATCTACAAAAATGAAGGCTATCAAATGTATTCAAGTAAATCCATTGTGGCAATGTCTTCTGTCTGATATTGTTAAAAAGTATTCAGATTCTGCTACAGAGGCATATCGTCACTAAGATATTAAAGTGAACAAACAGTACGACAAAGCACATTCATGGAACACTCTGTAAGAAACATACTATCAATGTATTTTAAGTCTAGTACGCTATTTAACACATCTAGCTCTCACCTCACATAAGACTTTGGCAAGTTTTCTTTTTCTACTATCTAAAGTTTTGAATTACTGAGTAGCAAACCACCCACATTCCCTCCGTATTTCATCAGCGAGAAGTAAGTTCCACTCAAACAGCTTCTCTCTGCGAATCACTGCCCTATGGAACAGACTCCTAAGAAGATGTTTTCCCCGATAACTACAATCTTAACCTGTTCAAGTCTAGTGTCAACTGTTATCTTCTCCTATCCATATAAACTACCCCTTAATGTAACCCTATACCATGAATGGCATCTGGGCCTTGCACTGAGTGACCCTTACTACAATAAAAAATTCTGACCTACTAATATTGTAGGTGAGTGAATTGTGGAGTTAACAAGTGTTATAACTCATTTAAATGTGACTATGCCAAGTAACTTGAGCAATTACATATATTCATGTCAGGCAGTATCCAAAATGTTCCTGGACTAGACCTTAAAAGATGTACACCATTACTCCAGTAAGTATTTAAATTTGGCCACCATCCTCTTCAAAATAGTCCTTTTGGGAGCTTAAATTTTTTTTAATTGGATTTACCCCCAAGCAAAACAGTAAAACCACTAAGGCAGAAGGGGTTCCTGGATATGAAAGAATTAGAAAACAGAAACATTATTAAAAACCAAGAACAATAGAAGAGTGATTAGGAAGACAATAAATAACAGTTGACATTGCATTTAAGGTTTTGAGGATCACTGTTAACTAGAAAGCATGGAGCTGGAAGAGAGTTCCACAAGTGAGAAGTGTGAGAAAAGAAAATGTTATCATAGAAGTTACAGCTACATCTAGCCAATTTAACTGTAAATTGATGAGAACTGGTTGCTAAACTATGACAGTGCTTAAACTCATAAAGTCTAGGTACCATAGCCTTTGATGTGTCTTAGGATAGAAAATGCGTCTTTGAAAAAATAAGTTTGCAGGCTAATAATGACCTGTATCTAGCTTTTGTTGTAAGTGTGAAAGAATGATGAAATATATTAAAAACTTATTTGGCTTTTATTTAGGTACCTCCACTTTTTCGCTAAAAAAAAAAATTGATTCCAATCAATATAATTTCTGTTTGAAATACACCAGAGTATTTTGCTTACTGGAAACAGTAAATTTAATTCTTTAGCTTTCAATGAAAGCTTCAAGAAAGCTTTTTCATTTATAAAAATTCATTTTAAATCTTAGGTATCATGAATTCGTGAAGGTACCTACTTTTATTGCTTAGCTTTATATTAAAAGTTCAATCTGGCAATCCTGTCCCTTTTTTACTTTTGTATTTCTGTCATGAATAAATCATCATGAAATATTTCTGTCATAAGTAAATCATCATTATCTCCAAAGAATTATTAGTATCTATAACTATTCCCTAGCTTTAAATAACCTTCAAAAGGTTGATAGGCTGTTAAAATTAATCAATCTTATATCGTGATAAATTTACAGATATTCTCATATGCTTCCACATAGATAAAATAAATTTAGTGGGAAATGGCTTCATATTTTTATTTTTTTCCTTTCATTGTTGGATTTTTTTCAGAATGCTTTGGTAGAAGAACAGCGCCAGTTGATGACACAGCTGTTTGAAGAACGGCGAGCCCTTGCTGAAGAAAAGGTCCACATGGAAGTTTCTCGAAAATTGTGGGCAGAACGTGAGCAACAGAATTCCATCAAGGCTGTAAAGGTAACACGTATTTAGAAATTCTGATACTTCTGTTATGAACTTTAAAGTTAATTTGATTAGTAGGCCTAGCATAGAATACAATATATGGGAGCTGCTAATAAAGAACCAAGTTTTCAACTGCTGCAGCAGTGGTCGAAACATGACAGCAGCAGTTGCAACTCTAATCAGCAATCAAGTTAGGTTTAAGCTTCCAAGTTCACTACAGCAAATTTCCATATGGTTTAGTGGATTAATTTGTTGGTTTGTGACAATGATTGTGAGTTCAATCCCTGGGTGTTTGCACACAGTGGAAACAGTTTAGCAATAACTGAGCAATACTTAATAAAAAAAAAACAAGAACTAGATGATATCCTTAGACATGAGCAGTGGGGGGAGAACAGTCTATCCTTGCACATTAAATAAAGGGTTCAGTTCAGAATTCCTTTTTATTTTTTTTAGAGCAAGCTCTTTGCAAAAACAAAAAAATTAAAAGAACAAAAACAAATGAAAGTATAAACTTGACCTTCTGTAGTTAGCAAAGTATTAATTTTTTTTAAATTATTACAAAAAATTTTTCTTTACAAGGTTTGCCATAATTGTAGCCAGCAATTCTTAAGAATTAATTTCTGTCTGAATTTATAGGATGTGGAATTATTATTTACATGCTATTGTCCATATCTTTGTTATTATCACAGCATTTCAGACCTTGTGCTCTCTGACTTTCATCAGGGTCTTGTCAATCCTGAGTAACCTTCAGGAAATTTTCAAATAAATCCATTATTTAATCTACGAGAGTAGTTTGTTCTCATCCTGATGAGCATGCCTGGGGATATCTCATATAGTTCTTAGTGCTGCTTAGTTATTGCTTGCCCTGTTTCCATTGAGCCCAAGTCTGCACAGCCCAGCTCAGGGATTGAACTCATAGTTACTATGACCAAATTCATGAACTCAAGTTCTACACTCAGGATTGTCGCACAGGACAGTATCCTAGTGTATTAAAGGATTGGTTGATGAAAGCAGTAGAGGACTTTTTCTAAACAGTTTAAAAGGGATACTGGAATAAGAGTGAGGTCCCAAAAGGGGAAAAAGTCACCCATGTCAGGCTATTTCATTTTTATAATAATATTAAATGACTGAATGTTTTCCATTGAAACCTAAAAAATTACTGGCATATGAATGAAGTACGGTGACATTTTTGTTTCTATCATTTATTTAACTGATTTATAAATCCACTGAAAACAAAGGAAAACAGGTGAAATATCAGTTAATTGCAGTAGATGAGGCACAAAATAATATTTGTTTGTTATTAAAATTAAAAACTATTTCACAGGTTTAGTTTCACAATTGCAAACTTGCCTAATTAACACATATTCTGGCATCAGTTTAGACTCACATCTTTTTCCCATATATCTAAACTAATGATAAACTGTAATATGGGAAAGTGAAATTTTTACTGAAATATTTTAGAAATTTTCCAAGTTTTCATCTGAAATCAATATAATGCAAACTTTAAGCAAAATGGTCACAATATACGGAAAAATAAAAGAAAGACTCAGTTTAAACTGACCAGGAAGATTTGGATTAACCCATATCTTTCTGGCATCAATCAACCTATTTCTCTTGGAGTTACAAATTTGTAAAGTGGGCTTGGTATTTTTCTTATTTTTGTAGTATTATAGGCACAGTGGAGTAATGGATAGAGGCTTGGATTGAGGAATTGGAGAGCTGAGTTTGAATTCCAGTCGAATCCATTACATTCACTTACCCTTGGGAAAGGTATGAATCCTCCTCTTCTCCCTCCAGCTATGGGTAAACAGCAGGACAGACTTGATTCTATAGCCTTGAATGGCAACTGGTCTATTGCAGAAAGAAATGGCAACCTACTGTGGGAAAAATCTGCCTCATCAGTCATGTATCAAAAGATACATGATCACCTAAGCATTTATCACGCATGGCATATAACTGACTGAGGCTGATGTAGATTTAATTTCTATTCAATTTTGATTTCAAAAGACTTCTCTCTTCTGTGAACATTAAAGTGTTTGTAAATCTATAATCATTGCAATAGTAAAAATCAACATGATGCCTTATGTATTTTTTGATAGATTGAAACAGAATTTAATGCAACAATGAAAGCCCTTGAAGAAGAACGCAACAAGTTGAGTGCTCAGTTGGAACTTGTGGAGACAGAAAAGAAAGCCTTGCGGGAAGATCACAAAAAATTTGAAAAAGAGCGCAAGAATTTTGAAGAGGAAAAAATACAGCTTACTGACCTGGCATCACAAATTAAAAGGCGTTCAAAAGAAGTAGAATCATTGTTTGGTGTGAGTATTTTGTAGTTATTTTCTTGGATTGATTTTATAATTAAAGCCTAAATAATTTTGACTAAATCTAGTTTGCTTACTTTGAAATACATACCTAAAATATTATACTACAAATAGTAATTCTCCTACCATGTTACTACTTATATACCTATTCTATGTGAATTGATTTCCACCAATAGGAGTAGATAGGTTTACCTATCATCAAATTCACACTCCTCCCCAGTCTTTTGAACAGGAGCAGAGGTTTATCCCTTGCTTTCTGCTTAGAATTGGGTTTCTAGTTCCTTCTAAAGTTTGCTTCAGCTCTATACTCCTAACGTTTGTCCTTTCATACACTGATATAAGTCCACACAGTAACCCTCTATCTTGAGTGGCTCTTGGGCCTTGTATTGGGTGAACATTAGTAAAAAAAAACTAGGTAACCTTCCTAGCTTGAAGCAAACTATAAAACAAAAATAGGAAACAGTACTTCAAGCTAAAAGCACTTCTGAGACTCTGTCTGTCTGTCTGTCTGTCTGCCTGTCTGTCTGTCTGTCTGTGTGTGTGTGTGTGTGTGTGTATGTATATATATATATATATATATATATATATATATATATATCACAGAAATAAAAGTGTGAAGCTTAATATTACTAGACATATTAAAAGCAAAGCAACTGGTTTCGCTCCCGCTCTTCAAGCTTCCACGGGAGATTTAACTTAAATTAAAAACACTAGAAAATGTGCAATGAAAAGGAAATGGGGAGAGAAAAAAAAAAAATTGAACACAAGGAGCTAGAGACAAATAACAGCGAGTCCCAACAAACACTCACGCTATTTACACAGGGAAGGCTTGCGGGACCCGATATAAAGTGCCTCCAGCACCTTGAGATGAAATAAAGAGTGTGACCAGGACTACACAGTGAACCCGTCCACACTAAAGTTAGCTGCACATCCTCTGTTATTTAAGAGGTGCTCACATATGGCGGAACCATAGAGAAGATTTTTTCAGAGTTCGAAGTCTTCCATGCCCAGTTGCAAGACTGTCGCCTACTTCTGCTGATGCGGTTTGTGATTTGAAAGCCTAGTTAAACAATTCCGCACACATGTTTGCTAGTTCCTGGGTTTCTAAAGCTGAATCGAAATGGAAAGCTGAATTAAGCGAGTAGTTAATTCCTTGAAAAATAATTATGATCTTATAATCTCCAGACCTGATAAAGGAGCTGGTGTTGTTATTTTAGATCGGGCAGATTATGTGACTAAGATGTCTTTGATTTTGGAAAATACTTTAAAATTTACAAAGCTAGGATCTGCTGATACATGTGATGGAACTGCCTCAGGTGAAGTAAAATTTCAGTAATTACTCCTGAAGTTGGTAAAAACTGGGGTGCTTCCACAAGAAATTTCCAATGAAATTCAACCGTCTGGGTCGATTCATCTCCGGTTGTATGGGCTTCCAAAAATCCACAAGGATGGGGTACCATTAAGACCAATTTTGAAAATGGTTGGTTTAGCCCAACAAGGTAGCCAAATGGCTCTCATCGCTTTTGAAACTAGTGTTGCAGCGCTTGAGTGGATTTTGCATAAAGGATTTATTTTCCTTTGTTGACCGTATTCAAAATTTGTCTTCTTCTGGCAAGTTCATGTGTTCTTTTGACGTCTGTTCCCTATATACTTGTGTCCCTCTTGTGGAAACTATTAATATTTGCTGCGATTTACTTTATCACAGTTCTTTGTCTCCACTGAGTATTCCTGAGTCTGTATTTGTGGAGTTGATGAAATTTGCCACGTCGTCTGTCGAATTCAGTTTTAATAATACCATGTTTCAACAGATTGACAGGGTTGCTATGCGTTCTCCTTTGGGTCTGGCACTTGCTAATACTTTTGTCGGCTTTCACGAAGAGAGAATACGTAGGAATGCACTTCGTCCTCAACTGTATTGTCGGTATGTTGATGATACTTTTTGTTTATTCAACAACAAAGTTGAGGCTGACCAGTTTCTTTCTTTTCTAAATGGTATCCATCCAGCACTGAGGTTCACTGCCGAGAAGGAATCCAATTTTCAATTGGCCTTCTTGGATGTATTAGTACATCGAACACCTACAATTTTTCTTACCTCGGTTTATAGGAAACCAACTTTTGTGGGGTTATATACACGTTGGGATTCCTTTTGTCCTACAAAACGTAAGATAAACATTATTAGAACCCTACTTCATAGGGCATTAATGATCTGTTCAGAGTCCTTCTTGGATGATGAAATCAATTTTATTAAGGAAACCTTATGTGGTTTAGGGTATCCCCCTGATACTGTTCATTCAGTCATCCGCAACAAGATTGAGGAGTTCAGAAAGGTCAAACTCTGTACTGTTAAAAAGTGCCCTGTTTATCTTAGATTGCCCTGGATTGGATCCAAGTGTGAAAGGATAATTAGACAGATTTCATCTAATGAGAAAGAAGGAAGAGAGAATCTACTAACTGGAGGATAATTGTTGAAATTGCAGGAAGATGGGTTGAAAAGTTGAGAAGAAAATTAAAAAGAAAATGGGTTGAAAAATCATTTCAAGCTAATTCTGAGGAGAATCAAACCTAAGATTAACTAGATGGAATTCAGTAAGATTCAGCTAAAACAAGCTGCAGACTTAGAATGGGATCCCAGTGTCATTTGATTATAACAAGTGGGAACAGTTAAAATCGCTGTATACAACAAATCCTATATAAACCAAATCGTTGTTACATATTTAGCCCAAGTTAATTCTCTATTCCAAAGGATGTTTGTTGAACTGTCTTCACTTCAAGTTTGCTTCATTAGCGATCTTCTCAGTCTCTGAAGTCAAACACACAATGTGGATGGTTGTGAACAAACAAATGCCAACAAAGTCTGGTGGAACCATACTACCATCACAATACCAGTGACAAAACAGTTCACACGCTAATGAGTGAAGAGTCAGCTAAATGGTAACCACGGTAGTCTGAAGGAACTTGAAGGCCAACTCAGAGGTTACATTATTGACCACCACTGTCTAGGGCCAACAACTGGGTAACTCTCTTTTTAAAAAAATTATATACCATGCATTAAACAGTTTCAGCCTCCAAAGAAGGCATGAAATTTATTAATTATTAAATCCAGATGGTGGCCACAAACCTTTTGCCTATATTGTATACTCAGTGTTGCAATTCTATTTTCTGTCGATCTATATTCATGCACATTTGTTGTTCTTTTGGGGTTTTTTCTTTTCTCTTATCTATGTAATAAAACAATGAGACATATAAATATGCACTGATAAAGAACATTTCATTAGCAACAATCCAATTTTTGTTGTAACTTTTGTAGGAGGCTCAGAAGGTAAAAGAAGAAGGGGAAATGGCATTGGCCAAAAGCAACAAGATGGATTTGGAATACAGTCAGCGTTGGAGGGATTTGATGACCCAAATGGATAATCTGACAGAGCAAGAGAAGCAGGCAGCGGCTGAGAGAATCACAATGGCTCAAGAGAGAGACCATTTGGAGACATTACGCAAAAGCCAGATGTGCTTCAACTGCCGGAATTCTCTCTCTGGAGGAATTGGTTCAGTAAATGGAAGAGTGCCCAAAATGACTGCCACTTTCACTTCAGTGAATAATGGATCTGCCTTTTGGGGAGGCTATCAGCCTGAGACTATTCCCGTTCAGGCAACAGAAGATTCCTCTCCTATTATTCAGGATACCCTCCATGCCATCCGTACTGACCAATGGCTAAGACAGCTCAAGAAACAATCCCTAAAGGTATGTTGTTTGTCCATTCTATAAAACCAGTGTAAGCAAACATGTTACCAATTACCAAATAAACTGAAAGAAGTGTATCAAATTGGGTTTTGAAGATATTTTATTTATAAAAAGACCATTTTATATTTCAACTGTCTTGTCTTCAAAACAAACCACTAAGATTTTCATGTCTCTAAACTGTTTTTTTTTTTTTTTAAATTTTTCCTATTGTGAATGTCTGCTCCTTTTGTGTATATATAAAAGTTACTTATTTCAACTTTGGTTTATTTTTTCATAAAACTAGACAGGTTCACCTATCATTCAGTTCATACTCCTCCCCGGTCTTTTGAACAGGATTAGGAGTTTATTCCTTGTTTCCTGCTTAGTATTGGGTTTCCAGTATTGTCAGTCTTCCCTTGCAACTTAGTGGCATTATCACCTTGCTTTTGTTAAATTGATAAAAAAAACAACTTTTAACTATACATTTTATGCAGTTTTTTGGCATCAGGGGAACTTTTTGAACTATGATTAAAAGTAAATAGAAATATAATATGAACCTCATTATAATATGATAGTTGGAAAATACTGAAAAAAATTCTAATTCATCAGCTTTTCTCTGTGCTAATTAGAGCATGCTAAATCAGGGGTTTTATTGTAATGAGTAAGTGAAAAACTGAAAAAAGAGTTGCAAAATATGGGTTACTTGCTTCATGACTGAATTAGTTATACTAGAAAGACTAAAAATTTCAGTTTTCCTGTTTAAATTATCTGATGAATCTTAATTCTTAAGTTGATGATTGAATAAGCTCATGGAAAGTTCTATCACAATAAAATATCCGTAGAAATTCTCCTATCACATTGTTAAATATTTGAGCTTAGCAACTTTAACAAGATATTGCAATAACAATTATAAATATGATTGCTTGTCGTTATTTTAAGAAGTGGATACAAATGAAAAGATTTCAAATTGACAACTTTTTCCATTTCACTGAAATGGCCATTAAACACTTTATAATCCTTTTACCACTGCCTACACCCAGTGGTGTAACCACGTTTAGAGGTCCAATCCTCAGGCTCTTAAGACGATGTTTTAACCACAAGCTAATTATGTGCTGGTCCAAGCTGGCTGTTGGTTGCTAGCCACTTCAATCCACTCCAACTCTTAGCATGTTGTTCTTGATCCCAGAGCAATGGAAGATCAAATGCTGTAGTAATCAAGGTACTGGTTTGAGCTATAGCAGGCACTATATTAAGGGAAGAAATATCTTCACAATGAAAGACTCATTGGGTTAATCTTCAATTGTTTTATATAGTTCTTGGTACAACAAAAATGAACTCTCCCTGGATCAATCTCTATAGTGACATTGTGCCTTGCTTAAAATTTGTGATTCAATGTTCTTCAGAATCAGAAGGTCTGGTGGCAGCTGACGTGGATTTCAGAGGCACTTGATGCAGGATTCACAGCACAAGTCTTTGAGCTCTCAAAGCTATCTGCTTATATGCACTTTGGCCCAAAACCGGCATAGAGCCAAAGGGCTCTGGGGATTTGATGATTCTTCAATTTTCATATTAATCCCAATAAGGCTTCTTTGTTCTCTATTTCTGCTTTTTTTAATCAACTTTCCAAATTTGGAGAATTATCCACCTTCTTAGGAGTAGTTAACAGGGATTGCTCCTCCCTTCAACTCCAACTTGCTTCACTTTACATCTTGTACTATCACTCCATAAAATTAAATTCTCCCTCTTTCCTTCTTTCTTCTCAGCTTTCAACCTCAGACTACTTCCCAGGGCAGCATAACTGTCTTTGTGACAATCTAATTTTTAAAACATGTGCGTGAAAGGGCATAGTTTTATTCTCGTCATTAATTTTACTTCTCTTGATTGTTCAAGGAAGAGATAAAATTATTTCTCAATTCCTGGACTTATCTTCTGTCTAGCAAAAATATAAACCAGATCACCTGCTCCTCAACAATAGGACCTGTTTTCATAACTCTGACCCTCAAAAAGGGTTTGTTCTTTATTTACATTTCCAAGCGAGAGACAAAATTATTTCTCCATTTGTTCTTATCTGCAAAAGCATAATCCAGATCTCTCTCTCTCTCTCCTGCCAGCGGTATTTGTTTGCCTAAATTCTCAAGGAAGAGATAAAATTATTTCTCAATTCGTAGTCTTATCTTTGTCCAGTGAAAATATAAACCAGATGGTTCCTTTCCACCAAGGAAAATGTCTCCACCCTCTCTCTTTCTCTCAGCTTATATTCCATTTTAGGCTTAACCCTTTCCAGCTCATAATTAACATTTAACCACTTCATGGCCTCAGTATCACACTTCTACCTTGCTTTCTTTATTTCTTTCTTTCATTTTCTCACATAAAATCAACTAATGTTTTTCCCCTCTTTCCACACACTCAAAACAGAATAGTAACATTATTTAGGAGACATTAAACAATTTTATCTTCCCTTATTTCATTCTTTCTAGCCAAATCCCTGTCTTACGAATATTTCGCTTAATAATAATTTTAAAATAATTCAGCAAACTGTTATTTTTATTTAATTTAATGTTAATTGAATTTTTGGTGATTACTTACTTGATTTCCGTTGTTTGATATTTCACAATATCAATTATTTTTAAAGTACTATTAAGAGAATTATTGTATTGAAAAATTGGTACTTTTATCGTGGTCACTATAATATTTTGGCCTTTTGGCTAAGATCAAAGTGTGGCATCTGTTCTTATTAGCGTAATCTGATTCTCTCTCTCCACTTCTACCTTCCCTTCTTTCTTTCATTTCCTGACTTAGACTAAGTAATATCTTTTCCCCTCTTTCCACACAATCAAAATGTGGAATAATCTATTATATGAGATATTGATAGGATGTAATGGTCTTGCTAACTAACAAAGGGAGGGACAAGTACAATTATAATAGGATATTTTTCACTAGAGCCAGAGGTTAGTGTTCAAACCTAGGTAAATAGCGACTATTTCATTGCTGATTTTTTTAGGTAAGCAGATTCTTTACTTGAAAGATTGGCATAACAATCTGCCTCACTTCTCTTTCTCTCCATTTACTTTTGTTCCATACAAAACCTGATAAATAATTGAAATAATGAGAACAACTGTAAAAGAGTGCAGGCTAAGAGGAATTATTACGGGAAATGTTTTGGAATTTTTTTCCTTTTTCTCAAGATATTTATGAATTCTTTGATATTTTCTTATTTTTTTTTCTTTTTGTAGGACAAAGAATTTCTTTTGGGAGAGAAAGTCTATTTGGCAACACTGGAAAATTCTCATTATCAACCTGTATAAAAATTTTATTTTATCATAAGTTCCTGCTACTGGTTAAATTGACTATTTTTACAACTAGGCTCCTTGGGCTTATTCTTTTTTTCCCTACAGATAATCATTTTTTAACATATCTGAATATATATTTACAATTTATCTAACTTATGTTTATATCATACACGAACAATATACTTTTTATGTAATAAAAGAATAAAAAACATTTTCATTGCTCATACTTTTTAATAAAAATTAAGATTTTATATTTATTACTCTCATCTATTTATGATTCACAGGACAACCGTGTAACAATTAGAAACTTGAAAATAAGAAAAATATTGCTTTGGTAAATCACTAGATTTTAGATTTAATATGCAATCAAGGAATGCTTTTTATACATTTTTCTGAATTATAATGTATTGCAGACCAAAGTCTTTGAGTATTGTACTGACAAAAGAGAGGTGGGTTGGGGAAAATCCAGAGCAGCTCATCATGGTGTTGGTCAACATTAGTAGAGAGTACAATCCTCACTCGATGCCCCATACTTGTGGTCTTGTGTCAAAAGTAAATTATGCTTTATAAATAACTATAGAAATGAATACTTTTATCCATTTATACAATATACAATAAGCAATTTCTTACTATTTACATTTGAACTATTGTCCTCGTCTTTGTTGTTATCACAACGTTTCTGTCATTGTGCCATCCAGCCTTCATCAGGTCTATATTGAAATGGGTAACCTACAGGGAATTTTGAACTGAACCTCGTAGATTAAATAAAGGGTTCAGTTCAGAATTCCCTGTAGGCAATAATGGCACCTCAAATTTCCAAGAACCGGTTCTATAAAGGTAACCTTTAGGAATCTATTCTGCTCATTTTCTTTTCAATCTGAGAATGGAAGCAAATCACTTTATATAGGTACCTCCACTGAATTTTTGATACCTGAGGTTTAAAATGAATTTTTAAAAACAAAAATGCATTCTTGAAGCTTTCTTTTTAGCTTTAATTGAAAGTTTAATGATTAAATTTAATATTTCTAGTAAACAAAATACTCTGGTGTATTTCAAATAAAAAGTATATTGATTGGAATCTTAACTTTTTGCTCGCTTTCAGAAATCGTTTAAATTTAGCCATTTTTGACACATGTGTCTCAGTTTTAAAAATCTTCCAAAAGTAAAATATACTTTTCTGAAACTTTATTTGAGAAATATTAGCTGATTTAAAGTATAATTAATCTGATTTGAAAAAATATTATTATTTACTAAGTTCAAAATAAAAGCGAAATGAATTTTTAAAACAAATAGTAGCATAATTAAGTGCTTGTCAACATCTTGTAAATCACTTGACGAGAAATGTTCTCTGTAAACTAATTTTAGGAATGTTGAATTTAAATCTACTATACTCATTGCTGATTATGTCATGTATGATCAACATACTCTTAAATGGGCATGTTACGTATACATAAAAAAAAATTTTTGGTGTAAATGACTTATTGAGCTTTCCAATTTTTGATTTGTAAATATAGTTTTCACTTAATAACAATATCATCTAACTATATTGAAGTAATGCAGAATTTTAAATAATTTATTATATAAATTATTACAATTAAAATTTTAAAAAATGGAAAAAAAATTGTAAAAATTCATTGTTCATTAAAAGAATTTTTTTTTCCTCAGACAATAGTGTCCTTAATAAATCTTATTTATAAAAGCAATTAAAAGCTTCTCTAATTAAATAATGTCATAGTTTTATTGCATTTTTTTATTTTACAATTTGGAGCAGATTTTTCAGGAAATGATTAGTAGTTTGAAAAAAAAAAAACTGATGATTTACATTCTCCAAGGAGTACTGCTTTTAACTAATAAAACAAATTTTAGGATTGAAATTTAATTTCTCAAAATGTCATGAAATTAAGTGGGGGGTAACATATGTAAAAAAAAAAAAAATTCAAAATATAATTTCATTCATTTGTGAATAAGTCCTGAAAGTTTCATTAAAATCTGACACTTATTAGATTTTTGCAAGAATTTCCAAATCAATGTGTTTTTTTATTGGAAAAAAAAGCACAAAAACACTAATAATAATTATTGTCAACCATGATGTAAAAAAAAAAAATTTTTAACCAAAATTTCAAACATGCTAGAAAGAATTAACAAAATTTAAAAAAAACAATGATAAAATATTTTGCTCTTTCCTCTTAATAATAACAAACATTTTAACAAAACTTTTTTAAAGTTTAGGGCCTTTTTTCATCATGCTATGCTGCTTTTCATCAAAAAAGTGGCGGTACCTAACTTTATAATATCAAAAAGAATTAAACCATTTTGATAATTTAATAAACATTTATTTATCAAGATTGAAATTCTGTTCTCATCATATTTCTGTTCAGAAGTATGAAGCTTTTTGACTCTAGTGCCATCAGCTGTGTTATGGTTTCTTAGCCACATTCAAACTGACCTATCAAATCTATAACTAGATTTCCCACATTTTGAACTTTAAGACAATTTCTTTTGTCAGAATAAATTATGTTCACTACAAAAAAAACCTTTTTCAGCCACTTCAGAACTTACAGCAATGGTATTAATTATATTTTTAGCTATTATATATCGGCTATTAATATATAAGATTATTTTTGGATAATCCAACAACCAGTTTGTTAAGCTTTTATAATTTTAAGAATCGGTCTGTGCAAACTGGTAGGATGACACCACTGACTGTAAGTTACCCATTTCAATATAGACCTGAAGAAGGCCAGAGGGCCCAATGGCTGAAACATGATATCAACAAAGATGGGGATAATAGTTCAAGCATAAATTGTGTAAATAATAATTCCTCATCCCAGAAATTCAGATAGAAAGCAATTTTTATTTTTTTAAACATTTTAAATTTACTCTATGAGTAAAAGTTTTTCTGCATTATATAAATTAGTCTGTTAGTACCTAGTATGCTGATTCCTTAAAATAAGTGTACTTCCTCTTTTTTTTTTTTCATACCTGATCTGCTACAGCAGATCAGGTATGAAAAAAAAGCAACTAATTCGTGTCTCTTGTTGAGACACAAATTAGTTGCTTATTACAGAGCAATTACATGTAAAATACAATTCATTGCTAACAAGTTCAGTCTTTAGTTAGTTCAACTTTTGCAGTTGGAAAATAGTAAAATGAGTCTGGTTGTTTGTCTTACTGATAGTTTTCATCTAAGGTACGTCTAAGGCTTCACAGATCCTGTTCCCTCCTAGTATTTTCTTCATTACCAATGTGATCAGACAGACTTCAGTTTAAATGGAGCGAATGGCATATAAAAACCCCATTCTCAAACAATATAATTTCATGAGGAACATGCAAAAAAAAAAAATCAGTAACTCAATATATCTACCATCAAACATTTCTTTTTCAATTTCAGATAGGCCAAGAACTTTGATCTTAACTGTGGTGAGAATTTTAGGTGGTTTAAATCAACTAACAAGACATGTAGAATTAAGTTTTTAATTTAACAAAAACCTAAATGCGTTCTAAAAGAATTCTTTTTTTTTGTACTGTTCAATTATTGCTAGTTCTGTTTTTACTGGGCTTGATTCTGCACTACCCATGGGACAATAACTTTGAGCAGCATTTCTCACCTGGTGTGCCCAGGCACACGATGTACCCTAAAAGGTAGCCAGGTATTCCCCAAGTTAACAGAAGTGTAATTTATGAACTATTTTTATATTTAAAAAAAAAATCTTTATTTTTAAAATGATAGACACACCAATCATATGGCTTCCAAGTCTTTGCCATTTGATATTTTAAACTGGAGGCTAAATTCTTTAATCTTTAAGGAGTGGATAATCCTTTCCTTTTTGCCTTCCTCTAGTGATTTAATTTTATTATCAGCTTCTCTAAACAAAATAGCAGATTCTTCATAAATCCCTTTAAATTAAAATTGTATTGTTAATCTTCTTTGAAAATGCTAAACCAAAAATGACACCCATTAAAGCTTATTTTCTTCTTTGCCAACAGTCATCAAGCACAGGTTTCACACAAGCATACTTAAATATACAATGTAATATCTTAAAAATAAATGCTTATTGCAGGAGACACCTTTTATTATTTTTCTATTTTCAAGTTTTATGACTGATTTTTCCTTATTAGAATTTGAAGTACACCCCAGAATCTTAGTTATTTTACAAGTATGCCCTAAAATAAAAAGGTTGAGGAACACTGTCTTAGAGGATTGAAGATTGATTCATGAATTTTGTAGCATATTGTGAGTTCAATACTTGGGCCAGGTACTACAGAATCAGACTTGATGGAAACGGGGCAAGCAATAACTGAGTATTAATAATAATAATATATGATTAACGAATCCAATTAAAGTTGTGGTAACAGATATATTTTAAGAAATCAGCGCATATGCTAGCCTATGAAAATCTAAGCCAGCCAAGTATGAAGACAATATGGAAACCAGTAAAACAGAGAGCCAGAGAAAAACAACCATAACAAATAATTGTAATATGAGTTCTGGTAAGAAAACATTATTTGAGACATTAGGTTTATAAGTTCCAAAAATTCACTCACGAATGACCCCAAGGACAGTAGATAAAAGTGTTGATGGATCCAAAAATGACTTGACCCAAAGTGTTGTGAATTCAATACCTGGCCACAGCGGAGGTAACAAAAATTTGGAGCATTGAGTTAGCAAGAGGAATTTGCTAAAACTGAGATATCCAGAGGTATGGCACATGGAATTAGAACAATCTACCCCCGTGGACTAAATAAATGGCTTGGTTCAAAATTCCAACAAATATCACCTGAAGAAGGGCGAAGCATACACCGGCCGAAACGTCGTGAATGTGTCAATAAAGAGGACAACAGTCCGAACAATGTAAATAGTTACACTACCTCATCTCAGAAATATAGACAAATGGACATATTTTAGTTTTAAGTTTACGACTTCGGAACGATTTCCATAACTAAGGGAAGTAATTTTTTAAGAATGTTAAATTAGCATCCATTTAAGACTATAGTTACCTCCCTTTTAATATTACTAGTTACCTCTTAAAATGTTTCAGCAGTTAACATACAAACGTAAAATTTGTAAAAGTGAGGACGGACGGATGAATGGATGTTGAAGGCTGTTCATCCAAAATATTATAGCCTTTCCATTCAATTTTAGCATATTTCATATATATTAGCTTAATAAGAGGTTACTGTTAAACTGTTTAAGAAGAGTAACTTTTTAAATATAGTGGCATTTTTTCTCACAAGCATATGAAAAAATGTACATTAGAGAAGGTACTTACAGGTTATATACACGCACAACAGGTTTCCTATAAAGCAGGCAGATACAAATTTTTTTAAAATGTGAAGGGCTACATTAAATTAGTCACATGACAAGAAAAGATTTATAGACTAAATTACTGAAAAAGGATTTCTTAACATCTCAACAGTGTTGTAAACCAAGATTTGATTCAATTCTATTCTGGATGAAACCACTGAATAAGATTTTCATTATGAATGAGACACACTCATATATATATTATTTTTTATTATAGGATATTACATTCAAACACACAGATAAATGCTACACAAATACACTGATGTTTCGATGTGTATCAACACATTTCATCAGGCATTAGTAAATGACCGTTTAGTACAATTTACATTTTTTCACGTGAAAAAAGGAAGGATAAGAAAAAGAACATTGAGTTATCAAGAGGAATTAGCTAAAACTGAGATATCCAAATTCTTTGCTCTTTTTCTTTTCTTTTTCCTTTTATTCGTGTGAAAAAAATATACGTGGTTGAAATCCTAATAAATTGTACTAATCAGTCATTTACTAAGGCCTGATGTGTTGATACACAGTGAAACATCAGTGCATTTGTGTAGCGTTTATCTATATGTTTAAATGTAATATCCTATAATAAAGTATAATGTTCTACTACTGGATTGTATTGAGCCCTCTTTTAAATTTGAATAAAATTATGCTTCCACAGAATTGATTAGTTGTTGAATTTACTTTCATCAACCCCAAAAATTTACTATTTTGAAAACACCTAGATAGTAAAGAAGGAAGCTCATCAGAACAGTTACCATGAAACTAGTTATAGAAACGGTAAAAAGGTTGTTTTCCTCTATGACAATGCAAGGCCACATATAACAAGAATAACACAGAAAAAAATTTTGGAACTCCATTGGGTTGTTCTACTGCTAACCCCATCCCCCACTATATTCAGCTGACCTTGCACCAACCAATTATCATTGCAAAATGCTTTGACGAGACAAACTTTATAATGAAATCCGAGATTCGAGAGTTCTTCAAAAACCTTTCACATCAACGTCTGCTGATTTTTACCGAAATGTATCAAAGAGCAACAAGTCTTTGCAAAGAACGATGAATATATAATTGAATAAAATTTAATTCTTCCACTTTATCGATTGTTTTTATTTATCATGCAGATGAGGGAGCATTGTCCACATTAGTGGATCCCCTTCCAGGTAATTGACTAGCAGCATGAATGGCAGTTCTCACTCCAAATCTCCAAATGTATCTGTCATGAGGGCTGAGTGCAGAGAACTTCCACTCTCTGCGATCATGTTCTGTCAGACCCCTCCATGACATCTTGGGCCTCCCAGGCACTTGCTTTCCTTTAACCTGAAAGTCTTGGGCACACTTGATAGCACTGCTGGAATGCTCCACACGTCCATACCAGTGAA
>OZ038516.1:44367576-44447576 GCA_964036315.1 Acanthosepion esculentum | reverse complement strand
TGAAAAGGAAGGATCAGACAGAATGTGACCAACTGCTGATGACCCCAATGGAATAGGCAAAGCTCTACACAACCTCAATGGCCAAACTGGTGGAAGAGGTCAGCACCAGTCGGGCTGGCATAATCAAGGTGGACCTTGACAGACCAAGCATCTCACAGCCCGATGCAACAATGTTTGCCAGATCTTGCTTGTCTCAATCCCCTTTGAGCCATAAAGGATGTGCTTCTGGCCAAGGGTATGGGCTTCAGAGTTGTCAACCAAAATCAAATTCACTCTCTTTGATTCACAACCACCTCTGCCACCAGGAGAAAGAAAGGGAATAGGGAGAGATGATGACAATCCTGATATAAGCAAGTGCCAACAACCAATTTATATATATATTATTTATTAAGAATTGTATATTCGGGCAACAATCTCTTTTATACAAATTTCGCTAAAGACGACTGACACGGCAACTGCGACTGAGTTTTTTATTAAATTTTTCTTGCATTCATACAAGTGATTTCTTTTCTGGACATATCTAAATGATCTATAGACCTGAGTGCTTTCAGCCAATCTATTAGCCATGATCCAAACTGCATAGGACCAACACTATTTATGAATTTACATGCTTCTTATAGAACTGCATTCCTGATGAAAATAAATTCATGAATAATTATTACAGTGGACATACAACTACATGCATATCACGAAGACTTACTTTGCATTTCTCAGATCACAGTTCCATGAGGACCCATTTAAACATACATGGAGACCTGCCAACCTCTCTCTGCAACATACTTGTGGAAAATATGAACATAATAGACTCATCCATATGCAAAAAATAATTAAAAATAATGGAAGTGCAAATAATAAAAAAGAAGAAGCCAACTCTCAATAATATCAACTAGTTTTAGCCCATGAAAATTTCACAGTTTTCCCATTTTAATATTCTGAGGAGTTTTAATTCTTAAGTTAATGATTGGGTAAGCTCATAGTGAGGTCTACGACAGTAAAATATCTGTAGAAATTCCCCAATCACACCATTAAATATCTGAGCTTAACAACTTTAAGAAATTATTGCAAAATCAATCATACATATGAATGCTGGTTGTTATTTTAAAAAGTGGGTACAAATGAAAAGATCTGAAATTGAAAATGTTTTCATTTCACTGAAACAGCTGTTAAACACTTCTGTTTTCTCTTCTTTCTTTCTTTCTTTCTTACTGAAATCAGGTAATGACTTTTCCCCTCTTTCAAAATCAAAATGGAATAGTCCATTATTTATGAGGTATTGGCAGAAGATGTTAAATATTTTTTCTTTTTTTTTTCTCATTGAAACCAAGTAGTGTCTTATCCTCTCATTTCACACAATCAAAACAGAATAGTCCATTATTTAAGAGGTATTAGCCGGGTGTAATGGTTGTGCAAACTAACAAAGGGTGAAACAAGCACAATTATAATAGGATTATGAAGATGGCCATAACATGCTGACTGTATTTGGAAATTAAAAACATCCCCATCCCTATATATATATATATACATATAAAAAATAAATCTACATATTCAGTTAAACAAAATCATCCTTGATAATAGCTAATAGCTTAACCGAAAGCACATGGACCTACAGATCATTTGAATAGTTTTTACATACTCTATGTCCAGAAAATAAATTATTTGTATGAATGCAAGAAAAATTTAATACAAAACCTAATCATAGAGCCTTGTCAGTTACTTGCATATAGTATTATTTTTTTGTAATCATTTCACCCAAAGTAAAGCATTAAAACCTCTAAAATGCTAGAGGTTACTGAGAGTTAGAGAATATGAGAAAAAAATGCTATTAACAAGAGAGAACAATAAAAGAACAGGAATTAAGAAGACTGAAGATAATTACTGACATTGCATTTAAATTTTTGAAGATCAAAGTTGACTGGAAAGCCAGAAACCAGAAGGGAGTTCCACATGCAAGAAGTTTGATAGAAGAAACTGTTAGCATAACTTATGGTTACATTTAGTTATTTCAACTGTCAAATGATGAGACCTTGCTGCCAATCTAGTACTGCACTTAAATTCATAAAGTCTAGGTATATTATGGTGGTGGGCGAGACTGAATCTGAAATGCCAGGTCAGGGCCAATAACATTGCAGATTCTTTGGATTTTATCAAGAATCTCTAAATAGGAGCACCAGACCAGATGTGGCAGCAATATTCAAAGCCAGGGCAAATATTATCAGTATTATTACAGTTACTTAATTAATTTTTGCATTTGCTTGAAGCAAAAAAAAAAAACAATCTGGAAAATTCAATATATGTAAGTGGTCTTAGTGGTACCTGCCATAGGTATAGATACTTACCCAAACATTAAGTATAAAAAATAAAGACAACGAAGAAGAATGTAAATGAAGATCTTATTTCTTAGAAAGAGAACATGCAAACAAAATACAGAAATATGTTACATCCATTCTCTCTGACCCTGAAAAGGAAAGCTAGCAAATGTTTTATGCACAATTCCAGCATGTCATGTTGCAAGAAGTAATATTTTTATCCACATGTCAGGGAAGCATCCTCTCTTTGTCGTGTCAACCACAGAACTCTCCTCCGTACAGACTGGTACTTCACTCACTGGCTTTTAAGCATCATAGCCAAGTGCAGTGCATACAACTTAGTGAAGAGGAAGTAAAGATAACTCAACATGAAGGAAATTGAAAAAAGATTTTAATGAAATGCCAAAAGTAATATTTTGTTAAATTGTTATTTATTCTTTAACTAGTGTACTTGTGCTGTTAAAAATGACGGTGATTGTTGGAAAGTTTTAATGGTGAGATGCAATGAAACAAAAGTCTTGAAATAATGCATTGAGATTCAATAAAGCGGAGATAAAGAATTCACAACTAAAATAGATGCCAATGAACCATTTCATTAATCCATTCTTTTTTTAAATTTTTAGACATTCAATGGTGTCTATGATTCATTGATTACTCCTGGTACTATATAAATTGTTTTTTGCTCAATATCTTTTCATGTTAAAAATTGTATGTGTTTAAATTAACAGTGAAATGGAAATATCTCTTGGAAGAAAAAGATTAGCAACAGAATGACAAAAAGGGCAATGAAAAACCCTATTTAAAGACCAAATTGAAGCTGATCACTTAATAGACAAACATATCTGAGTGATTCACATAAAAGGCTTGAACAAATAAGACTGCAATCTAAGAAACATAGGAGTAAAGGAACATTATGGTTCATTTAACTCAAGGACTAATCTTGTCTAAAGGTTGATAAATATTTTATTTGCATAGATTATTAAAATAACTAAGGGAAGTAATCACTCATAAATTTATTAACTTAAGTTGATTTACCTCCCTTGAAACTAAAGATAGGACAGTAAGTATATAAATAAATACACATGGATAATTATTATATGGTTTGATTATTAGATTCAGTTTGTTTTCAAATGCAAGAAAAGTTATTTTCCTTGGCAGTATTATTTTTTTTATTTTATTAGAGGAATTATTATCAACTGTTATTATTAACTTGGGTACTATGATGTGTTATAATGGTTAGCAAGCATATCTTGCTAGATCAATTAAGACTGAGTAGTGTGTTGGGTGCTCCATACTTTCGAACTTGTGCCAAATCTAAATTATGCTTAGTAAATCACTATTATTATTAATTTTGCCTAATATTTATTTTAATCTTAAATTTTTTTAGTTCTGGCATGTTAATTTTACTCAGGTTGCCAATCCTGCACTGTCGACTCAGTACCATAGATTGATGACCCAAGTAAAGTTGTAATAGAATACACATGAAAAATAAGAAAAAAGTAATTTCTAATCAAAATCATTATTAATGGTAATTCTCCTTTTCAAAATCAAGCAGGTACAAAATTTCAACCATTGGAATAGTGTAGTTACTGGCAACAGGAAATGTGATATGGAAATCTGAAAGCAAATAAGAATAGCAAAAGATGTCTTCCAGAAACTAAACAAAGTATTAAGACAGATGAAAATATCATTAGAAACAAAGAAAAGAGTGTTGAACTATTATGTAATATCTACCATATTTGGCATATAAGACACACTTTTTTTATTAAAAATATATTTTAAAATTCCCCTGCATCTTATATGCCATATGTAGGTTTAAAATTCGCAATAGTTGGCCGAAATTAGCTACCTGGCAACTCCTATTAGCTTAGACTTTAGAGTAATTTTTATATACCTATTGTCATTATTTAAAAGGCTATTAGGCAGATTAAAAGCATTATCATTGATAATATTCATTATATTAATTTCATCACGTTTAATATTAGTACTTTGTTTCACTAAAATTATATGTAATAAATTCAAATTATATATTTGTAAGATATATTTGTTTCATTAATATTTTTCTTGTGATTTCTTCCAGTTGCATTAGTATAAATACAGTCGGAATTTTTATATCCTAATTATTCCACTTAGATGTTTACAAGACGCAGGTTGTACAGATCATATAAAGGAAAATTTTTGACTGAATTTTTATGGTAACTGTACTGTTTCACTCAATTGTAATAATTGCTTGATTTTTATTTTGTTTTCTTACGTTTGAATATAATAAATTTTTTATAGGCTTGTGTTCTTTTTTTCCTATTATTTTGTAATCATGGTTTGTTTAACCAAAATAATACCTCATAAATATAGTATAGGCTGTGCCATTTACTAATAATTTTATTAATTTTACTAATTACTAATTTTTTCTTGATTTGCCCTGCTGAAATTGGGGTGCATCTTATACACCTTCAAATACGGTAATCTTGTATATGGCAGTAAATGCTGGACAATTTATTACTTATTTATTTTCTGCAGGAACACTTATACAAAATATGCATTTCTGAAGTGCACCAAAACAAAAGAAAGTATACATTTACCGTTTCTCTCAGAAAAATTTGTAATAATCATAATATTAACTGTTTCTTTGTAAGGAAACATTCAACATTTCATTGACTGAGCAGCCAGTGTTACTTTTGTTTAAAATTTAAATGATCTTTCTCTTAAAACAATTTTTCAAAAAAATAGTTTTCTCAAGTCCAGTAACTATTATTGTTCTTTTCAATCTTGATGGCGGTTTCCATCCTAACCTTTTGTTTGAAGTTGTGTGGAATGTCAGCCTCTTGATCATGTCATTATTTTCTCTTCAAGTTACATGTAGTATTTATTTTAGTTGTTCCTGCTGATGAAAGCCTTCAAGTGATGTAGTTTCTATTATTTGATACAGTTCTTTGTGATTGTGCCACCAGTCTATAACATTTACAGAAAAGATTGTCCTCATTAAAACCTATAGGTTTCATTTGCTCAAACCCATTTTCAATACTGTTTTATTTAATATACATCACTGAATTAAGTTAATGTTGGGAAATAAATTCTGAAGAGCTAAGAAGAAGAAGAATACTACTACTACTACTTCTTCTTCTTCTTCTTCCAGTTTAAATTTATAAAAACATTATTTCCTCTTCAAATTACATGTGCTCTCCATTTTAGTTGTTGAAAGTCATCAAGTGATGTGGTTTCTGTTATTTGGTACAGCTCTTTGTTAGTGATTCTGTAGTACCAGTCCACGAGGCACAAAGAAGGATGAGTTAAAGGCTTCATTTGCTCTAAGCATCAATTAGAGAAACTGGTTGGATAGAAACCAATTAGATATTTCTGAATAGGTTTGGTATCATGCATGACATTCATATGAAAGTCACAACCCGATGAAGCTATTTAAGAAAATATTCAATGTTTAATTTCTTTATTTCTTATTCTAAATTTGTTATAACTGATCCATACACCAAAGTATTTGCAGCCACAAACAGAAATGTTTTTCAGTTTTCATCAGTTTAGTTTTCTTCTATAATAAAGTGCAACATTTCTTAAACTTCAGGTATGATATATAAAAAAAAAACAAGGGCTTACGATCATCTTCAAATATCAAGTCACTCCATTTTCACCACTAAAGGACTGAATTTTGACCAGTAGAGTGCTACCTTTATCTCGCATGATGCCTGTTATTATATGTAAATCCTCTCAACAGAGAACAGCAAAAACTGTTGCTATGCTTAATGTTTTTTTTTTAAAGACATTTTTAGTTAAAAATGTTTGTTTTTGAATTTTAAAACCTAAGCTACAGTAACTATCATATTGTAGCTATCTTTCTCCCAACACAGATTTGTTTCTAAAACATAGAAAGTGGGTATCATTGCAATAATGAGAAACAGTGCATACAATACTAATTTGGACTAATTAGTTGATGAGATGGTTCATACTATGACCAGTGGACATCTTTGGAGTGTCATGTTGTACTTGGCTGTCAGCACAACTAATTAAGCAAAAACAAAGAGATTCAATAAAAATAGATGAAACTATTGGCTTTTGTAGCTGAGTAACAGTAAGACAGGTTTCCCAAGAGATGACAGTTATTTGTTTGTTTTTGTTTTTTAATGAAAGCTTATTCCTTACTTCCCATCGACACCGTCAATGTCTATAGAATATTGAATTGATTAGTTGCAATAAAGATCAGCTGAAATTAAGATTAAAAATATATCACATCAGCATGTATGCTAGGCCAAAAAAATCTCCTGAGCCAACCAAGCATAGAAATGAATATAATATGGGAACCAGTAATAAGGAGTGCTAAAGAAAAGCAATGAACAACAATAAAAATTGCAATATGAGCACTGGTAAAAAATGTTTGCTGAGACATTAGGTTTTAAGTCCCAGAAGTTTATACACAGATGTCCATAAGGACACATGGCCCAGTGGATAAAGACATTGGTTAGATCTAGTGACTCGACCCAACGAGTTGTGAGTTCAGTGGTGAACCAAAAATTTGGAGGGAAATAACTGAGATATTTGGAAGATGCATGGCATGTGGAACTAGTACAATCTACCCCAGTGGACGAAATAAAGGGTTTGGTTCGAGATTCCAATCAGTGAAATGTGAATCTATCAATGTAGATGTGGATAAAAGTTCAAATAATGTAAATAAGAATATATGAGTTAAAAATAGATAACTGATAATGCTTCATTGAATAATTATAAAATTCATGATAATATTACCATATTATATTATACTAATATTACCATATTATATAATACCAGTATTATACTTGTGGCCTTGTTTAAACTTCCACAAATTTATTGTAAACTGAAAATTGATGAATGCCAATGTTGATGTATTTTACAAAACCTTGTTGAATGTTTAACCTGCATGCCTGCAAAAAAACGATGTATCAAAATGAGGTTATTTAACACTGCTATTACTGTATACAATTGTGACTCATTTGGCAATGTTTATTGTTTTAAAAAGTGATTTTATATTTACAAGATTATAAAAATATGTGAACCAACTATAATGAAATATTCAATATTTTTATAAAATAAAGTAGATCTATAATTGATCCCAATTCATCTTGTCTGAACATGGAAACTGCTAGACCTAATAATGTAGATCTGAGACTAATCCGAGATCATCTTGTCCAAACATGGAAATTACTAGAGTTAATGACATAGATCTATATCTGATCCCAATTCACCTAGTCTGAACACGGTAACTACTAGAATTAATAGCATAGATCTATAACTGATTCCAATTCATCTTGTATGAACATGGAAACTGCTAGACTTAATAACATAGATCTATAACTGATTTCAAATAATTTTGTCCAAACATGGAAATTACTAGAGTTAATAATGTAGATATTTATCTGATCCCAATACGTCTTGTCTGAACATGGAAACTACAAGAGTTGATAATGTAGATCTATAACTGATCCCAATCCATCTTGTCTGAACATGGCAAATACTAGAGTTAATTACATAGATCTGTAGTTGATCCCAGTTCATATTGTCCTAACATGGAAACTACTACACTTAATAACACAGATCTATATTTGATTCATCTAGTTTGACCATGGAAACTTCTAGACTTAATAAAGTAGATCTATATCTGATCTCAATTCATCTTGTCCAAACATGGAAACCACTAGAATTAATAACAAATATATATATAACTTAACCCAATTCACCTTGTCCAAACATGGAAACTAGTAGAGTTAATAATGTTGATGTATAACTTATCCCAATTCATCTTGTCCGAACATGAAAACTACTAGACTTAATAAATCGTTTACAAACTTTAGGAAAATATGTAGAATGATAAAATTTCAAGAGTGTTGGTTACATGAGTTTATGGTTATGGTAATGATATCAATCATTTCCTGATAAAATCTTTCTCTTAAAACAATATTTCTTTTATTTGAAGTAGTTTTGAATGCTAACATCTTAATCATGTCATTATTTTCTATTTGTGTTACATCTGCTATCCTTTTTAGTTGTTGCTGATATTGGTAGTCCTCAAGTGATATTGTAATACTTAATGAATTAATATTTTTTACTGAAAAGTTTATTCTATTAGAAAACTTTGTTTTGGCAATCTGATGCATGACAAGTGTGAGGAGAGTGTAGTATCACTCTTCATGATCTTGGGCGCCCAGGTTTAAATGTCTCACTAATGATGATGCATCCTTCACCTAGCTGGTGATTTGGAATACACTCTGGATTGACAAAAAGTCCCTCTCAGTAGGACTTGTTATTTCAGAGTGTGTCCATTGTATTGGACAAATCTGTCAGTATTATCTTATTTCAATAAAAATTTCAGCAATTATTTACTAAATTATCAAAAACTTTATGGAAATATATTTCAGGTTAGTTACATCTCCTTAACTTATTCCATGTTATCCATGTGATTTTTTTTATCTTTACTGTACTTCTAATGCTATAATAAAAACAAAAAAATTATTAATCAGGCAAAAAAATACGATTGGCATCAGTAGATTAATCAAAACTTTCAATAATTTTTGGTGTCAGGGGACATAATTCAGATTTTTATTTCTGATCTTCTATAGAATAAAAAATTCAAAGACTTGTAAAATTAAAAAATAGATAAAATTATTTTAATAAATCCTTGCACTCAAAAATGGCATTAAAGATTAGATTTTTTTTCATTTTTCAAAAATATGGCTTTATTTTATATCATGTTTACCAGCAATGACCAAGATTTGAAGGAGTTTGAAAATTGTACTATGAAAATAAATGCCAATTTTTCACTTTCAGATATACACTCCATTTTTTCTCAGTAGAAACAAAAAAAACTATTTTATTAAAATAAGGTATCAGTAACTCTCCGCAAAATAATCTTTTTGAGGATTCTTTTCCTGAGATTTTGTGCCATATTTTTATGGATTCATGGTTATATTAGATATTTTTTAATGATATAACATTTTGGGGGATTCACTAGCATGTATTAGCCATGAATTAAGTAAAGAGGAAGGAAAAACTGACCTAAAAATGCTTAAATAAAAATGAATAATATTCACTATAAATATCTTTAATTAGTGAATAAATGTTGAAAACTTCAAGGAAATTTGATAATTCCTAGATTATTAGTAAATTTTAAAAAATAAAGTATCATTTTTCTTTTTTTTTCTTTTTTAAGTAACGAAATTGCATGCACAAAATTTTGGAGTTATTTCTATTTTATATATTTATTTTTTAGCTGATTAAGCCATACTCATGTTAGCAGGAAAGTTGCTTAAAATTTACTTGCTTATTTAAAAAAAAATAGATAAATTGTATAACCCATTAATGCCCACCTTCAGTATCATAAAAAGTAGAATAAAACTCTTGAATTAATTATAGATTTCAACCTATTATCTAATGATACCTACTATCATATTTACTCTAATAAATTCATAAAAAAAGAAACATAGTATTACCTCTTAAAATAAAGATTTAAAGCAATTATTGAATCATTTCACACAAAGCAAGGTGATAATGCTAATAGAACAAAAGGGGTGACAGAGAGTGAAAGAGAATGAGAAAGATTTAATGAATAGAAATGATGAAAAGGAAAATAATGGAATGGGATTCAGATAGACAATGAGAATTAGTATCACATTTAAAATTTTTTCAAATTTTTGGTAGCAGGGAACAAGATATCATAAAGGAGTTCAACAAGTGAGAAGTACAAGAAAAAAAGCAATTACAATAGAAAATACGGTTGGATGTAAGTACTTAAACAGTAAAACAGTGAGAGCTAGTTGACACCCTAGTAGCACACGTCAGTTCATGCAGTTGAGACACCAAGGAGGAACGCTCATCAGACCAATCATCATGAATATATTTGTAGAAAGACAAAGGGAAGGTATGTCACATTGGTGAGAAAATGACTGGAGCCCACATAAATTCATGCAGTTGAGACACCAAAGAGGAACGCTCATCAGACCAATCATCATGAATATATTTGTTGAAAGACAGAGGGAAGCCATGTCACATTGGTGAGAAAATGACTGGAGCCCACTTAAATTCATGCAGTTGCGACACCAAGGAGTAATGCTCATCAGACCAAACATCATGAATATATTTGTAGAAAGACAGAGGGAAGCCATGTCACATTGGTGAGAAAATGACTGGAGCCCACTTAAATTCATGCAGTTGCGACACCAAGGAGGAATGCTCATCAGACCAAACATCATGAATATATTTGTAGAAAGACAGAGGGAAGCTATGTCACATTGGTGAGAAAATGACTGGAGCCCACTTAAATTCATGCAGTTGAGACACCAAGGAGGAACGCTCATCAGACCAATCATCATGAATATATTTGTTGAAAGACAAAGGGAAGCCATGTCACATTGGTGAGAAAATGACTGGAGCCCACTTAAATTCATGCAGTTGCGACACCAAGGAGGAATGCTCATCAGACCAAACATCATGAATATATTTGTAGAAAGACAGAGAGAAGCTATGTCACATTGGTGAGAAAATGACTGGAGCCCACTTAAATTCATGCAGTTGCGACACCAAGGAGGAATGCTCATCAGACCAATCATCATGAATATATTTGTTGAAAGACAGAGGGAAGCCATGTCACATTGGTGAGAAAATGACTGGAGCCCACTTAAATTCATGCAGTTGCGACACCAAGGAGGAACGCTCGTCAGACCATTCATCATGAATATATTTGTTGAAAGACAGAGGGAAGCCATGTCACATTGGTGAGAAAATGACTGGAGCCCACTTAAATTCATGCAGTTGCGACACCAAGGAGGAACGCTCGTCAGACCATTCATCATGAATATATTTGTTGAAAGACAGAGGGAAGCCATGTCACATTGGTGAGAAAATGACTGGAGCCCACTTAAATTCATGCAGTTGCGACACCAAGGAGTAATGCTCGTCAGACCATTCATCATGAATATATTTGTTGAAAGACAGAGGGAAGCCATGTCACATTGGTGAGAAAATGACTGGAGCCCACTTAAATTCATGCAGTTGCGACACCAAGGAGGAACGCTCGTCAGACCATTCATCATGAATATATTTGTTGAAAGACAGAGGGAAGCCATGTCACATTGGTGAGAAAATGACTGGAGCCCACTTAAATTCATGCAGTTGCGACACCAAGGAGGAACGCTCGTCAGACCATTCATCATGAATATATTTGTTGAAAGACAGAGGGAAGCCATGTCACATTGGTGAGAAAATGACTGGAGCCCACTTAAATTCATGCAGTTGCGACACCAAGGAGGAACGCTCGTCAGACCATTCATCATGAATATATTTGTTGAAAGACAGAGGGAAGCCATGTCACATTGGTGAGAAAATGACTGGAGCCCACTTAAATTCATGCAGTTGCGACACCAAGGAGTAATGCTCATCAGACCATTCATCATGAATATATTTGTTGAAAGACAGAGGGAAGCCATGTCACATTGGTGAGAAAATGACTGGAGCCCACTTAAATTCATGCAGTTGCGACACCAAGGAGGAACGCTCGTCAGACCATTCATCATGAATATATTTGTTGAAAGACAGAGGGAAGCCATGTCACATTGGTGAGAAAATGACTGGAGCCCACTTAAATTCATGCAGTTGCGACACCAAGGAGGAACGCTCGTCAGACCATTCATCATGAATATATTTGTTGAAAGACAGAGGGAAGCCATGTCACATTGGTGAGAAAATGACTGGAGCCCACTTAAATTCATGCAGTTGAGACACCAAGGAGGAATGCTCATCAGACCAATCATCATGAATATATTTGTAGAAAGACAGAGGGAAGCTATGTCACATTGGTGAGAAAATGACTGGAGCCCACTTAAATTCATGCAGTTGCGACACCAAGGAGTAATGCTCATCAGACCATTCATCATGAATATATTTGTTGAAAGACAGAGGGAAGCCATGTCACATTGGTGAGAAAATGACTGGAGCCCACTTAAATTCATGCAGTTGCGACACCAAGGAGGAACGCTCGTCAGACCATTCATCATGAATATATTTGTTGAAAGACAGAGGGAAGCCATGTCACATTGGTGAGAAAATGACTGGAGCCCACTTAAATTCATGCAGTTGCGACACCAAGGAGGAACGCTCGTCAGACCATTCATCATGAATATATTTGTTGAAAGACAGAGGGAAGCCATGTCACATTGGTGAGAAAATGACTGGAGCCCACTTAAATTCATGCAGTTGCGACACCAAGGAGGAACGCTCGTCAGACCATTCATCATGAATATATTTGTAGAAAGACAGAGGGAAGCCATGTCACATTGGTGAGAAAATGACTGGAGCCCACTTAAATTCATGCAGTTGAGACACCAAGGAGGAATGCTCATCAGACCAATCATCATGAATATATTTGTAGAAAGACAGAGGGAAGCTATGTCACATTGGTGAGAAAAAAGACTGGAGCCCACTTAAATTCATGCAGTTGCGACACCAAGGAGGAACGCTCGTCAGACCATTCATCATGAATATATTTGTTGAAAGACAGAGGGAAGCCATGTCACATTGGTGAGAAAATGACTGGAGCCCACTTAAATTCATGCAGTTGCGACACCAAGGTGGAACGCTCGTCAGACCATTCATCATGAATATATTTGTTAAAAGACAGAGGGAAGCTATGTCACATTGGTGAGAAAATGACTGGAGCCCACTTAAATTCATGCAGTTGAGACACCAAGGAGGAACGCTCATCAGACCAATCATCATGAATATATTTGTTGAAAGACAGAGGGAAGCTATGTCACATTGGTGAGAAAATGACTGGAGCCCACTTAAATTCATGCAGTTGCGACACCAAGGAGGAATGCTCATCAGACCAATCATCATGAATATATTTGTAGAAAGACAGAGGGAAGCTATGTCACATTGGTGAGAAAATGACTGGAGCCCACTTAAATTCATGCAGTTGCGACACCAAGGAGGAACGCTCGTCAGACCAAACATCATGAATATATTTGTTGAAAGACAGAGGGAAGCCGTGTCACATTGGTGAGAAAATGACTCGAGCACACTTAAATTCAATCACTTGAGACACCAAGGAGGAACGCTCATCAGACTAATCATCATGAATATATTTGTAAAAAAAGGCAGGGTCAAGGTATGTCACTTTGGTGAAAAAATGACTCGAGCACACTTAAATTCATGCAGTTGAGAAACCAAACTGCTTTAGATATATTTGCTTATTTAAAATAAATAATTCAGTATCATATAAATGAAATTTCAACTCTTGTCTTAATTATAGATTTTTATCTATTGCCTATTAATACCTACCAATGCATATTTTGCAACTGTAGGTATTACTTTTTTAATAATACAAGTACCTCATTGTGTTCTAATAGATATTGTTATAGAAACTAGGTAATAATAGTCATGGCAACATCTCTTTACTTCTCACCCCCTAGCCACACTGTTATTTTCAGCTGAAATTGCCAAGGCAGGAAACAGAAGAAGATATCTACCAACAAGTGTTGAGCTCTGTGGTCGTAAGTGGAAACAAAACAAAGGAGACCAACAGAATAAACGTACATTTCTCAGCACGGATTGCAAGCTAACGTAGCATCGCATTATGACTGTACTGAATTTCATCCTCACTAAGTGCTCCATATATGTTTCCTTTGTGCTAGATAAATCACATAATAGTAAATAAAAAAACAGACTGGCAGAAAGAAGTTAACACATTGTGCTTGATTAGTTGATCCAATTAATCTTTAGATAAATATAGACGCACTTTATGAAAGGATGTTGAAGGTAATCAATAAATTTTCTATGAAGTTGCATGTTGCTGTCCCTTCACTCGAGTACCACCTTTGTTTGTAACCTTCTTTAAAGATACAACAAAAATAATGTAACCCAGGAAATAATGATATATTTATTTTTGTAAAATAAAATTAATTTCCATATAATAATATATAATAAAAATAATTTTAATAAAGCTAAAGTATCCTTATTTTATGCAATAATTAGTAATCTTTTGTTTCTTTTTCTATTTCAATATTAATATGTTTCTATTTCCAGTTTTTGTAGCAAACACATTTGTATGTGCAGGTAGTATAATAGATATCAACAAGAAAATATGGAATTGGAGAGCCAAGTTCAAATTCCAGGCTAGTCTCTTGCATTCCCTTTCCCTTGGAAAAGGCATGAATCCACCTCTTCACCCTCCAGTTAAACTTTTTTTTAAAATCAATTCACCCCAAGCTAGGTAACAAAGCCAATAAGATGCAAAGTATTACTGGGTGTGAAAGAGATTGAGAATACTTTAGAAGGAAGCAGAAACCCAACCCTAAACAGAAAACAAGGGATAAACTTCTATTCCTGTTCAAAAGACTGATGACGAGTGTAAACTAGATGAGAGATGACCCGATCTACTCCTATTAAATATGTGTTAAATAATAGAGTAGACTCGTCACTCTAGCCTTTGGTAGCAATCAGTCTAAGAGAAGAAAAACTCTGAATTCCAAATGGTGGAAAAGGCAATGGGAAACTACTCCGCTATCTTTCCCAAGAATGCATTCATAGATAATAAAGAAAAAGAATCTGAGGAGAGTCATGATAACTCTTATCCTGAAGGGACATAGAATTAACGCCTCCCCCCAAAAAAAATCATGGACAAAAATCAGATCATTATTATCAGGGTGATTATGAATGTACATACCACATTCTTCAATTACAAATTGGACTGGAAATTTCTTTATTCTTCTAGTTAGAGTGCTTAACAGGATTGTTCTAACAAAAATCTTGCTATGATGTGCCATTTTTGCTATGTTATTGTAATAAACAAATACATCAGAAATCAGCTCATTATAATATAGATGTATATTAATATGAGAGAGAAAGAGGGATAAATTGCAATGGACAGAAAAATTCATGCATACATAAATTTAGAGATATGAAGAGACTGAAATCAATTAATTGATTGACTGATCAAGCAAAATATAATTATTGATGTTGTCTCAGTAATCCAGTATCATCATCAATGTTATTAATATCTTTTTTTTTGTTTAACCAAACCAATTCTTATATAGTAATAGTTTATTCCTTTTTGCCTTGTTGCTATGTTGGAATGCTTACAAACTGAACTAAATATCACTCATACAGCGAGTGTCATATTCTGCATGGCTGCTTTTTGCCTGTTGCCAAGGCTACATAATTTGCTCAATAAATGCAACTGGTGGCAGTTCATTTTGTGGCATTCATAATTCCACAGATGTGCTACTCTCAGTTCTTCCTTTATATCTTTATATTTGATATTTACCAAGTTTAATTTGAGTAAGATCTCAGTGTGGTATCATACAAGCTGGTAATGAAGACTATTAGAAGTGAGTTTGATCTTAACTGGCTGCCTCATACTTGTAACCATGTACTAAATCTAAATTGTTCTTAATAAATAACTAAGTTTAACTTAGTATGGTACAAAGTCAAATTAAAGAAAGTTGATTAAGGAAGATTCCGTTATTCTGTGTCAGTCTACCTACTTCCCTTGAAAATCAGCATTTAAAATTCTGGTTATTTCTCTGGTTTCAGATACTGACCTCTGGCACTGGTGGGAAATATGAAAATATTTCAGTTGTGGTATAGACTCTGATTCCATATTTATTTTCTTTTTACTCTTGACATTTTTTATTATATTATTTTCCTTAAATATTTTTTTTCTTTCTTTCTTTCTTTCTTCATTTTCATACTCTTTTGCTCTTTTTCTTTTTCTTTGATGATACTTCTTTTATAAATTTTCCCTTTCTTTCTTTCTTCATTTTCATACTCTTTTGCTCTTTTTCTTTGATGATACTTCTTTTATAAATTTTCCCTTTCTTTCTTTCTTCATTTTCATACTCTTTTGCTCTTTTTCTTTTTCTTTGATGATACTTCTTTTATAAATTTTCCCTTTCTTTCTTTCTTCATTTTCATACTCTTTTGCTCTTTTTCTTTTTCTTTGATGATACTTCATTTATAAATTTTCCCTTTCTTTCTTTCTTTCTTTCTTTCTTTCTAGTATTTTTTCTTTTCTTTTTGAATATTCTTTTCTCCTTTTCTTTGTATTTTATTTTCTTTGCTTCTGCTATTTATACTTGTTTTCCTTAACTATTATTTTCTCTCTCTCAATTTTCCATTGTTTTCCTTTTACTTACTTTTTTCTTTCTTTCCTTCTTTCTTTAGTTGCTTTTCGCTCGTCTGTTTTTAACAAGATTTTCTTAAATAATGTTTTCTTTCTGTTAATTTCCCATTGTATTTTTTCTTTCATTCATTCATTCTTTTTGTCCTTTTCCCCCCTCTTCTATTTTTAACGTTTTCTTTAAATATTAGTTTCCAATATTTTTCTTTCTTTTTGATACACTTTTCTTCATTTTTATCATGTTTTCTTTGAAAATATTTCTCCTTTTAATAATTTCCCCTTTCTTTCTTTCTTTCTTTCTTTCTAGTATTTTTCTTTCTTTTTTTTTGCCATATTTTCTTTGACTATTCTTTTCTCTCTTTCTTTGTATTTTACTTTCTTTTCCTACGCTTTTTTAATTACTCTCCTTAAATATAATTTTCTGTCTCTCAATTTCCTATTGTTTTTTCACTTTCTTTCTTTTTGTCCTTTTTACCTATTCTATTTTAAAATGGTTTACTTAAATTAAATATTAATTTCCATTGTTTTCTTTCCTCTTCTTTTTTTCATGAGTTTTTTTAAATTGCTTTCTTTTTACCCTTTTGTCGTGCTTTCTTTCATTTGTATTGCCTTTGATCTTTTTTCTTTATTTTTCTTCCTCACTTTCCTCTCTTTACTTCTCTTGCTTCTTCCTTTTTTTTCTTCACTTTTTAATTTATTATTTTCTTTACCTAATTATTCCATTGTATCTAATTTTCACAAGAGTTGTCCAAGACCATTAGCACAGCGCAACACCACTGCCTACTACTTCACTTAACAGCTATTTAAATACCAACATTTTTTTCTAATGTATTATGTAGCTTCCCTGTGACTTTTCTATAAATATTTTCATGGTAATTGTTTTGATGAACTTTCCTCTTTGATACCTAGACTTTATGAAGTTAGTCACAGTACTCGTTTGGCAGCTAGGTCTCATCATTTTGCAGTTGAAATGCCTCAATGTAACTGTAAGTTCTAACCTAACAGATTATTCTCTTGCACTTCTCACTTATTGAACTCTCTTCTGGCCTCTTGCTTTCTAGTCAATTTGTTATCATCACTTAATTGTCTTCCATCTGTGGGATGAGGAGTTTTTATTTTCATTATTTAAATTTCGACTAATATCCTCATCTTTGATGTTATTATCACTTGATTGCCTTCCATCTGTAGGATGAGGAGTTTTCATTTTCATTATTTAAAGTTGATCTAATATCCTCATCTTTGATGTTATTATCACTTGATTGCCTTCCATCTGTGGGATGAGGAGTTTTCATTTTCATTATTTAAAGTTGATCTAATATCCTCATCTTTGATGTTATTATCATTTGATTGCCTTCCATCTGTGGGATGAGGAGTTTTTATTTTCATTATTTAAATTTCAACTAATATCCTCATCTTGATGTTATTATCACTTGATTGCCTTCCATCTGTGGGATGAGGCGTTTTCATTTTTATTATTTAAATTTCGACTAATATCCTCATTTTTGCTGTTATTATCTCTTGATTGACTTGGTCAACAGCACAGTATAGTTGGGTCAGTTGAACATCATCTATGAGAAAAAGAGCACCATGACGCAATACACACTGCAAGAAACATAGAAATCGCATGCTGTACTCCATGGCATTTGCACTGGAAGCTCCAATGCAAACATTTCAGGGTACTTGGGTGTCAATCTGAAGACAGTGCAGAGGATTCAGAAAGAGTTGGATGAGTCTAATGGTGATTACGAAGCTACAGCAGTTCAGAAAACTCACTCTGTTTTGATAAGAAAAGAACTCACATATTTGTTGGTGAGAGCCTCAGACTCAACACAGAGGCCTACATCAAGTGCCTTGAGGGGTAGTACTGCCCTGGGTCAAGAAGGTATCTTCTAGAAGACCCTATGTCTGGTAACAGGACTCTGTGCCATGCCACACAAGCAGGAGAACTCAGTCATGGCTGTCAGACAATTTCTGCAATGACATCACCCCTTACATCTTACCACCTAACTCCCCAGGCTGCAATCTCCTTGATTTTTATATGTGTGGGGTACAGTTGAGCAAGACCAACAAAACTCCTTGTAAGACCAAAGATGAACTCAAGGCAAGGATTATGGCAGCATTCACAAACTTAAACAAGGAGAGCGTGCAGAAGAGTTGCAGGTGATTCTGAAGTTGTCTGGGAGCTGTGGTTGAAACCAATGCCGATTTTATTAACTAAATTTACTCTTTATTATTTCAAGATATTTTTGTGTAGTTTTGGTAAATATATCTGTTTAAATTCGATTATTATTTTCATTTTTGTGTAATTTAGATGACAATTTATCCATCACACCCTGTAGATGTTTATCCTCTAGTTGGCACTGTCTTTGTTGAAAGAGTGTTATTAAATTACTAAACAAGAACAAACATGATATGTATGGGATTAGTAATATTTTAATTTACAGTAAAGTTCATCCTTTACAAGGTCACTTGCCATAGAGGGTTATATAAGGAGGTCATTTCTGCATATAGGAGGGGAAGATAACAGTTAAACCTAGTCTTAAGCAGGTTAAGATTGTAGTGATTGGGAAAGCATTCTGTTGGGAGTTGGTTCCACAGAACAGTTGTTCTCAGGAAAAAGCTGTTCAAGTGGAACTTCTCATCTTGGAATATAGAGAGAATGTGGGTGGTTTACCACTAGGTAAGTGTCATAGCTTGTCCTTGTCATGAAGGTTTGACTTGGTGGGACCAAGAAATGTAGTTTGTCCAAGCACTTTATGTGGAAGTAGCAATAGAGCAGAGAGAAGCTTACCACATTCTGCCTGTGGAAGAGTGGTAGAATAATTTGTCACCCACAAGTGCTCGGAAACACTTTTGGACTCAAGGCTGGAGAGTGAGGTTTGGGCAGCTCCTGCCCATATATAACAACAGTACTCCATTTTTGGCCTGGTCTAGCTTTTGTAAAGGAAGAGGATAGCAGGAGTCAGGTACTTACTCGAGCAGTACAGGGAACCGAACATTCTGCCTGCATCCTTAACAATGGATCATATGTATGAGTTCCACTTGATGCCGGGTGTGAGTTTCAGGCCCAGTAGTCTTTCATGGCACAGTGCTACTTTGAGGGGACATCCGTTCATCCTGATTGGTGGTAGTTCAGGGTTGGATTGGTGATGATGGAATGTAACTAGCTTGGACCTTAACTGTATTAAATACAGAGTTAAATATTTGGGCCAGGTTTTTAAGAATTTGATTACAGAACAAAGAAAAGAGTACTGAACTGCTATGTAATATCAATCTTTCTATATGGCAGTGAATGCTGGACAATCTCCTCGCAGATGAAAAGATGTATGGCAGCAACAGAAATGTGGTTCTTCAGAAAGATTCTGAGAGTACCATGGATGGAGCACATAAGCAACAAAGAAGTCTTAAGGAAAATGGAAAGAAAACCGGCACTTATAGAACCAGAAAGAGATATCTGAAATTTCTTGGACCATAATGAGGAAGAGGGTTTGAGGAATTTGACACTCACAGGGTATATCAAGGGCCTCCTACCTGATGATCTTGTGTGAAAGAATGGCTATAAGGGATAGGAGGTCGTGGAGAGCCATGATAACCCATAATAAAGAGGCATGGCACATAAAAAAGAAGAAGAAAAAAAAAGAAGAAAAAGAAGAAGAATCAAGATCATTAATGATCAAATTACATAAATTAATTCAGATCAATCTGGAAATTTGACAAGGCATCATCTTTTTGGAAGTTGTTTCATCTGTGGTCAGCCTTTGGGTACACCTCTTAGATGCAACCCTTGAAACTGTGGTGGAAGTGAAAAGGAGAAAAGTGTCATACATGGTACATTCTTGCATTGAAATACTTCCTGCACAAGTGAGGGTAAACCTGGTCTTGTGCAGAATTGCATTACCTCATGGTGTGAGTAATGATAAAGTTTTAAAGAAAATAGGAACTTCTGTCTATATTTCTGAGATGAAGTAACATAACTATTTGCACTATTTACATTGACTGTTGTCCTTATCTTTATTGCCATATTCAAGACGTTTTGGCTGCTGTATGCTCGGGCCTTCTTCAGGATTTCTCTATATTTCTGAGAAGAGGTATTGTAACTATTTACGCTGTTTACATTGTTTGGACTGTTGTCCTCATCTTTATTGCTATATTCATGTTTTGGCCCTTGTATGCTTGGGCCTTTTTCAGGACCTCTCTATATTTCTGAGATGAGGTATTGTAGCTATTTACACTATTTACATTGTTTAGACTGTTGTCCTCATTTTTATTGCCATATTTACGATGTTTTGGCCATTGTACGCTCAGGCCTTCTTCTGGATCTCTCTATATTTCTGAGAAGAGGTATTGTAGCTATTTACACTATTTACATGTTTCAGAGTGTTGACCTCATTTTTATTGTCATATTCACGATGTTTCAACCATTGTACGCTTGGGCCTTCTTCAGGAACTCTTTATGTTTCTGAGAAGAGTTATTGTAACTATTTACACTATTTACATTGTTTAGACTGTTGTCCTCATCTTTATTGCCATATTTACAATGTTTCGGCCATTGTACGCTCAGGCCTTCTTCATGATCTCTCTATATTTTTGAGAAGAGGTATTGTAGCTATTTACACTATTTATATTATTCAGACTATTGCCCTCATTTTTATTATCATATTCATGTTTCGGTTATCGTACGCTTGGGCTTTCTTCAGGATCTCTCTATATTTCTGCGATGAAAGATTGTAACTATTTACACTGTTTACATTGTTTGGACTGTTGTCCTCATCTTTATGTCATATTCACAAAATTTCCGCCGTTGTACATTCCAGCCTTCTTCAGGTGATATACATTGGTCCTTCAAACCGAACCCTTTATTTAGTCCACTGGGGTAGATTGTTCTCATTCTACATGCCATGAAAAAGAATGAAAATATAATCTATTCCACTAATCCAGAATGTATATATCTGTTTATTCTTAATTTAAAAGATAACAATAGTTTGAACAATGCATCATTTTTTTGGAAGATGCATGAGGACAACAGTTCAAACAATGTAAATAGTGGAAATGAAATAGGAACTATAAGGAAATTGATGCTAATAATCAGAAAGAGCTGAAATTTCTGGAACACATGATGAGGAAAGAAGACCTAGAGAATTTAACACTCTCAGTACATACCAAAGGCAAGAAAAATACAAACAGAAAGTAATCTACTTAATGAGTTTGAGTGAACAGATAACAAATCAAAGAAAAAGAAGGATGGTAAAGGGTCAAAAGTTATTTAGAGCAGTAAAACACAGGAAGTTGTGGAGAGCCATGATTGTCTCTGTCCTTAAAGAAGATGCTGATACTTTAGCTAGCTACTCTGCTTATTCAGATGATTTCTCCAGGCTTGTAAGGTGACCCTGGGTGCTCATAATAATTGAAATGCCTGAATAATAACAAGGCATCATTCATCTTGCTTATAATCCAAAATGAGTTCTGGGTTGGCAAAAATTATTTTTCTGCATGACTGGCTGTTTCACAAGAACACATTAATTGCAAAAATTTGGAAGAAACATGCCTCCTTTCACACGGTGTATCATCAGTGGAAGTAACTTTGCAGTGAAGCAGTTGACCTTTCTTTACTCAGGTGGACTGGGATGTAGAACTGTACTAGTTCATGGCCTACATCCAACTCACTGTGATGACCATGTGCCAGTCAATGGCATCAAACTGCCAGCTAAACTGTGAGAGTAGTTTGAAGGGTTTCTTGATCTGACTGGTGAAAGGGAATGCCTCACCCCAATTCACCTGAGACAAGCAGTCATCAACCAGTTGCCACAGTGTTTTGGTGTCAATCAATCAGCAACAGACCAGAAAACAAGCCTCTCTGTAATTGTAGAACCAGAAGTAGCTGCTCAGTTGGAGGTATCTGTAATTCAGAATATGTGTTATACAAAACTACCATTTTTCCAAAAGAAAATATCAATGATAAAAAAGTATACATAGGGATATCCGCTGGGAGTTGGAAACAGATTTTACAGTCATCGGCATTCCTTCTCCAATGCTTATTTAAGATACTGAACTGCTCTATCCAAACATTATTGGAAACTTAAAGATAGAGGCTTCACCCCACAAATTAAATGGGATATCATTTGTCAGTCTCAGACTCCCAACAACTTCCGGGTCAGATGCAATCTATGCATACAGGGGAAAATTATAATGATTAAGTATAAAAATGCTGACGAATTATTGAATCAAAGGAACAAACTTATTTTCAAGTGTAGACACAAGAGCAGATTTAAAATTCCCTAAAAACATTGATTTTGGAAAATATACACCTGAAGTATTGATTCTTTTTTATATGGGTATTAACATGGATGGGTACATGTATTCACATTTTTGTATATGATCATTTATGTGATTTTCTTGCTACATCAGTTATAATTTTAAATTATTAATTATTTTTATATTAATTTTTGGTAATATTATCTTTATTATTATTATTTTTATTCATCTCTCTCTCTTGTTCTCTCTCTATGTATATTTTTTATTTATTTTTTAAGTTATTCTTTAAATTTGTTCTTTATTTATCTCTTGATTTATTTAATTAATTTTTATATTATTTAAATTTTTTATTTAACTTATTTTATTTTATTGATGTCAAATATTATATTATTACTATTATTATTATTATTATTATTAATTTGAAATTGTGATGATTATAATGTGATGATGATTTTTTGCTGTCTGAAATGATATGACTATTAGACATATTACTGTATCTATTTTAAGTCTCATCATCCCCTTCCCTTATCCTGTATATAAACTTGTTCAGCCCTTAAAGAAAAATGTATTTCTAGGTTAACCTATCAGCTCATATTTAATTCTTCCTTCTTTCCTTTTTTTCCTTTCTCTCCCTCCCTCTCTTCTCCTCACCTGTAACCTCTTCTCTCTCTCTCTCTTTCTCTATCCCCCATCAACAATTTTTTTTTTTTAAATCTTATATTGAAATTTTTCTTTTTCTTTCTTCCTCTTTTAATATAAATTTTTTTCCTTTTCCTTTTTCTTTCTTTTTTCCTCTCCCTTTTCCTTTTGTCTGGATAAATTGATTTCATTTCTAAAAAAAGCTTTGGTCTAAAGAGATGAATATTTGAATATCTTCATGAAATAAATTATGAATGAAATGGCTTTTTAAGGATTGTATTTGTATATATATATATATATATATATATATATATATATATATATATATATTAGGTATGATTCCCCCTGTACATGGCCTAGGGGACACTTGAGGTAAAGAGTTACAGAGTCACAGTTTATATGGATAGGTGGGACACTGTTAAAACTAGACTTGAACAGCTTAAGATTGTAGTGATCAGGGAAACATTCTTCATATATATCTCAGCCTATTCAAATTTATCTATCTTAGTCTATTATATCTATGTCTTTTCATATCTCTCTCTTTCTCTGTATATATATTTATCTGTCTCATTATGTCTCTTTCTATGTCTATTCATATTTATTTATCTGTCTATCTATCTCTCAGTCGCTTCATATCTATCTATCTATCTATCTATCTATCTATCTCTCAGTCTCTTCATATCTATCTATCTATCTATCTATCTATCTATCTATCTATCTATCTATCTATATATCTCTCAGTCTCTTCATATCTATCTATCTATCTATCTATCTATCTATCTATCTATCTCTCAGTCTCTTCATATCTATCTATCTATCTATCTATCTATCTATCTATCTATCTCTCAGTCTCTTCATATCTATCTATCTATCTATCTATCTATCTATCTGGTATGAATCCTCCACTTCTCCCGCCCTCCAGCTATAGTTTAATTAGTCCAAGCCATGAAGTTTAGCGCTGGCAGAACCAAGGAATGCAGTTTGTTCAAGCACTTTCCATGGAAGTAGTGATAGAGCAGTGAGAGGCTTGCCACATCCCATCTGTGAGAGAAACAGCCCTTGGGTTGTATAATAAGATATAACAGAACCAAATAAGTAATTGCAAATATTTATAATAAAAACAGATCAAGTGAAATTCAGTATCAGTAAATCATTATTATTGCCAAAAATATTTTACAATCTAAAAATATTTACCGGCTTTAATTGTTTTTTTTGCAATGATGTTCACTGTACAAGGCCTAAGAGCCACTCGAGGTAGAGGGTTACAGAGTAAGAGACACCACTCCAAGCAAGGTGACAATGCCACCAAGACTCAAAGTGCCACCAGAAGACTTTAGAGTGAACTGGAAACCCAATCCTAAGCAGGAAATGAGGGATAAAGCTCTACTCCTGTTCAAAAGACTAGAGAGGAGTGTGAACCGGATGATGGGTGAACCTATCTACTCCTATTGAATAATCTGAAAATGGTTGATAAACCGTAAAGAACAAATCAATTAATCAATAAATAAAGCATTTCAAGCAATTGAACTTTTGATGATTTTGTGGCCAGTTTATCTGCCTATCTCTTCCTGTATCGATCTGTCCATTCATATCTATCTATCTATCTATCTATCTATCTCAGTCCCTTCATATCTATCTATCTATCTATCTATCTATCCCAGTTCCTTCATATCTATCTATCTATCTATCTATCTATCTATCTATCTATCTCAGTCCCTTCATGTCTATCTATCTATCTATCTATCCCAATCCCTTCATATCTATCTATCTATCTATCTATCTATCTATCTATGTTAGTCTCTTCATATCTATCTATGTCAGTCTCTTCAGATCTATCTATCTATCTATCTATCTATCTCAATCCCTTCATATCTATCTATCTATCTATCTATTTATCTATCTATCTATCTCAGTCCCTTCATATCTATCTATCTATCTCAATCCCTTCATATCTATCTATCTATCTATCTATCTATCTATCTCAGTCCCTTCATATCTATCTATCTATCTATCTATCTATCTATCTATCTATCTATCTATCTATGTTAGTCTCTTCATATCTATCTATGTCAGTCTCTTCATATCTATCTATCTATCTATCTCAATCCCTTCATATCTATCTGTCTATCTATCTATCTATCTCAGTCCCTTTATATCTATCTATCTATCTATCTATCTATCTATCTATCTATCTTCATATCTCTCTTCACCTCTACATTTATGTTACATTCATGTATTTGAAATTGTTTCAATTTATGAACTCAAGCTTTTTGGCCGCTATTGTTTATTCTTTCCATATGTTTTTGCTTGAGAGGATTAAGCTTATTGTGTATACTATACAATGATTTGCTACCCAGCTGTTTTACTCTCACCTGCTTAATCTACATCAAAAACAAAACACAACCTGCTCTCTATAAACTGTTAATCTATTTAGAATAATAACATTCAGTTTTATGTCTTGCCATCATCATTATCATTGTTACTTTCTTCTACATTTCTAGCTTTGTATTTATAGTGAGAACAGTTATTTAAATTTACTTGAACTAAGTCTTGTTTGGCACAAGGCTACATTTCTAGAGCACCCTACGTTCACCAACTTCAGTTTACAATTTGTGCGCTTTCAAAGACAATATACTTTTATATATTTGTTAGCATCATTAGAAATAATCCATTGTAAAATTTAACAAAATACTTCTTCAGGACATAGGCAATTGTGGCTCTCCACAATTTCCTGTACTTCATAACTCTTAATAAATTTTGTCTTTTTGTTATTTCTCTTGTTCTGCCAGCTCACTAAGTATGTTATGTATTGTTTTTCTCTGTCCCTCTTGCCTTCAATCTGTCCTGTGGTTATCAGATTCTCCAAGTTCTCTTTCCTCGATATGTGCCCTAGAAAGTTCAACTTCCTCTTCCTGATTTTAAGTATAAGTTTCCTTTTTGTTCCCATTTTCTCTAAAAACTTTCTTGTTGCTTACATATTCAGAACATGGTATCCTCAGCATCCTTCTATAAATTCATTGGGTTTCTTTTAAAAGCAGTCTCACTACTCTACCACTATTTCCCTGAAGAGTGTTCAAATGAATGTCATTCCTTAGTTCTTCATGGCTAAGACTTGCCATGCCACAAATATTGTAGCAAACCATCCTCATTCCCTTTGTATTCTCCTGGGGAAATGTAAAGCAGCTTCCCATGGGCCACTGCCTTGTGCAACCAACTCCTAAAACATAGTTTCCCAAGTCACTACAATCTTGGCCTTTTCAAGTCTAGGTTTTACTCTTATCTTCCATACATATCCGCATCAGCTGTGCTTCTTACTCTGTAATCCTCTTCCTTGAGTGGCCCTTGAGCCTTGTACAGGTGTAGTCTTTTTCAAAATAATAAGTATATTTTTTATCACTTATTATTTAATAACAAATAAAAAAATTTTCGGTCTGAAAACAAATATAAATCACCCAGAATGTCTTGATGCAAATCTATCCTGATTTAAAATACGAAAATAAATTATTTTATGATATCAATAGATATATGTTGTACTTCTTTACATTAAAAGAGAAATTTCTTCCATAAAATATACTTTGAATACAAAATTAATAATTAATACTAAAGATGGTAAAAGAAGGTTTATTGTTCCACTGGCCTTCATAGATAACACATTGCATGAAAATTTGGAGTAATAGCTTAAAACAGGTGTACACTTTTTCAAGTATATTTTTTATCATACATGTTTCTTCCTTGCATTTATTTCAAAGTATGTAACAGCAGCAAACCAGCATGCATCCATTTACTTATTTATTTACCATCAAGTCATGTAAGACACATAGCCTCTTTTTAAGTAGTTGTTTATAAAAAGTTCTAATTTAGTGTAGCAAATTGTATGAATATATATTGTATGATGCATATTTAAATTTAGTTAATAATTTTGTTATAATGTATTATTAATGTTTGTTATTTTTCACACACATAATAGTTGGAATATAATATGCAGGTGTTTGTTTATATATGGAAATTGATAAGAATGTGTATCAAAAACACATACTTAATTTCCTGTTAAAAATGACATAATTACAGAAAAACGGATCTCGCTCAAGTACTCCTTGTTTAATTTTAATGAAACTTCCACTGCACTCAGCAGGGGTTCAAGGGACAATATGCTTCTAAAATTGTTGGAGTATTATGTATTAAGTTGTATTTCAGGAATACATATACGTACATACAAAATTAGAGTTTTAGTATTATATAGAATTGTATGGATCAAACATATTCTTTGGTACCTAATATAACTCAGAGAATAGTAAAGCAACTTGTTTGTACAACTTATGAAAGAAAGTACCAAAATCTTGAACCAATTGTAATAATTATTGTTTCCTGTTTGAACTCTAAGGAAAAGTTGGATCTTAACCTTTATCACTCTGTATGTGACTTCATTTGCTGTACAAAATGTTTATCCTGCCACTGAAGGTGACTCAGATCCCCGAACAATAGTGTGTTTGAATTTCATAGTTGTATTGTCATATCCTGCTATGGCAACAGATAACAATGTGGCAATTTAAGAATTTTTTTTGTTGTAGGAGTTTATCAGTCAATGTGCCATGAACTAAAAAGTAGAGCAATGTCTCACTTGTTTTCCCGAAAATTTGCACATTGGCTCAGTTATTTTGAATCAAATATGTGGTGCAGTTTAATTTATATTACAATGAATCATTCATACAAAAAGTAAAGTGAATGAGATAAAATGGCAAATATATACATTATATATATATATATATATATATATATATATATATATATATATAAATATAAAATTGAACATTGAAGTCAACACTTAGAGGTGACAGGCTGTTTTATGCTAGATGCAATCGTGGCCTGATGATTGCTTCTAGCATGAAACAGCCTGTCACCTCTCAGTGTTGACTTCAATGTTCAATTTTATATTTATACATGCTATATCTCTGATATTGACCACTTTATCCCATAAATATAGCACACCTTAAGACTATATATATATATATATATATATATATATATATATATATATATATATATATATTGTATAGTGTGAAGATTGGTAAAAAAAAAAATGGTATAAATACAATATTAACCTGAAAACTGAAGTCATGATCTTAAATAGCCCCATCAGATTGAGACTTTCATATGGGTATCATGCATACAACTGCTTTCAAAGGTAAAAAAGGCTTTGAGTGAGTAAAGCTTGCAGTTCTTGCAAAGATCATCCTTTTTTTTTTTGTACATTGAGGACTGGTGCTACAGAATCACAAACCACTGTACCAAATAACAGAAATCACATCACTTGAGGACTACCGACAACAACTTAAATGGATTTTATTGTAACCTAATTATGGTTAATAATGGATCATGTGTAATATCGGTGAACACTTCAACTAGAAAAATTGCAAATGAATCCAAAATATCTAAATACAAATTAGAGACCTGTCATAATAGATCATTCCATCTTAAATAAATCAACAATGTTTTGCGGCAATTTTTAAAATTAACTTAAGATTTAAGTCATGTTCTTAAATATCCTTGTCAGATTGAGACTTTCATATGGATGTTATGCATGGTGCCAAACATGTTCAGAAATATCTAAACTGTCAGCTGCATACAACCGCTTTCAAAGGTAAAAATGGCTTTGAGTGAATAAAGCTTGAGGTTGGAGTATTATTATTTGAGTGAAATTAACAATAAGGGAAAGGGAAGTAATATTAATTATGCAAACTTCAACTTCAAAATTCTTTAGTTCTTCTGCAGCTGGCTGGTAACCTTGTACCTTCTTGATGCTCTCTTCTTGGTGTTGATTTGCCTTGTCCCTTTGCTGTCAAAATATCTTCTCTCCTACTGATCTGAGTTCTATTTATTCCATAAAATAGACTCACAAGGCCCGTATCTGGGTTCTTACAAGGGCTTGAGTATATACAAAAATAATTTTCCATAAACTTGAAGTAGATCCATCACAATTTTGGCAGCTTTTAACTACTTAGCTGAAATAGATATACAAGTGTAACAACTTTTTACACAAACTGTCTGGCGTTCATAGAAATACCCTTCTCTCAAAAGAATGTGTACTAAAAAAACAACCTAGACAATTAAACAGTTATTTAAGACTAACATTTTTAAAGTAGTAAAAAATTCTTTAAAAACTTTGTTTAGAAGTTTTAGACTTCTTTTTTTAGCCTTTGTATTGCATGAAACTATGGAATTTAAAGGTTATGTGTTCACATATAAACACTTAAAGAAGCAACAAAACTTGGGTTTCTACTACAGATTGTTTATTCTTTTTTATATAAACAGTAGGGAAACAAAGTTTTCAATGTCTCTTGGGTATATACGTTTTCTTTTTCTGATCTAGAAGTAAGTTAGGGTAAATAATGATAAGCATGGTTATATTGGCTGAGCTCAAGTCAGCCTTGCACTGAGTTGGAATGACCAAAGTAAAATTTGTCTTACTTTTTCAGTAGAGTTTTAAGCATGGTTATAAAGGTTGAGCTCAAGTCAGCCTTGCACTGAGTTGGAATGACCAAAGTACAGGTTGCACTTACTTCATCTGTCAGTTGACTGGGGAAAGTAAATATCCTGAACAGGGATGTCTTCATCTGCATTCTGCTATATCTTGGAGTAAGAGGAAGAAAAGAGAATTCAGTCATCAGTCAGTCAGAGAAAGGAGATGTTCCCCAGGGGATATATATTCATCCATGTCCTGATACATCTTGGAGCAAGGTGGAGAAAAAGAGGAAGGAGATGTTTGTCTTTTTATAGACTTCAACAGCATCACCTAATCGGCATTTAGTGAAGCCAAGTGCGGTAATAAAATTTCCAGTTCCTTTATTACTAGAATCATGGAAAAATGTATTTTGTTTCTTTTTTTTTAATTCATTATTATTATCTCATTTAAAAAGAATTGTTTAAAAACTTTGTTTAGAAGCATTAATGATTGTTTTATTTCGTTTTAAGCTTTGATAACATGGCAATCTATACAGGATGTGATGGATAAATTGTCATCTAAATTATGCAAAAATGAAAATAACACTGACATCTCATTTAAACAGATATATTTACCAAAATTACACAAAAATATCTTGAAATACTAAAGAGTAAATTTATTTAATAAAATTCTCATTGGCTTCAACCATGGCCTCCAAATGACTTTGGAATCTCCTAATATCTCTTCTGGACAGTCTCCTTATTTAAGTTTAGGAATGCTGCCATAATCCTTGCCTTTACTTCATCTTTGGTATTACAAGGAGTTTTGTTAGTCTCTCACTCAACTTCATCCCACACATAATAATCAATGGGGTTGCTGTCTGGTGAGTTAGGTGGCCAGATGTAAGGGGTGATGTGGTTGCAGAAATTGTCTGACAGCCATTACTGGATTCTCCTGCTTTTGTGGTATGATGCAGAGTTCTGTTGCCAGACATAGGGTCTTCTAGCAGTCAGCCTTTTGTCACAGGGAAGCACTACCTCCTCAAGGCACTTGATGTAGGCCTCCATGTTGAGTCTGAGGCCCTCAGCAACAAATTTGAGAGTTCTCTTCTTATCAGAACAATCAGAGTGAGTTTTACAAGCTGCCATACCTTCGTAATCACCAGTAGACTCATCCAACTCTTTCTGAATCCTCTGCACTGTCCTCAGATTGACACCCAGTCGCTCTGAAATGTTCATACTGGAGATTTTGGTGCAAATGCCGAGCAGTACAGCATGCTGTTTCCAAATTTTTGGTGGAGAAAATTGCCTCATGATACTCATTTTCTCACAGATGGTGCCCAACTGACCCTACTATATGATGCAATCAACAAAATCGAAAACAATCAATGCACATGCACAAAATTGAAAATATAAAATGGCGACAATTTACCCATTGCACCCTGTATGTGGAATGAGCTGGCAAAACCATGTTTATATTGGGGTTATTTTAGGGGAGATTTCTGTGATCTAGCATTTTTCTGTGGTTTGATAGTGGCCTGGTCCAAAGGGTGCCTGATTAAAGAGATCAAACAGTATTATTATCTATTAGAATGTTGCAAAAGTATTTTTGTTTTATGCAGACCTTCATTTATTTCATATACACATCTTATTTATGACTCCAGTCACAGATAATCTTTAAAAACATAAGAACAATCCATGAGATTTTTATATATATTTTCAATGACTTTGAGAAGAGTCATTAAAATTTCAAGCTTTGTTTGGGCAATTGAAGTTTTGATGATTTTGTTGCTACAGTGCTTCAACCACTCCATTCTATGACCTTATTCAGGTGTAAGAAAAAAGGGGTCTTTGTATGCAGATAAAATGTGACACTCTACCTTGAATGGCTCCCTGGCCATGTACTGGATGAAACTTACTGTAAAAAAAATGACAATTTACCCATCGCACCCTGTAAAAAACCATTACAGTTTGAATAGGATTTTTATATGTAAAAAGACTTTTAAAATATTCCATTTCTTGCTAGAAAGATGTCCTTTTTTTGGTTTTAATATTCTGAAAGATATTCTACAAATATGATATATTCTACTGTTATCTTTTGTTTTTGATATTTATCATTATCATTTGCATAAAAAGCAAGAAAAAAGCAATTCTTAATGATGATGAAGGCAAAAAAAATGTAAATTCTCATTGAGAAATTCTAAGTATTTTAATACAGTACTATCTACCTATCTACCTTTCTAATATGTGCAAGTATGTCACATACAAAAGAAAAAAATGAAATAAATCTCCACTCACATTAAAAGTTCAAAATCCTTTCTTTCTTTCCTTTCACTCACTTTACTTTTCATTTTTCTTTACCTTTTTCCTTTTACACTCTCTTTATCCCTTCCTCCTCTACTTTCTGTTATTTCCATTTCTGTTATGTAAAAATTAGGTAGCTATAGTGCATGTGTGTGTGTGTGTGTGTGCACATTCATATTCTCAAAGAGTGTACCTATGGTCAAATCATGCTGCAAACACTGGTTCTCACTCGATCACTGAAGTTAAGCAGCATCAATCCCAGTCAGTACATAGATGGGGAAACTCTTGGGAACGCCAGATATGGTAAGCAATCTCTTATAATACAAAATATGTTTCCACTTTATGAGGGTGGGCTGAAAACTTCATAGGCTGACTATGAAGGAATAAAGCTGGAGCTGTGAAATCTTGCATGCATTAATTTCAACTGCATTATTTATTTCCTGGAGAACTGATCTCTTACTGTTCAAAGACAACTTCAAAAATAACTAGTAGTAACTTCTCTTGAAAATGGACAAAATTTGGCATTGTGATGTTATCAAGTACCTGCAAAGAAAGGGCTGAGCACCTAAAGGACATTTATGCTGACATGGTTGCTACATTAGGGGATAACGATCCAGCTTTATTACCAGCACAAAAGTGGGCAGTTCAATTTAGAAGATGATCCAAGGTCTGGACATCCTGCAACTGCCACCACCAAGGAAAACATGGTGATGGATGACAGGCGATTAGCTATAAATCAAATAGCCAATGCTATTAGCTTATCCTGTGAGAGAGTTGAAAATATTTTGTGCAATGGACTTGGTATGATAAAAGTTTCTACTCAGTGGGTTCTATGTCAACTGACACCTGATCAAAAGCACACCAGTCTGATCACATCATGTGAAAATCTGGCGTTGTTTGAAGCAGATCTGACTGGTTTCCTTGAATGTTTCCTAACCCAGAATAAGTGTTGGGTTTATCATTTTGAGCCAGAAATAAAGAGACAATTCATGCAGTGGAAACACCCCTCCTCATCTGCATTAAAGAAGGCCAAGTTTGTTTCATATGCAAGGAAGATGATAGCCTCAGTTTTTTTGAGATGCAAAAAGCATTGTGTTTATTGACTATCTTCAAAAGGGCCACACCATCAATGGAGAGTACTACGCCAACTTGCTGAGGCAGTTATAAAAGGGTATTAAGACCAACCACTTAGGAAAACTGATGAAAGGGGTTTTGTTTCATCAGGAAAGTGCTCCAGCATACAAATCCTTGGTTTCAATGGCTATTGTGCATGAATGTGGTTTTGAACTGGTTGATCACTCTCCTTATTCTTTTGATTTGACTATCATCTGTTCCTCAACATAAAAAAACACTTAGCTCAGAACCAGTATCGCAGTGATGATGTCATATCTACTGTTGATGACTTTTTAGACCAACATGATAAAGAGTCTTTTTTGAATATTCAGATGTCTGCTTTCCTGGAAAGAAACAATGCAGTTATTAATAAGCAGAGTTGATATTAAAGCATGCGAGATGTCACAGCTCTAACATCAATCCTATATGGTCAGCCTATGAATTTTTCTGCCCACCCTCATAAATAACCAACAAAGGATTGATAAGTCATAAAAAACAGCGATGTTACAGTTATCCTGGAAATGACACTCTAATCTCATGCAGGGCACAGATAATCTGATTCTAGACTGAAATGCTGATCCATAAGAAATAATTTTGTTATTTTTCATAGGTACTATGCTAGTCAGTATAAAAATGTACATAAGTTATTATCATCATCATTAGAAGCAGCAGAAAAGGTTGGAGCAAAGGGAAATAACTTTCACCAACATCTGCTTTGAATCATGATAAGATTTTCAGATTTTGGAAAAGGAATAAAATAAGGGAATTATGAAGACTTACCAAAAATAGCCTTAGGTGACTGGCTTGAATGAAACTTCCTACTTGAGAGAGTTAAGCATCATCATCTGGCAATATTTCTGCTCATTTACAGTAGTTTAAAAAACAAACAAACAAACACACACACACACAATATATATATATATTTATACATGAAATTTACAAAATATACTTCTTGGATGCACTGGGAGGGTGTCATTAGTAATGTTTTATAACTGGGATCATTAGGGATTTGGGGTCTTTTAACATCAGACCATTCCCCAGTTGACACAGTGCAGATCAGACACTAATCCACATCCCCACTGCTAAATATCACTTCATATATATATATATATATATATATATATATATGTATGTATGTATGTATGTATGTATGTATGTATGTGTGTGTGTGTGTGTGTGTGTGTGTGTATACACGGTAATTGGAAAGTAACTCCCCATTTTAAAATACTTATAATTTATTTATTAACTATAATTTTTACAAGAAATGAATATGGGAAGAAAGCATTTAGCATGAGGATTTATTTAAAATTCGATATAGGCACCAGATTTTACTACCAGCTTCTCAAGCCGCCTAAGAATCATGTCAACTGATTTCACCAGGAACTCTTGTTGTATGGAAGAAATAACTTCTTGTATTTGCTCTTCAAGTTCTTCCAAAGTTTTTGTTTAGTATAGTAGACTTGCTCCTTTAATCAACCCCAAAGAAAAAAGTCACAGGGTATTAAGTCGGGACTCCTGGCTGGCCACTCATACATAAAATAGGAAGTTACTTTTCAATCCCCCCTATATATATATATATATATATATATATATATATATATATATATATTTAGTTGGATTGATGTAAGTTTTTTTAGTTCTATCACTGATATTAAGTGCTTTCCGATAAGTACTGCGCATATATAATATATATAAAAATTGCATATATATATATAAGTACAGCAATATGTACAAAGCTTAATGAAAAAAAACATTTATTTTATATAAGAAATATTTATTTTTCTAAAAGAGTGTATAAATTCAAGAAATATTCTTATGATATGAAGATGAAAAAAATGAACAAAATGAGAGAAATATTTATTCTATCTGTAACTTGTAGTATAGAGAATGTTCAAGAACAGTTCCCAAAAGAGTGTGCAAATTGAAGCAATATTCTTATGATATGAAGATGAAAAAAATGAATGTGGTTCATGAATTATTAATAGTAGTAGACCATCCTGTGTGTGACAATAAACTACATCCGGCAGCAAGGCCTCTGATTGGGAGATTTTAAGTCATGTGGAATCACTTCTTAATTGCTGTTATTTCCAGGTCCACACTAACCTGGGGTGGTATCATCTGTTAGGGCCCCAGCTATGGGCAAATAATGAACCCCAATTTGGGGTCAAAACACAATGAAAGTGTAGAAATACATTTTTATAGTTAAGTGCCAGCAATACATATTCACAGTAAAATAATTACCAGCAATACATTTTTGTAAAAAAAAAAAAAATATTACCAGCAATACATTTTTATGAAAAAAAAAGATAGTACCAGCAACAGATTTTTGAAAAAAAATTATCAGCAATACATTTCTGTAAAAGAAATTACTAATGCTCCCAAGAAAATGAAATTTCAGTATTCATTGACCCACATAGGAGTTGATATGCCGTTAAATAAACAAAACAAACTAGAACAAAAGTAATAGATATAATAGTGCTAAAAATTTGAATTTTTTTGAGGTTTTACTTTCAAATTCTTCTTGAAAACCATAAAAGTGCTCCAAACCAAAGAAAAATTAAATTAAAATATTCTTGAATATATAACCTCCATTGGTTTTCAACCAAACCTGCATATATGTGTGTGTGTGTAAATTTTTAAGTTTTTCTCTTCAAACTCAAAACTTATTTACACGCTTTACATTCAGACTATTGTCTTCACATTTGTCGTTGTTATGACATTTCTGCCGTTCACTGGGAATATAATAAATTCAATGGAAATAGAAACTTGATTCTCTGATTAACAATTCCGAGCTAGTATCCATTATACCACCCAGATATCTAAGCTTACTTGGTATTCCCAAGTGGTCACCCATCTAGGCACTGACCAGGCTTGATGTAGCTCAATTTCGGTGGACATACAGGAACCAGTGTTTCAACGTAATATGGCTGTAAGCCCGTATAAGAAAATCTGTCTCTCTGTTAATGACTCATAGTATTTAAGGCATACATAAAAATGGTTTTTCATGATCTGCCATTTTGTTTTTATTAAAAAAATAAGTCTATTTGTTAATTAATTGTATATAATATGTGGATAAAATAAAGTTTTTTTTATGAAAGTATTTATTTCTGTGTTTTTATACTTTCATAAAATATTTATAAATTAAAATATTTATAAATTAAAAAATTTATAAATAAATACTTTCATAAAATAAATACTTTCATGAAAAAAAACACCCAATTTTTTTTCAGTTATTTTATCCACATATTATATACATATCAAGAAAGTATACGTGGCCTCTCATCATGCTATTTGGACCTTAATTAATTGTAGTATTTAAGGCACTCATAAAAATATTTTTTTAAGATTTGCTATTTTGTTTCTATAAGAAAATCTATCTATTTCTTAATGACTTGTAGCATTTTTCTGGTATACATAAAAATGTTTTTTTAAGACCTGCCATTTTGTTTCTATAAGAAAATCTGTCCATTTGTTGGTGACTCATAGTATTTAAGGCATTCATATTTTGATAACTTTAGTTTTTTGCTACAGACCTGTTTACTAATTCAATGCTGATCATCTTTGTTGATGTTGCATGCAAACGTAATTAATTCTTATTAGCTTCATTTTCTGTTAGATTTGTAGCCAAATATGTTTAATGCCCTGCTGTATATGTTGGTTTTATGGCAATAAAGTTCTGTGTACTTTTTCAAAGGCATTATTGCTAAATAATTCAATCAGATCATATTGGTGTTACAAGTAAAGAAAAACAGAAATATTGCCATAAAAATATTGAAAAAAAAACAAAAAAACTTGTAAATGTTTGGCATCTCTATCATAGACATTTTACTTAAACCAGGTTCATTGATTTTTCTTCTACAATTTTTCTCATCTTGTAGCTTTTCCCCCATGTTTCTTCCTTTTTTTGATTTCCCCCATTAAAACAACCTTGTCAGCTATATTCACATTCTTTCAGGTTAATATTATGGCTGATATTTACAAAGTTCAGGTTTATCTAGGCTATAGTTGATCAGCCAATGAGATCTGAACTCACTATCAAGGATTAGCTTATTAACTCTAACTCTGTTGTCCTGCCATATATACATGGGAGGGGAGCTGCAAAAGTAGTTATACAGTAAGTACATTATTATGAGAGAGAGAGACAGACAGACAGAGAGACAGAAAGAGAGAGATCAAGTATGGATAAGAATCCGACAAATTAAGATAAAGAACAAGTAGGAAACATGTCTCAATCTAACATGTTTCACTTTATTAAAGCTTCATGAGAAATCAAGATAGAAATAATAAAAAATGATAAAAAGCAAAGAGATGCACATTAATGGTATGTTTATTTCTTATTGGTTAGATACATGTCATGTGTAATGAAGTAACAGATAATATTCAAATATGTGTGACAAACATTCTGGACACTAATGTGTGTAAAAGTTAGTAAGGTACTGCAGGATATATATATATATACATAAGGTACATTTTGTTGGTTACAAAAGACAGTGAGCAAAACCCACAAACAATATTGGCAGACTCAATGTGAGTTCCAATAAAAAAAGAAAAACACAAAACAATAAATATAAAACAAACAATTACATGTACTAACAAAGGAATTACTTGTGACAAAAAGAAAAAATATCAAACTAGCTATAATAAAAAATGTGCTTGTTCGTGTGTGTGTCCGTATGTGCGTAACAAGTGTGTGTGAGCGAGTACAAAAGTCAAGTGAGAAAACCATGAAAACGAACACGCTCCATTTTTTACCCACATGCGACTACACCTGAAGGCTAGAGCTAAAAAGCTGTAGAAGAGGCTAGGGAGATAAATGCACACCTTTTTATTGCCTTAAGGGGTGCTTCCTAGTGACTGTTTTTTAGCAAAGTCAAGTGGGACAACCCACAAAAACTCATCAGAAAAATTACTGTGAAAATAATGTTTCTCTTCGCTACTATTTCTGTCTTACTCAGGACAGACTAATGGACCAGATCTTTCATTTGGCCAGTGAGAACTCAGTCTCCTTTCATTTCTATCTGATTCTATATCTCTTCTAACTGTGAATTTGCCTATGACTGCCTTTATCCAGAATGCGGCTTTGACAATATAAGCCCATAACTAGAATTCCTTACCTTCCATCTGAATGTTACTTGATCCCAAATTATTTTATTTGTTTTTCCCTACTTTTGAAGTATTTGGCCATCAGTACAAGGCTGACTTCAGCTTGACCATCTTTACCCGTTCTTATCCTTACTTCCCATTAATTATTTCTGAACCAAAAAGGAAAATGGACATATTCAAGAGACACTTAACTTCGTTTCAACACAGTCAATGTACAAGAAATAAACGTCCATAGCAAAAATTCAAGTTCTTTTTGTATGCTTCTTGTCTTCTTTGTTTATATATTGAACACACACCTACACCTAAAAATACACACAAAAAACCCACAAGCTTGTTAACATCCACATAGTAGATATAATGCCAGGATATGTATATGAGATCCCAATGGGAGAACTTTGAATAGGACTAAGGTGTCATTTTCCTAGGTAGGCTGCTTTTTTAACTTAAATAACTGGTTCCTTTCTGAATAGATGTAATACTCCATAAATATTTTATTGAGTACTTGCTTGTAGGCTTGGTGTGAGTCATATGTGTACTTATATATACATAGATCTATAATGTTTGCCATTAAGATAAGTCAATAAATATTTTTTGCTTTGAACTGGTGCTTGGCAAATAGATTTAAAATGTAGACAAAATTGCTGAGCTTGACAATAAAAAAATGTTTACTTCACAATTGTTCAGCTACATTCAAACTGCAAATGTTATTTCTTGTCAAAACATGCTTAAATTTAGGACTACTATTCCTAGTTTAGTAGAGTAGAAGACTGAGGGTTCAAAGGTTCAAGGTTCCACCATAATAACACTTGGCAGAAGAAGCTTGTTAAAAAGAAACACAATTTTGACTTTAAAACTGAGGCAAAAATCCCTTTACCTGTGTTGATCAGTCTTGTTAAATCTCTGGGAGGTAATGAGAACAGATTATTTAATAATATTTGCCATTGGTGTATAAAAGAATTTTCAGTCCTGGGTATGATGATAAACTACATTTGGCAGCAAGGCCTCTGATCGGGATATTGGAGGTTTTGAGGAACATGGAACCACCTCTTAATTGCTGTTGTTCCCATGTCCACCCTGACCTGGGGTGGTAGCACCTGTTAGGGTCCCAGCTTTGGGCAAATAGTGAACCCTCAAGCAGAAACAAAATACTATGAAAGTATAAATATACATTTTTATAGTAAAAATACTAGCAATACATTTTTATATGAAGAAAATGACCAACTATACATATTTATAGTAAAATTACCAACAATACATTTTATAGAAAAATAACCAATAATACAGTTTATCTGTAGTTGAAGCCATAAAAACAGTGTTTAACATGTTTAGATTTCAGCATGAAATAACCTATAGAAGTTGATATGCTGCTAAACAAAATCAACCAACAAAAGAAAATTAATTTGTGCCATTTTTTAATTCATTTTTGTGATTTTCTGATGTTGTTAAAAGGTGTGTTGTGGATTTTGAAAGTAAGTTGACACTATAACACAAGATTAAATGTTTGTAAAAGCATGAATGAGTAAGACCATTGATCATAAACAATATGAAAAAAATAACATTTAATTTATTAGGAAGAAAAAGAAATAAAAAAATTATTACATACCTTTACATTTTTCGATACTAATGTTCACCCAATACAAGGCCCAAGAGCCACTCAAGGTAGAGTATCACTGTGTGTTGTTGTATGAGCATAAGAAAAGACAAGAAGTGAACTTCATGAGGTTATACAAGAAAGATAATAGTTAACACTAGACTTGAAGAGCTCAAGATTGAAGTGATTGAGAAAACATTCTAACTCGAAAATACATCTTAATTGTTACGATCATATTTTGGCAGTTGTCCCCGCTGACCTTCTTCAGAAGTCTCTTGTACTTGGTAACGTTTCTGAATTTTGAACAAATCCTGTACCCTCCACCCCTACAGATAGATTAGTAAGTAACTATGCCTACCATTGAAAGGTTGCCTCTTGTGTGCCTTTTCTATAAATACTTTCACGGTACTTGTTCAGATGAGCTCTTCACTATGGTACCTAGACTTTATGAATATAAGTGCAGTACTAGACTAGCAACGAGGTCTCATCAATTTACAGTTGTAGCTGTGAGTTCTATGCTAGCAGTTTTTTTTCTCACACTTTTTGCTTGTGGAATGCCTATCTGGCTAAATGTTTTCCAGCCAACTTTAATCTGCAAAACTTTAAATGCAATGTCAATTGCTATCCACTGTACTCTGCTTTCCTCTTCCTGCTTATTATTAATATTTCTGTTCCTAATTCTTCCACACCCTGTAACACCTTGTGTCTTAGTGGCTTTACTGCCTTGCATGGGATGATCAGTCAGTTAGTTAAGTGCCACATGTGAGGTGTGGGGACCGCGTGTGAAGTTCAAACTCCCTTGTTACTCCGTTTCAAGAATTCACCGCCGTTGGAATCGGGAATGGCTGTCGCTCGTTTCAGCATTGGCGACGGATCGCCGTGCTTGATCGGCCTTCGTTCCGGACGCAGTGAATTCCTTGGAAGGAACCGGCTTAACCGATCCAGGGTGAATGCCGCAACATACATACATACATACACACACTTGGGCAATCATGTATCTTTTGTTACATGACTGGCAAGGCAGATTTTTCCCGCAGTGGGCTGCCATTTCTTTCTGTGGTAGACTGGTTGCCAACCAAGGCTAAAGAACCCAGTCTGTTGTACTATTCAACCCATAGGTAGGAGGAGAAGAGATGGATTTATACCTTTCCCAAGAGTATTTATGCGTAAGTGAATATGGGGTGATACCGATTTAAAAAAAATAAAAATACAAAACTATAATTTTTGTGTTTCCTAAATTGTACTTCAGTATAACCACATGAGTATACCATAATGAATTTGTCAGACATACATAAATTAATGAAGAAAGAAATGATGAGAATGAGACGAAAAAAAACAGAGAAAAGGAAGAGACAGAGGGAAAGAGAGAAAGACTAAAAGAGAAAGACAGAAAAAACTGAGAGGGAAGTAGAGAAGAAGAGAAGGTGAAGTCATTGATTTACTAATACTGTCTACTTGTTTTAATGTTCAAGTGTTAGATGTCATTTTCTTGCCTGTTGAATTTACAAGTTGCAAGATTAATTTTCAGGTGTTATTTTCTATCCCAAATAAAAAAAAAAACTGTGTGTGTATTTATGTGTTCTATGAATCTTGATGTTTCAGAAAAGAGTATTAGTTCAGGAGTTCCCAAAGTGGCTGATATCAGTCCAAGGGTCAATAGAACTATCCAGGGGGTGGGGGTCAATAAATGTTTGGTGAGTTTCATAAGGGAGTTGATAAATAAATCTTAGAGATTTACTGACTAAAACTTACCCATTTGCAACCAATACCAGTGCCTTTGTTGCGACTCATCAAAAACATCCTTCCCATTAAAGATGTCAACCAATTCAATAAAAATGTAATATATTTATTATTACCTATATTATTTATGACTTTCTTCTTCTTCTTCTCATTATTATATCTATATTAATTAACAGAAGATATCTGTGTGTGTGTGTGTGTGTGCTATTTATGCATGTTCACATTTCTTGACCGATTTTGATGAAATTATACACACATGTTGCAAATTTATCAATAAAGGTCAAGACTAACTTTTCAATCTCCAGACCCCCCCCCCCCCAAAAAAAAAATTTTGCAGAAAAATTGATAAAACTGAAAATGTATACAACTTTTTGCAAAATCCAAGGCAAAGTTACATGTGAACAAAACTTTTACTGGATGAGCTGATGTTCTTTGCACTTAATGAAAAATATAGCTCATGTTACAAGTTTCATGTAGAGTGCTTGATAGTTTTCCTGCGACATTGGCTTCATACAAAAAAATTGCAAAAAACTTAAAAAATCAGGTTTTTCATACTACTTAAAATAAAAACTTGAATAACTTCCTAATTTTTTATCCGATTTTCTTCAAACATGTTGCAAAAAATTTGCCATCATGCAAGAAATAAGATAGTGTGGTTTTAGTCCTGCTTGCTTCCTCATATATAACAAAAAAACATGAAAAACTGTTCAAAACTTTGGCCATAACTCCCTGGTTTTTCATTCCATGCTTTCCAAATTTGCCATGTAAATTACATATGTCACAGAAATTGTCTTGCATGAATGTTTGGTTTAGATTATTTCAGTTAAGTGGATGAAGTCTGTGACAAACTCTGTCCAAAATCGGCTTTTGCCATTTAACCAATAGTTTCTTCATATGATTCCATCCTAAATTATTTGAGAATCATTAATGAAGCATTAAAAGGGAAAAATTCCCAAAGAACCTTTTATTAACCCCAGCTTTACAGTAAATGTGCAAAGAAGTGGGGGGGGGGATGTTCATGCATTTACACTTGCAGTTGAATCAAGTTCTGATGCTTCATCCCTATTTTTGTTTCATTATTAGATTTGTGAACAATGCCATACTATTTGAAAATTATTACGGCCATAGGAAATTTACTGAATATCTAAAACATTGAAACAATTTAACCTCAAGCAATGACCACACGAGAAGGTTTTATCGATGGAAATCCTTTATTAAGAACAATCAAATACTTGTGAAGGACATGCTGTAAAAAGGATGGGTGGGGGAGTAGCTTAGTATACCAACTGATGATATATGCAAGCAGGGACGCAGGAAGATATTTCTAGACAGGGAGGTATGCAGGGGGAGGGGGAAGTTATACAATTGCAGCCATGTACACCTGGTCAATGCTGGGTACCTCAGCTAGTTATTAATATTATTATTCGAACAAACATGTCTGTGTATATTTTTGGTATTGTAACTATTTACACTATTTACATCATTCAGACAGTTGTACTCATTTTCATTACCATATTCACCATGTTTCAGTCATTGATATATGTTGGATATTTTGAACTGAACCCTTTATTTAGATTGTTCTAATTCTACATGCCATACCTTTTTTTGGGGATATCTCAGCTTCAGTTAATTCCCTTTAGTAGCTCATTTCTCCAGGTGGCCAGGTATTAAACTTACAACTCTTTGAGTCAAATCACTTTTAAATCACTCAATTAAAGCTTTTATCCACTGGGCCATGTGTCCTTGGACACCAGTGAGTGAATTTTTAGAACTTACAAAACTAATGTCTCAGTAACTATTTTTTTTACCAGAGCTCATATTACAAGTTTTTGTTATTGTTGTTTTTCTCTAGCTCTTTGTATTACTGGTTCCCATATTGTATTCATGTCTATACTTGGCTGGCTTAGGAAATTTTTGTGGTCTAGCATATGCACTGATTTCTTAAGTTTTCATATTTAACAGTGATGTTCTCTGCCTATTATTTCAACTTTGTCTCAGTGGGTGGTGACACTTTTCCCTTCATATATGGTCAGCCATGCCTGATTTTTACATTTCCTCTCATGTTATGGTGATATGTTCCTGTAGTTTTATTTTAAGGGGCCAGCCTGTTTTGCCTTTATATTTCTTGCCACAACTGCACAGGATGGTGTACACACAGTCCTTAATCATCTTTTCCTCTATGGGTAGTCTTATGTGTAGTGTTGAACCACTCCTGAAGGTTGTCCTGATGTTATATGGACCACAGATCTTTTGTATCTTTTCCAATAAGCCCTTCATACAGGGTAAGCAGACTGTGGCTGTTTTCTGAGTGTTGTTATCCTCCTGTACAACAATAACAAAAAATTGCATGCTGAACTCTGGTAAAACTGGTTACTAAGACATTAGGTTTATAAGTCCCCAAAATTTACTTACTGATGTTCCCAAGTGGATAAAAGTGTTGGTTGAGTAATCCAAAAAGTGACTTGACCCAAAGAGTTGTGAGTTCAATACCTGGCTACAGCAGAGGCAAACAAAAACTTGCAGAGTTAAGTTACTAAAGCAAATTAATTATTATTTATTTTTTTTTTTTTAAGCATATCACCCCAAGCACGGCTGGAGGCCACTATCATGCAAGGGGTTATAGAAGGGTTGGAGGAAGAGCAGATAGGAGTGGTAAAGGAGAGGATGTGGAGAAAGAGAAAGACAGTGAACTGAAACTGAGATATCCAAAAAAGACTTGGCACATGGAATTAGAACAATCTACAATGGGGACTAAATAAATGGTTTGGTTTGAAATCCCAAGATATACCGCCTGAAGAAGGTCCTAAAAGAGAAAATAAAAGAGAAAGTGAATAAGTAATAACAAATATAAAGCTAAATGAAAATTATCGACAACCAATAATGAAGAAAAAGTTTGGAGGAATTTCTAGCCTGAAATAAAAATAACTATTCAACATCTGTCTATACTTCTGAGATGAAGTATTATAACAATTTACACTATATTTTTTTTACATATCTCAGCCATAGAGTTGGTTTTAGTGATGCTGATTCTAATGCCATTTCCTCAAATTATTCCATGTATATGTTAGCCATTGCTGGTCATAATGGCAAGCCCATTGCTAAACCTTCATCCTGCCAATATAGAAAGTCAGCATCTCCATCAGGTTAGCTATTGGTATACTGGTACATTCTCCTAGGGATGAGTCTGAGGCTAGTCTGTCCTTGATTTCTAATAGTTCCTCCTCTGTGGGTACCTTGGTGAACAAACTCACCAGATACAGGCTCACCATTTGGTTGGATTGGATGGGGGCATTTTTTATTATTTCCACAAAGTGGGCAAAGTTTCAAACATATGATAGTCCCCAAGGACACATAGCCCAGTGAATAAAAGCATTGATTGAAATAATCCAGTGATTTGACCCAAAGAGTTGTGAGTTCAATATCTGGCAACAATAGAAAGAACAAAAACTTGGAGAATTGAGTTACTAAAGGGAAATAACTGAAACAGATAACCAGAAAATGTATGGCATGTAGAACAAGAACAATCTATCCCAGTGGACTAAATAAAGGGTTTGATTCAAAATTCCAGTGTATATCACCTGAAGAAGCCTGGAGAATACAATGGCCAAAATGTTGTGAATATGATAATAAAGATGACGATAACAGTTCAAACAATATGAATAGTGTAAAAATAACTATTATTGATTTTGTTTGTTTTACATGCTTGGGGGTTGGTAAGAAATTGAGCTACAAGGACTGAACTGAGCTACATGTATCAAATTGAGCTAAAAGTATTAAATTGAGCTACATGTATTGACTTGAGCTACATGTATCAAGTTGAGGTATGAATATTGAATTGAGATCAAATAGACCTACAAGGACCAAATTGAGCTAAAAGTATCAAATTGAGCTGCATGTATTAAATTGAGATATGAGTATTGAATTGAGATTAAATAGAGCTACAAGGACCAAATTGAGCTAAAAGTATCAAATTGAGCTGCATGTATTAAATTGAGATATGAGTATTGAATTGAGATTAAATAGAGCTACAAGGACCAAATTGAGCTAAAAGTATCAAATTGAGCTGCATGTATTAAATTGAGATATGAGTATTGAATTGAGATTAAATAGAGCTACAAGGACCAAATTGAGCTAAAAGTATCAAATTGAGCTGCATGTATTAAATTGAGATATGAGTATTGAATTGAGATTAAATAGAGCTACAAGGACCAAATTGAGCTAAAAGTATCAAATTGATCTGCATGTATTAAATTGAGATATGAGTATTGAATTGAGATTAAATAGAGCTACAAGGACCAAATTGAGCTAAAAGTATCAAATTGAGCTGCATGTATTAAATTGAGATATGAGTATTGAATTGAGATTAAATAGAGCTACAAGGACCAAATTGAGCTAAAAGTATCAAATTGATCTGCATGTATTAAATTGAGATATGAGTATTGAATTGAGATTAAATAGAGCTACAAGGACCAAATTGAGCTAAAAGTATCAAATTGAGCTGCATGTATTAAATTGAGATATGAGTATTGAATTGAGATTAAATAGAGCTACAAGGACCAAATTGAGCTAAAAGTATCAAATTGAGCTGCATGTATTAAATTGAGATATGAGTATTGAATTGAGATTAAATAGAGCTACAAGGACCAAATTGAGCTAAAAGTATCAAATTGAGCTGCATGTATTAAATTGAGATATGAGTATTGAATTGAGATTAAATAGAGCTACAAGGACCAAATTGAGCTAAAAGTATCAATTTGAGCTCCAACTATAAATTGTCTAGCATGACACAGTGAACCAACTTTCTTAGCAGATTCAGTAATTGACTCAATAAATTTATGAAATAAAAATAGATATTGCTTTTATTTTGTACATGCCTCAGGGTTAATGGCAGATCAAGGATTCTATGAAAGGGTTGATAGTGTGGAGTTACCCCACTTACTTTCCTAACAAAAAAAAATGCCACTAGAGGACACTTACTGAATCTATAAATACACTGTAATATTTTCTATCATTCTCTTTTTCCTATTTTACCCAGGGACAGTAAGATGTAGGTCAAATGCAGAGAATAGCATGCATATGAGCCAGTTTTTTCCTATTTTCCTTAGACATGCTAAGCTGTAGATCCATTGTGAAAACATGTTTCTCATTGGGAAACACACACACACACGTACATATGCAACTTCATTTCTCTTCATTTTCTGTAGGGCTTCTACACACATTTTACATACACAAACAATTCAATAGTCTTTAAATGTTTTCATGCATGTTCATGGTATTGTCACATACATGCAATATCATTGTTTTTGTCACTCACAACAATGTAACCTTTTGTCTTTTTAATAATACATTATTGTTTATTTGCATATATATTAGTTTTGATTGTCTCTTTGTATTTTATTATCCAGACTCACATACAGAGTCCATCAATTTTGTTGTAAGATAAACATTCCAGGAGACACATGTTTCCCAATTCAATCCCCAACATATATATACCTACAACAATAGTATAAAATGTTTGGAGATTTTTATGTTAAATAAAAAATGAGAACAGGAATAAGCTATAAATATTGTAGTGGACACCACTCAGTTTTTTATTTTTTATTTTTTAATTGAGCTAAGAATTCTGTGACAAAAAAGGATCTCTGCACAAAAACGTTTGAATTTCAATTTTTATCTCTTGAACCAATCAAAAAGAAATATGATTAATGATTCAACAGCACATCCAAATTCTTTTTTGAAACACAACCCCAAAATGCATAAATATGCAGATCTTTAAAATCCTCAACAAGGTATCCAGATTGAGCTACATGTATTGAGTTGAGCTAAAGTATCAAATTGAAATTAAATAGAACTACAATTATTGAACTGGGCTACATGTATCAAATTGAAGTACATGTATTGAATTGAGATACCTATGAAAGACAAACACCACTAAATTTTGTATATCACTTTTAGAAGCTACTTTTAAAGATAAACCAGGTTAACTTGTGCTATCAATAAGAAGAATGTCAATGTCTAATTGTTTATACTATGGAAGGTTGATGGGGTGAAAGTCTGGCTTTGTAAAACTATTCAACTCATTCACCTAATGTTGCCTTGGCAGACAAGATAGAAGTAATCCACACAAAAGTAAAAATGAGTATACAAACAATTACATACAATTAACGACAACATATTTTATTTCCTCAGCAAAATAACTGGAAAGAATACAAGGAGTGAATGAAGTTGTGTGTATGGAAATGTCCTTTTTTGTACATATGCGTGTGCGAAGTTCCTCTGAAAGATTGCAAAAGAATTACATTTAAGAAGAATTCTTTATATGTTTGGTAGAATTATTAGCTATGCCTGTGTGTAGTCAAGTAAGCTTAAGGTATTGTATGCTATGTACTATTTTGTGTTGTATTCAATACATGAGGTTTGCTGGGGTCTGAAATGTTTGCCAGAGGGGAATAAGACATGTCCTATCTCTAAGATATTCTGTGAGTAAAAAAAAAGCAAAAGAAAAGAAGATGAGACATTTGCACTCTTTTTTTTTATATACTGCTTTGGCAACACCATCTAGTGGTTTGTTAGCCAAAGTTCTTTAGCAGACAAGTGGTGTAATCCAACACTTGGATATTCACTTTGAAAATGAGATATTTTATGCTGATTTAAATTAACTACTGATTAAGTACTGATTATTACATGTTTGTTGTAATGGAATGTCCCACCCTCCCTATCCCCTATGAGGACTGACGATATCAGTAGCTATATATAGTGAGCACAGGATATGCCTGGGGGCTTGCTTTGGAAATTAGATGGAGATTCATCTCCAGCTGTGCTAGTCAAACTCCCTGTCTTCGAGCAGAGAGGAACCCAGACGAGGCTATGCTGAAGGGCAGAGTCTCGTCTGGGGTGGTAGACAGCTACACCCGACCCCATGTATACAGGGTTAACTGGGAATTTTTGCCCGAGCATATGGGCTCGGTTTTGACCCTGCATTAGAAATGTCCTTGTGCCACATCCTGTCATGCGGGTTAAGGTAAATATCCTTGCTTCAGAAATTACTAGCCTGCCACCCGATTCGCTATCTTTCAGTAGAGTATTCTCTTTTACAATAAATCTCTGTTTGCTGTTCTTTCACTCGAGTACCACCTTTGTCTGTTTGTAACCTCTTTAAGGATACAACTATGTTTATAATGAATAATTAAGAAAATATAAATAAATTAAAATTTGATAAATAAATTCTATACTTTCAAATTATAAAAGAGGCATCATTAAAATATATTTTATAATTTGACCAATATATAAAATATTATTAGTCCTGATCTGGTGGCTCAGCTTCAGTCACTTTTCTACCACCGTAAGGTTGCCTCTCTGTGCCTTTTTTATAAATACTTTCATGATAATTGTTCAGATGAGCTCTTCGCTATGTTATCTAGACTTTTTGAATTTAAGCTCAGTACTAGACTGTCATCGAGATCTCATCAATTTACAGAAGAGCAGGCTAGATGTAACTGTAAATTCTATACTAACAGTTTCTTTTCTCGCACTTCTAGCTTGTGGAACTCCCTTCTGGCTCCATGCTTTCCAGCCAATTTTAATCTTCAAAAATTTAAATGCAGTGTCAATCACTATTTACCATCCTCTTCATTACTCTTTCCTTCTCCCACCATTATTAATGTTTTTGTTCCTAATTCTTCCACACCCTGTAACCCCCTTGTGTCTTAGTGGCTTTTATGCCTGGCATGGAGTGATACTGATTAAGAAAAACAAAAACTTCAGAGCCATTGATTTTGGTATGCAACTATTTACTATCTTCATAGCAAGTTTGATAGGAAGTGATTTGTTAATTTTAATGCACCTAAAATTCAACTTCTCATTATTATTTATCTTAAAGAACCATTTTTGTCTTCCATCAGCATGGCTGATGCTAACCTCCAGGAGAGCTACTCATTGTGCCTTCTTGGTTTCATGTTTTTCACTATCTACTAGTCTAGGAGAAGAGAAATTCTGAATTCAAAACCGGATGTAGCCCTGATAATGCACATGGAAATGATTATGGAGTTCAGAATATAACAATTTTCTTTATATTTTTTTTAATCATTTCACCCCCTGAAAGGCAATATAGCCACTAAGATGCAAGGGGTTACTGAGTATGAGATAATATGAGAAAAAACACTATTAAGGAAAGTGAACTGGGGCAAGAATTGGTTGGTTAACTTTAACGCCTCTAAAACAAAACTGCTCTCTATTAACCAATGCAGGGATCCATCCCTGCATCCCATTAGAATGTCTGAAGACCAACTTCTCGAGAGCTCCTCTCTGCGGCTGCTCGGTCTCACGCTGTCTGCTAACCTGAGCTGGAACAAATATATTGAGTCAATTGCCGAGCCAGGAAATTTTTCTCCCCGGAATCGATCCTCCAAATCTATAAATCAACCATTCGCCCTTGCATGGAGTATTGCTACCATATATGGTCTGGAACCCCTGCTGTTTGCCTCAGGGTTCTTGATAAGATCCAGAGACGGGTATGCAATGTAATTAGCCCTGATCTGGCTTCTCGTCTGCAGTCTCTCTCTCACAGACACACTGTCGCCTCTCTCTATCTCTTCTATAAATACTTCCATGGTAATTGCTCCGATGAGCTGCTATCGCTGGTTCCCAGGCTCCATGAATTCAAGCGTCCTACGAGGCTGGCATCCCGTTCCCACACCTTCACCGTTGAAACTGTTAGATGTAGACGTCTCTTCTACTCCAATAGCTTCGTATCTCGCACATCTCGCCTGTGGAACTCCCTTCCTTATTCCTGTTTCCCTGGCAAATACAATCTCCAACTATTTAAGTGTAACGTCAATCGACATCTCCAGTTGCCTTGATCTATCCACTTCCCTTCTCCACATCCTTTCCCCTTTCATTCCTATCTGCTCTCGCTCCAAATCTTCTGTAACCCCCTTGCCTTGATCGATCCACTATCTTTCTCCACATCTTCTCCTTTACCACTCCTATCTGCTCTTCCTACAAACCTTCTGTAACCCCTTGCGTGCTAGTGGCTTCCAGCCTTGCTTGGGGTGAAAAGCTTAAAAAAAAAAAGAGAACAATAAAAGAACAAGAATTAAGAAGATAATGATTGATATTGCATTTAAATTTCTGAAGATCAAAGTTGATTGGGAAGCAAGAAGCTAGGAAGAGTGTTCCATAAGTAAAAAGTGCTAGAGAAAAAACTATTAGCATAAAACTTTCAGTTACATCTAATCATTTCAACTGTAAAATGATGAGACCTTTGCCACGAATCTACTACTTTCTTTTCTTTATATGTGCCATGTCCTTTCAAGACGTAGGCAATCACAGCTCTCCACATCCCTCTATTCCTTGCAGCTCTCAGAAAGTTCCTTCCCTCTGCTTCCTCCCCCAGACCATGTTCTGTCATCCACCTACTCAAACTCGCCAGGTATATCATGCACTGCTTTCCCTTGTCTCTCTTCCCTCTATCCAACTCGTATCAGATTCTCCAGGCCCTCACAGAAACTTCAGCTGCCTCTTTCTGGTGTTAAGTATAAGCCTTCTCCTTGTTTGCAACCTCATTAAGACCTGATTGTTGCTCACACACTCAGTCCATGATATCCTTAACATCCTTCTGTAGAACCACATCTCCATTGCCTCGAGTCTCTTCTTCACCTTTGAGGAAATTGTCCAACATTTGCAGCCATAAAGAAGGACAGATGTCAAGTAACAGCTCAGTATTCTTTTCTTTGTTACCAAAGAAATCCTCCTGTCTCGTAATACTCTGCCCAGCTTTTGGAATGTGTCCTTGGCCATCCCAACCAATCTACTACTGCACTTAAATTTATAAAGTCTAGGTACCAAAGAGGCAGTGGCATAGAGAGGTTTGGTGATGTTTGGTGATGCCTGAGGCCAACTCCTTGATAAGATTCAAGTAGGAGAGCCTTTAGGACCTAGTACTGAGAAATGTGACAAAGGAAGACTCTTTGATTGGATACCTTCCTGATATGGATGTCTGGGGCCATCACATCCTCTGACCTTCTGCACACTATTGCAAAGAGGAAACCTCATCAGAAGAATTATCATGAAAGTATTTATAAAAAAAAGCACAAGGAAGTTATTTTATGGTGGCAGGAAAATGACTGAAGCCAAAATGCTAGGTCAGGATATATAACATTGCAAATTATTCTTTGCATTTTATCAAGAATCTCTAAATGCATAGTGGAAACACAAGACCAGATGTAGCAGCAATATTCAAAGCATGGATGAATGGTGGACTTATAAGTATGTAAAATAGATTCTGGTAAGACACACTGAACCGACTTTCCTAGATGCAGACCTAGCAGTAGAGTCAATATAATGTTTTCACTTCATGTTATACTTGACAAATAATGTCATAATTTATCTATGCCTTAAATTATTTTTAGCTCACAAATTTTTAGCTTGCAGATGAACTGAGAATAATTTTGTAATTGTATTTATAAAGTATCAAAGAATAAAATGTTGCCAATATCTTTTGATGACATAGGTACACTAGCATTTTAATAATCCACAAAACCCATCATATTTAATGTTTAATTAATAGTTTTTCATGTTCAAAATTGAAATATTGATAAAAAATCTATTATTTTTAATGATTGCAATAAAGACAAAAATTTTCAGTTTTTATTGCAATCATTAAATTTTTTACTGCTTTTAAAATATTTAAATATTTGTAGACCAGGTAGACTTTGGATTTAATTTGAAAACTAAATGTTTTTGTTAAACTTTGACTTAAGATCCAGACAGCCTGTAAAAAAGGTTATTCTCTGAAGAAAAAGTAGAAGCAGAATGTCAGTTGAAATAACATTTATATATTCTTTTAAAAAATATACAATAACAACAAAATGTTCAATTTTCTTTACAGTGTGGTCACTTACTTTATGATGGTCAGTCAATGTGTTTGTGAGCTTATAGACAAGGCCTTAGTCAGTGGCTGCTGGCTGTTATCTCTTCCATTGTGTACATATATGTGTGTGTGTGTGTGTGTGTGTATGCATGTTTAGATCAAACTGGTCTCCAAAATTGTTTTAAACCTCAAGAAGCAGTATGCTTCTATTTTTATATCCATAACAGAAATCCAAAATCTAATTTCACATAAAGGTGTGAACTTTTTGAATACAAAGTTTTTATTAGTTAGAAAATAATTTCACACTAGTTTGTGAAAATCTTTTTCTTGATTTGGCGGGAGTATTAGTGAAGGGAATTATTATTGTTATTTTCTAAATAGTCCAAAAATAACACATGGTAGATCTACAACTATATCGACAAGTAGTTTGGCAGTATTTGTTGTTTATCAAATAAACCTTTTAATGGAATTTTTTGTTCTAATTTATCCTAACCTAGCTTGTAACTCTGTAATTCATTTCGTTTAGTTAGGTACGCCTGTTTGAACTCCTAAAAAAAAAAAAAATTCTTTAAGAGTATAGGGTCGCCTCCACTTTTCATACTAGCCGGCCAATGTCATCTTGCTAGATAAAATTATCTTGACATGGAATTGTATTGCTGATTCTTTCTCTTGTTGATTTTAATTTCTATCAAATGCAGTACCCCAAGCCCACTGTTGGATGTGGGGTGGGGGAATGAAGGAATGGCCGTTGACCCGACCCCCCACCATGCCCAGCTCTGCGTTCATTGAAACTTGAAGCTTGGCATTAAAGGTAACCAAACTTTCGCTAGTAACTATGAGAATTTGGGCAACCTCTAAGACTTGCGTCCATAAGTGAGTATAAATTCACACTACCCAAACGCCATCCAAAGGGTGCTCTCTCTCTCTGTTTATGACAAGATATCCTCTCTTTTGTTTTCCTGACTGCTGGAAGTCCTCATCCATTGTTCCTGTCTTTAAGAACTCTGGCGGCCACTCCGACCCTTCTAATTACTGTTCTATCAGTCTCCTACCCCTCTTCAGCAAAGTCTTCGAAGCCCTTATCAACACCGAAGTGGTTAACCACCTTACATCACATGATCTGCTCTCTGACAAACAATATGCATTCCGCTTTGCCTGATCCACAGCTGATGTGCTTACGGCCATCACTGAATTTGTCTACCAAGCTCTCCATAATAACGGAGAAGCACGCGCCGTGGCCCTTAACATCACCAAGGCCTTTGATAGGGTTTGGCATGCCGGCCTTCTTCGCAAGCTTCAGGGATATGGTATTACAGGCCAATTGTTGGACCTAATACAATCATTCCTACCAAACCGTGAATTGAAGGTCGTTCTCAATGGATTCTCCTCCAGCTCCTATCCCACGAACGCAGGTGTTCCGCAAGGCTCCATCCCAGGCCCTACCCTGTTCCTTATATTCATAAATGATCTTCCTGACGCCATTGATTCCCAAGTCGGCATCTCTGCGGATGACACCACAATTTACTCCTGCCTCAGAAGCAAATCTAGTGCCGCTGACAAAATTAACCTGGCCATACAATCGGTTGTGAACTGGGGCAGGAATTGACTGGTTAACTTTAACGCCTCAAAAACAAAACTGCTCTCCATTAATCACCACAGGGATCTGTCCCTGCATCCCATTAGAATGTCTGAAGCTCAACTTCTCAAGACCTCCTCTCTGCGGCTGCTCGGTCTCACGCTGTCTGCTGACCTGAGATGGAACAAATACATTGAGTTGATTGCTTCATCCACCACAAGGAAAGTTGGCTCCCTGTGCCGGGCCAGGAAATTCTTTCACTGTTGAAACTGTTAAATGTAGACGTCTCTTCTATTCCAATAGCTTCATATCTCGCACCTCACGCCTATGGAACTCCCTTCCTCATTCCTGTTTCCCTGACAACTATAATCTCCAACTATTCAAGTGTAACGTCAATCGACATCTCCAGTTGCCTTCATCTATCTTCTATCTTTCTCCACATCCTTTCCTCTAACACTCCTATCTACTCTCACTCCAAATCCTCTGTAACCCCTAGCATGCTAGTGGCTTCCAGCCTTGCCTGGGGTGAAAAGCTTAAAAACAAAAAACTATATTCAGAAAATCAAGTTTGTCCAACCCATATCAGTTTGTTTTTATTGCTCTCATTAAATTTTGTATCCTTTTAAAATACTTGACTATTATTTTTAATAAATTAACAAACAAAGATTTCTTGCCTAAATCTATCTTATAAATTTATAAGTCTACCATACACCCATGCTTTGAATATTGCTGCCACATATGGTTGGTTGCTCCTGATATATATTTAGAAATCCTTGATAAAATCAAAAGAATCTGCAATGTTATTGATCCTGACCTGGCATCTCAGCTTCAGTCCCTTTCCCACTGCTATAACATAGCTTCTCTGTACCTTTTTAATAAATAATTTCATGGTAATTGTTCTGATGATCTTTCCTCTGTGGTACCTAGACTTTATGATGTTAAGCACAGTACTAGATTGGTGACAAGGTTTCATCATTTTTCAGTAGAAATGGCTAGATGTAACCACAAGTTCTATGCTAACAGTTTCTTCTCTTGCCTTTCTTGCTTGTGGAACTCTCTTCTGGCTTCTTGCTTTCTAGTCAAGTTTGACTTTCAAAAATTTAAATTCAATATCAATTGTTAACTTCTGTCTTTTTAATTTATACTCTTTTATTGTTCACTCTCCTTAATAATGTTTTTCTTTTTCTCATATTCTTTCACACTTAGTACCCCCCCCCCGTCTTAATGGCTTTGTTGCCTTGCTTGGGTTGGAATAATTAAAAAAATACAATCCTTTTTTCTGATTTCTCTACTCTAATTCTTTGGTTCTAATTCTACTTGTCTTCATTATTTTATTTAACTTGAATAAAAAAAAGCTTTCTTCTTAACAAAGCCACAGTTATCGGGTTATCTCCTTCTCATTTCCTAACCCTTCAACAGGGGTCTCTCTCCCACGTGTATAAATACTTGTTCATCCTTCTCTCTTTCTCTTTTCTCTGCTTACGCGCATGTGCGAGCAACTATCTCAATTTCGGTCGCGGGCCGCAACCTCTTAAAATTTCCAATATGTGAACTCTTATACACAACCAGCGTTTCCTATATTCTGGGAACACGCTAAAACAAAATTCACCCCATACGGACATTCAACTCAACACACACACACAACTTTCCATACAGACACTGTAACATTTTATTCATGTCTTCAATGTATTTGTAATTCGTGTTTTAATGTTTGTTATTAATATATATTTGTTGCATACATATATATCGGTCTTGTTTGTTTATTTATCTTCTTTGGACTCCATTATAGTCCAACATTCCTATGTAGCGGGACCGGCCAGCGGAAGCCTTAACCTAGAGATAACTCATCTTCTCTTCCCACATTCACACACCGTATGGTCTCTTTTTCAACTCAGGCCTCGAGCCGCAACCTCCCACAGAGGCGAGGTATAAAACTTTCTCTTTTCCTGCTTACGCCCACGTGCGAGCAACTATCTCGACTTAGGCCACGGGACAAAACCTCGCGCATGAGGCGAGGTATATAAAACTTTCTCTAAAAATTTCCAATATGTGAACTCTTATACACAACCAGCGTTTCCCATATTCTCGGGAACACGCTAAAACAAAATTCACCCGTACGGACATTCAAAACAACACACACATACACAACTTTCCATACAGACACTGTAACATTTTATTCATGTCTTCAATGTATTTGTAATTCGTGTATTAATCTATTTGTTATTAATATATATTTGTTCGCATACATGTATATCGGTCTCGTTCGTTTTATTTATCTACTTTGGACTCCATCAAAGTCCAACATTACTATGTAGTGGGACCGGCCAGCAGGAAGTCTTAGTCCAGAGATTTTATCCTCATATGCACCCGCCGGTCCTCTACACAGTTACTTGGAATAAATTCAATATCATTAAAAATCTCAGTGAGCAGATGTTATGTGACCATTTCTGTTTGCGTTCCTGGGATGAGGAGCTATCATTATTTACATTTAGACTAATTTCCTCATCTTTGTTGTTACCACAATGTTTCGGTTGTTGTACTCTCTGGCCTTCTTCAGTTTTCTCTCAATCTGGATAATCTTCAGGAAATTTTGAACTGAACACTTTATTCAATCTACAGGGATAGATTGTTTTTGTTCTTTCTTAGTACTGCTTCTTTCTTGCTAGTCCTCTGTCCCTGAAGATTATCCAGACAGGCACCTGAAAAAAAGGTCAGAGGTCTAACATGGCTAAAACATGATAATAAAAACAAAGATGAAGACATTAATCAAAATGTAAATAATGTGAACATTGAGGATATTTGTTGACAAGATATAAATAATGATATAAAATATAATAATTTTATAATTATTATCTGCTTTGGGCCAGCATGTTCATCTCGGGTTTTATACTCACAATGTTTCATCTGTTGTGCACTCCACCCTTCTTCAGATGTCTATCTTCATATTTGGTGACTGGAATTTTGAACTGAACCCTTTATTAAATCTACAATGAACAATTATTCTCATTCTACTTTCCATTCCCACGGGAGATAACTCATATCAGTTAATACTCAACAGTCATATTCACCTTTGTGTCACATGTCCATTTCTTCCACTGAACCACAGTATGTACCTAAATAGGTGACCACTTGGAAATATCAGGTGCTGTAATTTTAGATGTGCAAGTGGTTTAATGGATAATAGCTCAGAATTGTTAATTGGAGAGCCGAGTTCCAATTCCAGTTGGGTTTTTTATATTCACTTATGTGCAAATGCTCTTAGAAAAGATATGAATCCACTTCTACTCCCAGCTATGGGTTATATAGCAAGTAAAAAAAAAAAAAATCTTACTATCTAAAAGTATTTTTTGGTTTTAAATAATCTGCAAAGGGTTGATAAGCTGTAGAAAATGAAAGAATAAATCAATCAAATACTGATTAGCTACACCAGCATGTCTTTTAGATTTATTTACATTCTCTGGAAGATAAATAGATAGAAAACTACAATGGCCACAAACAGAGGGATCATTTTATATATTGATTGTAATATAGAATTGATCCCTTATTTTATATCTTCAGATCTGCAAAGGGTTGATAAGACATAAAAAATGAATTAGTCAATCAATTAATGAACCACAGTATATAACTTTTTAGCACTACTAGACCCAGGAATCAAACTCCCAACTCTTAAGAACTTAATATATTTTAACCAATGCTGTAAAACACTAGGATGTGTTTCACTTGGATAATCTAGTGTTGAAATTCTGGAGCCTGAAATCTAATGGCTGTACTTAAGTGGTGTGGAATGTATAAGTGTCCTGACTCAGATTGTCAAATTTTTGTTGCATATTTGTTCTTTCATAAGGCTCCCAGATGATATTCATTTCTATGCTAGGCCTACTGATGAGGTTGTCAGTAACCAACATTTGTACTGATTCTTTCAGTTGTCTTATCCTCCAGTGTTGTTCTCTATTATCTTGGCTTCATTCTACAAAAGTTGATGACCACCGTTTTTCCTTCATATATGATCAACTATGATTGATTTCAGTGTTTCCCTCTCCTGACAACAGGTTTTTGATGCTCTTCCATTTTTATTTTTAGTAATTTGCTGGTTTTCCTTTGTATTTCTTGATACACTTGCACAGGATGAACTATAAATGGTTCTTAGTCATGTTTTCTTCTAAAAGCAACTTGGTCTAGGAGAGATATCTCTGAAGAGTTGAACTGTATTTGAATACCGCTCTTATGTTGTATAGACAGCAGATCCTTTGAGGGTTTTTCCTATATGCGCCTTATATATTGTAGACAAACTTATTGTTATCCTTAACTTTTATGGGGAGCATCAAGAGGCTGTTTTTCAGAGAGATAGACACTGAAATCAGTCACAGCTGATCATATATGAATGGTAAAGGATGGTCATCAACCACTGTGGAATGAAATCAAGATAATAGAGAACAAAACTGGAAGGCTAAGTAACTGAAATTTTCAGCATACATGTTGAGTGCAGACAATCTTTTCAGCAGTCCCTGCTGTGGAAGTTGAAGTTATGCTTGCAGAGTGGTTGTTACCCTAAAGAGGGTTTTCTAATGCTAATCATCTCCTGTTGGTATGTGTCTGTGTTTCTATACATGAATTTGGTCCAATGTTATAAGCAGCAGGCCTTTCTTGACATGGGATGGATGATTTTATACTTCACAGGAAATATAAAACTCTTATTGTGTCTTGTTACTGGTAAGAAGATAAATTTAGTCTATGAAATGTCACTTTTTGATTTATAAATAAAGATTTCCAGAAAAGAACAAAAAGAATGTACAATTGGTCCTGACTTGGTATCTAGGTTTCAGTCACTTTCCCTCCACCATAACATAGCTTACCAGTACCTTTTCTATAAATATTTTCATGGCAAATGTTCTGATGAACTTTTCTCTTTTTTTTTACCTCAACTTCATGTATTTAAGTGTAGTACTAGACTGGCAATTAGGTCTCATTATTTTACTGATGAAGTTGCGAAATGTAATTATAAGTTCTATTTTGTTTATTCTCTTGTACTTCTCACTTGTGGAACTCACTTCTAGCTTCTTGCTTTCCTGTTAACTATGATCTCCAAAAATTTAAATGCAATGTCAATCATCATCTGTCATACTGAATCCTATTCTTTTAATTGTCTTTTCTTTTAATTGTCTTTTCTCCTCAATAGCATTTTTATGTAGTGGATATCAGCTCAGAATGGGAAATCAAAGAGCTGAGTTCAAATTCCAGTTGGGTTTGTTACATTCACTTACACACAAATGCCCTTGGGAAAGATATGAAGTTATCTCTTCTTCTCCCAGTTATGGGTTAAATGGCAGGACAGACTAGGTTCTATACTCTTGGTTGGCAACCAGTTTCATGCAGAAAGAAATTGCAGCCTACTGTAGGAGAATCTTCTGCCTCGTCAGTCATGAATTAAAAGAGACATGATTGCCTAAACATTTATCACATATGGCAATTAACTGACTGAATGTCTTAGTTTTTTTCACTCCCAGTAACTCTTTTACATCTTAGTGGCTTTATCACCTTGATTGAGGGTGAAATGATTAAAAATGAGACTTCTGGGCATTTTTAGAATGTTACAATAAAAATTTTTATGTGGACCATTTGAAAGTAGGTCTGTCATTAAAAAAGAAAAAAAATGATAGTCTTAGTTGTTCAAATGTTTTAGCTGAAGTAGTTATTATTTTAACTGGCTTTTTGTTATTAATTTTTCTTTCAAATCATTTTTTGTTGTTCAGGTAGTAGAAAAAGTAGCAGGTTCTATGGTCTGCTATTTACCTTGAACTCCTTGATAAGATCCAAAGAAGAATATTATTGGTCCTGATCTGGTGGCTCAGCTCCAGTCACTTTCCTACCACCACAAGGTTGCTCCTCTGTGTCTTTTCTATAAATACTTTCATGGTAATTGTTCAGATGAGCACTTTGTTATGGTGCCTAGACTGGCATTGAGATCTCATCAATTTACAGTTCAGATGTAGCTGCATATTCTATGTTAATAGTTTCTTCTCTAGCACTTCTTGCTTCTGGCTCCATGCTTTCCAGCCAACTTTAATCTGCAAAAATTTAAATGCAATGTCAATTATTATCTATTGTCTCCCTGATTGCTATCTTCTCTTTCTGCTCATCAATAATGTTTCTTTTCCTAATTCTTCCACACTCTGTAGCCCCCTTGTGTCTTAGTGGCATTATTGCCTTGCGTTGGGTGAATAAAGAAAAGAAAAAGGTGTAATGGTCCTAAGTTGGCTATATGTAATTGAAACATTGTCATTATTATTTGTGTTTAGCTGTTTTTTCTTCTTATTATTTTGCTGTTTCAGTAATAGAAGACACAATTGTCTTAAGTTGTCCAAAACTTTAAGAGGAATGATTATTTTTGACTTGCAAAGTGACAAGACATGCTTATTCTTGTTCCAATAGACACAAGGCCATACTTCAAAGACAAACCATTCCTGGGTATGAAGATTAACTACATCTGGCAGCAAGGCTTCTGATCGGGAGATTGGCGGTTTTCAGGATTTGGAGGTTTTCTTAATTACTGCTGTTCCCAGGTCCACCTTGACCTGGGGTGTAGCACCTGTTAAGCCGCAGCTATGGGCAAATAGTGAACCCTCAAACAAAAACAAAATTCTATGAAATTATAAAAATACATTTTTATAGTAAAATTACGAGTAATACAGTTTTATTCCCAAGAATATATTTTATAACAAAATGACCAACAATACATTTTATCTGTAGTTGAAGGCATATAATTGCATTTAAAACGTATTTAGTTGAAGCCATAAAATTGTGTTCAAAATATTTAGATTTTGGTATTAAATAACCCATAGAGGTGTTGATGTGCTGCTAAACAAAATCAACCAACCAACCAGAGACACATACTGAAGATTACTTTGAACTGTTAATAATTTCAACTTCATTTCTTATATTATCTTTCTGTAACATGTCTGTTTAATACATTTATTCATTGTTGTTTGTTTGAATTTATGTTTTTTTCTTTACTTTTTGCCTGGACTCACATGAATCCACCAAATATTATTTGTGGGACAAATGTACCAGGAAGTATAAAATTAATAATTTTCATTCCCACAACAGACTTTGCACAATGAAATAAATTGTCTTATAATTATCATTAATTCTCTCATTCTAAACCAACCAATAAGAATCAAGCCCACTTTTTTCCTCTACACACACAAACACATGACAGTCTCACTATTGGACAAGCAGTTCACATGGACAGGTGGTTAACACGTGCATCAATGAAAATTTCATCTCCTTTTCCTTTTCAAGCCATAATAGTAATGAAGTAAGAAAATCCAAGACATTTCTTGTATTTTCAAACCAAATTTTCTGGACACTCATTACACACATCTATAAAAAAATTATATGCAATACTGTATAAACTTTGCTTATTCTTTATCTTATCCTTCTGTCAGAGTCTGATCCATATTTGATCTACATTTGATCCCAAACTCACAATTTTACTCAGTATGACTGTCTCTCATGTTTCCAACACCACATAACAACCAGATAATAAATGATACTTGTTTAGTTGTTTCTACATCTTGCTGTTTTTCACTTTTATGAATATTTTTGTATATAAAAATGTTAAGGAGTTTATAATTATTTACTTAGATTTATAACTCCTCTACAGTCTTTTAACTGGCAGTTAGGTATTATTTCTATAAATTAGTTACTCTAGATTGTATTTCAAAAAGAGTGATTACATGGTGAAAATGATATCTGCCTAGAAGAAAGAATTTCAAATTGGTACACTTGCATTTTACTGGTCCGACTTCTGCATCTGCTATTCAAAAACTTTCTTATACCTTATTGGACACCACCAAAGTATCTGAAACAAACATGGAACTTCCTCCTAAATTTCTGCTCATAAAGTCATGCCTTGGTGATAATTTACATGTATCCTTTACTGATCTCTGAATATGTAAAAAACACACATTGCAGGAACTCATATTAAAACTTAAATAGTTATCATGTGTAAACCTGAACACAATGCATGTAAAAATCAAAATACAGTTTTTATATTGTACTGGTAATGAACATTTTGAAAATATTTGAATGGGAATTTTGCCTGGTTTGAAATCAGGCTTTCATTTCTTGAGTGGTGCATTTGTAATAATAAGAATCGCCGACTCGTCACTGAAGAAAGAGTGTCAGATCTCCTTGCATCCTGTCTACTGCTCTCACTCGTTTCATTTGACTTTGTTATCTCCTCTTGGTTTTGTCTGTGATTATCTCTCTTCTTGTCCTCTCGTACCAATGTTGGCTTTGGTTTCATTGCGTCACGCCGATTGGTCGATTTGTGTCACGTGGCTAAGTCTAGTGTATTATGGCGGAGAAGGAAGTAGCAGCGGCAACTGGTGGCGTAGTCGCTTGAGTTTTATTGTTAACAAGAAGGAAACGAGCAAAAGAAATAAGCACAAGGAATAGGGTGATGTAACCATTTATTCAGTAAGTGATTCAATGACTGATTGTGGAACATCACTATTTATAAGGAAGCCATCGTTTGCTTGTTGACGACATTGGAAATTTACTGAATTGACTACAGTACTGAATGCAAACAAACAAGACCAGGTTGAAATTAAGACGTTCACATCACAGTTAAAAAGAAGTTACAGGAACGAATACACTCTTGTAAGACGACGGAGAAAGTAAATCAAGTTGAGTTTGGATTATTGATCTACTTTTCTTTGAATATTTACAGACATTTTATTTAGTTCACTTTAAAAATATAAACCCATGCTTTAGCACTGACCTAACCTACACTGACGAAAAATAATATAAATTTAAATTTAAGGCATTTTTTAAACACTGGTATTACTAATATTTTTTTAACACACCTTCATGCATCATACAGTCTTTAGGTGTGTGATAGGTACACTAGTGTAAGCTTTGATAACGTATAAAGCAAATAGATAACATTTTTTAAATTAAAAAAAACAAAAAAAAAACCTTTTTTACACGAAAGTAATTTTTTTATCAAGTGAAAGTTCATTTAATTCTGAAATACTTTTTTGATGATACAATTTAAATTTTAAACAATAATTCAAGCCAGTTTTACATTGCAGTATATTGTACTTAATAATTCACAATACCTATCCTTAAATCGTCTGGTTTGCTTTAAGGTGTGCTGTAGACATTACAAACAAACAAAAAGCAAGTTCGTTGCATGATTGAAGTGATAAAAAAAATCCCAAAACTAAAAAAAAAAGCCAGGTCACAAAATTAATTTATAATTAATTAGATAAAATTTGTTATAGGAGAATTCTTATTTTTCATTATTTTTTTTTTTTTTTTATATTTATTTATTCACTGTCTTAAAATACCACTTTGTTTTGTACCCTCCCAGAAAAAGAATATTGTTTTTATATTTTTATTATTCCCTTATTGCTTGTGGAAATCTTAAAAGAAAAACCTATTAAATAGTTTGTTGATTTAAAAGCAAAAATATTTTTTTTATTTAATATATTTCACAAATATATCTGAAACAAAACAACAACATAAACAAGTTTATTTATTGTGTATTGTACCCACAAACACTAGCTCACTCCTCCCATCTGCACAAAAAACCCTCACCCACTGCTATTGCCTGACATACGACACAGTCGTTCATTCTCACCGGTTATACTGTAAATATTTTTTTTTTTTACTAGTATTTGGGAAGTATATATACCTATATTTTGAAGTGATTATTTTTTTAAAAACTTATTACACGAAAAAAATACGTCCTTATTGAATGAAGTCTTGACACGTGCTTTCTAAAAAGAAAATAAATAAAATTTATTATTTTTTAGTTGATCTTCACTAAATAGTTCATTAAATAAAATTAAGTGTATGACCAACTAGGAAATAAGTGTTATTAATTTTTATAAACATATCGCATTATTATACCTCCAGGTGCCCTTTCTTTCCATAAATTATTTATACAATATGATTCCTGTTCTATTTCATATATAAAAAAAAATAAAGTAAGTTAAAATAAAAGAAAGTCAAATAAATTGTGTATGACGAAGTCGCTATGATCAATGGGTTTTCACTGTCCTCATTCTGCGGATTTCCCGTTATTGGATACTTGGGGAAATTATCCAGCCAAAAATTGCCGGCAACATCAAAGAGGACGTGATGTAGATGTTGTAGCAACTAAAGAATCTGGAACACCATCCACACCATCTTCATCCTTTTCATTTTGTCCGCTGCTATCATCCTCATCGTACCAACATTCATCATCTGGGATCAGCTTGAACACAGCAGTTGCTGCTACAAGTACGTGTAAAACTTATCAAAATAATGTTGAAAACAGTAAATTTACGAGTACTGGTAAATATAAAAACAATAACAATAATGATGATCGTCGTTGGAGAAAGCTTTTTTGTTACCCTTCAATTCCTGTCTTCCCTTCAAAAACGAACATACTGCTGCCTCGACAACATATAACCCTCGGATTTACTACTGGTAAGTATTTTTAATACTTTACAAATAAAAATTGATGTTTGTTTATTTATTGACTCTTTTCTTTCGTCTTATTTCTTTTGCTTTTTATCGCAACCTTTAAAATTCTACGATCGTTAAAGGAAAGCAAACAGCATGGATGTCACCGGATGCTTACTCTTTTATTTCCGATCGGAGATAAATCAACAACAGAAATAAGATGAAAGGAAAGACATTAAAAAATGACAAGATGTTTTAAAATAATATATATATATATATATATATGAAGAAATATAGTTTTATGCTATGGGATAAAAAGTGCTCAATATCAGAGATAGAGCGTATGTAAAAGTGAACATTGAAGTCAATACTCAGAGGCGACTGACTGTTTCATAAACTAAACGCAATCATCAGACCAGTATGTGTACGTGTGTGTGTTTGTAATTTAAAAAAATTAAAAACAGTTGTTTACAAAAATGTTTGGATAATTTTTAATTTGATTTGTTTTTTCTTTGTATGAAAATGTGTGAAATAAATTCCTTAGCCAATGTTATTTTTATGTTTTTCATATTTAAGAATTTCTGACATTTTTTAAAATTAAAAAAATGGGGGGGGGGGACTTTTTTTCATTGGGTGTATTAACTGTGACATTAAAAATATATATTTTATTGTACAAAAATAAAAACAAAGTGAATTTGATTTTCACGCATCTTGTTTATTTGTCACTTTCCTAAATTTTGCTGGAAACAAAAATTAAGAAATCGCTTAGTCATACTTTTAAGTTTTTAACTCGCTTTTTAGTTCAGAAAATAATACATAAAACCCCCAAAAACAATCTGAATAATGAATTTAATTAAATAGTGATTTGATTAATCAATTTAATTTTCTTTTTAGTTTTAAACCAGATTTACAGGGGATTCAATTTTTTTATTTAATTTTTTTACAATTCTTAATTCTGTAAAAAAAATTGATCTACAAAAAAAAAATGCTTCACTGCTTTTCTCTGGCTTAACTTCAAATGTCATTAAAATACAATTTTTTGTTGATTTTCAGTCCGCATTTTAACACGTGTACTCGTCCTTTTATCTGAGCTACAGTAACCTGTGACCAGAGGCTCACATTTATTATCTCTTTCGGACACAAAGATCCTCAATCAAGTCTTTATCGATCTGATAACTAAGCTATTGTCGTCACAGTAAAGACTGTTTCCAATGGCTTATGTAAATAAATATGACGTTTTGCACATAAAAAAAACTAACATACGATTATTAAGCTATATATTTTTATGCAAAAACAAAAAAGTATTTTTATTCTGACGAATGTTTTTCTTACAGACTTAGTCTTAGTTGTTTTTAATTTTAAAATTAATGAGGACTTAGTAGACATTTTTAAATTTTAAACTTTTTTTAATTTTATTTATTATTTGGTACTTTCCTGTTATCGACAGCCAATATTTTTTTTACTAGTCCAAAGGACTAATTTATTGATTTAAGTAACGAAAAGTTTTTTTTTTTTTTTTTTTTTCAGAATGAATATCTTCACTTATTTATGGTGTTTTTTAAAAAATATTTTAATTTTTTTGTTTACTACTGTGTCTAAAAACTTAATCGTTCATTTTAAAAAAATTGGTGTCGATAGGAAAGCACCTTTTTAATAAATTCTTAACGTTTTCAGATTAATATTGCAAACAAAACAATCTATTTTTATTCCAGTAATTAAAAAATATATAATTTTTAATTTAATTTCCCTTTTCGCGAGAAACAACACACACAAAAAAAACTCCGCCTATCAAGAAACCTACTTTTTTTTTGTCCCAGAGAAAGTATTCTTCGTTCATGCTTCTCTATCTCTCTCTACTACTATATTTTTTTTAATTTTATCTTTAAAACACAAATTAGCAAAAAATTAAAATGTATATATTTTTTTTTTTTTTTAACTCGTTTGATACATTTTTTTTACTTCTTGAAACAGGAAAATACTACAAATAAATTATGCTATTACAATATCTTTTCTGAAAAAATTTGAATGGTTCAATAGAAAATTAACAATGAGTGAGCAATAGACATTTTTAGACAAAGACAATCAAAGAATTAAAAACAAAGTGATTTTCATTCCCTGATTTTTAGTGCTTGGAAATGGGAGGTAGGATCAAATCACGTAACTTGATTTTCTTCAAAAAGCTGTTTTTTGTGTGTCTCGTTATTTGTTCTAGCTTTAAAAACAAATTACTTCTGAACAGTTACGTGAAGGATGATGCCAGGACACTTTCTTTCAGTTAGGACTACACATTAAGTATGACTTGTACAATTTTAATTTAAACGACTACAATACTTATACTCCACAGATTATATTTGTTTTAATAAAAAATTCTTAAAATTATTTTTAATTAACAGCTATCTTCAGTCTTCTTCACTATGATCAAATCAAATTTCTACAGCTGGCTTGGGGTTAGGGTTCGTCGTAGTCGTATAACTGAGTGAAAGTGACGGATGTCAGTACTAAAAAAAATTTTTTTTTTATATTTACAATCCTATTTGATTTTTCATTCTCTCTCTCAAACCAAAAGAAATCTCATTTTTTTTTTGTGAAAAATATTTATTTTTAAAACCATATTTAATAATTGAAATCCTTTATTTTTTTTTTGTCTCGGGCACTGCAAAAGCCAAATTGTCGCTGTTAGTGTTCAGTTAGCAGCTAGAGCCATTAACGAAAAATAACTTTTTCACAGGATTTCTTTTTAAAAATATCTAATTATTTTCGTGAAAGAATCTGAAAAACAAGTTAAATCTAAAAATCTTTTTCAATTATGTAAATGACAATATCAGTGAAAGTCTTTTTATGAAAGGAAATCCTTTCTCTTGTCGCATTTAAAAAAGGAAAAGTGTATAGTCACGTGACTATCTTACCGCAAACCTTTTAGTTTTGTTGATTATAGCCAGAAAAAGTTGTTTTACTTTTTAAAGATCCCCCATTCCAATATCACCTGAATTTCTCCCATTGCAACTAAAATAAAATAAACAAAACGAGACTATATTACCGCGGATAACTTTTTAAAGAGTACTATTGTTTGTATACGTTGGGATAATTCGCTTTCCTCTTTCTCAATTAGTGTGCACCGCTCATCTAGCACCCCCTTTTTTAACGGACAATAAACGAAGCCCTACGGTGTCAGAGTTTTTACAGGCTCTCTCTCAAGAGAAAAGATGTATTCTTGACTCGTGAGTAGCGAGAGCTTTTTTTTCCACTATCCTCTTTTATTTTTCCAGGGTTGGGGAGAAGGCGTGTAAAATACATTGTTGATTATATTTTCTTTTGAGGAAATAAAACTTTTTTTTAATTCTTCCGACTTCTCTCAATTTTTTTTTTAATTGGGTAGGAATCTGCTTCGGCGGTTTGATATCAGAAAGGAGACGGCAAAATGGTAAAAATAAGAATGTAAGGTGAAAATTAAAAGATTCAGATAATAAATAAATGATGAGAAAAATTAACATCGTTCTCAGTATTCATTCGTTTAGAAACAAAGCAGCCATTTCTCTCTTCAGACAAAAATCTCTAACCCATTATTTTATTTTTAAACTTAAGTCGTTTTTTCTTTTCTTTTTTAATAATAATCTTTATTTCATAGATATCGACTTAAAAAAATACCTAAAAGAAATGGCAGATATGATTTACAAAAAGTTTAAAGAAACTCAAAAGTGAAAGGAAGAAAAAGCCAGTTTATAGTTCAATAATAATAACATTAACAATAACATTGAACAATCAGTGATTGAATTCTTTCAGTCTTACTAAGTTAAGATTTTTTTTCTTTTTTGCTAATGACTATTTTAAAACAAATACACAACCATAAATATAAGAAATAGGTGATGAGTAGAATTTAAAAAAGCTGACTAAATTAACAAGAAAACAATGCATAAACTTTGATACTTTCAATAAAGTAAAAAAATAAAATATTTGTTTGTCCTCATTTTCTTATGCTTTGTATTGCAAATATTTAATTTTAAAACTTTTACATTTTTTTATTTTATGATAAAAAGGCTGGAAGACATGAAAATCGCTTTAACAGTAAAAGCGGCAAGTTTCCAAAAATCCTGCCAAAAGTGAAAAATGTTTGGTCACGTGACCACTTTAAAGTTTAAATATACCGAATACAGGCCGGACAGATCAACTCAAATTTTGAATTTGAACCTCTGAAATTTTGCATGTAGATTTTTAGTTGATTTTCTACCATCCTCAAAATAAAAGTAAAACTTCAAAGTTTATGAAGAACAAAGAGGAAAAATACAGGTTAAATTTCCTACATTTGTCTTTATAAAGTAACAAATTTCCTCAAGTTAGGGAGCGGACGAAACTCTTTGGCATAAAAAGCTTTTCTTTTCCTGTTTTTTTTTGTTTTTGTTTTTTTTTTCGTTTGGTTTATGTTTTTTAATTTTCCAAATTAGTTACCCGAATTTTTACGCACACGCACAATTTCTTGCAAAAGAACAAATTTGTTTATTACTCCAGAGAATTATATTAAAAAAAATTATATGCCTCTCCTAGTCTCTCATTGCATTGTCTTAAATTTTTGACTTTGAAACCTGACCATCAATGTAAAAAAATAAGTTTATTTATTATCCAAACTATTTTCAAATATCATTTAGTAGAGGAATTAGGATCACAGCGGATTAGGAAACTAGACATTAATTTATTATTTTTGAAGTTGCCAAATCCAATAAGTTGTTATTGAAACAAGAAGTTAAAAAATATAGTGCAGTCTTGTACTTGTAAAAGTTTATAAAAAAAAAAAAAAGCATATCTGGGTAGAGAGTGGATGTGCCAACTTACTGAGAAAATTTTAAAAAAGACATCGATATTTTGATTTCATAGCACATCGGTAAACCAATCCGTTAATTGCTTGCATAAAATATGATACACTCAACAACAACAATCAACATTTAACCGATTGAAGTAGTTTAAGCGATTTACTAAGAAGCGTAGCTTCGATGTGGCCGAGGGCTGAAAGTATGGAGCATTCAGTGAGGAACGAACTCGCTACTCGGTTGTATTTTTGAACTAGAGAGATAAGCTTGCTAACCATTTACATTTTTATTTTAAATTAAAACATTTATTTTAGTTACACTACGTCGAAGTTTGTTTTTTTGCTCTAAGTTTGTCGAAAAGGAAAAAAATACCCTCTTTTTATGATTTTTTTTTTTTTTTCATTTCAAAACAACCAGAGAGAAAAGGGCATATTTTTTTTTTTTTTTTTTTTTTTTTTTTTCCGTGAAAACTCCGATCAAGTCTTTCCGAACTTGCTAGCTAACTTCTTGTAAAATTTGAAGGTAGAGGTCAAAATATTAAAACTCGATAATGTCCATATTCTCTCTCTCTTTTTTTTTAAATTTTTTTTTTACCATCCATTTCAAACCGAATGTTTAAAAAAACCCCACATAAGTGTAAGCGAACCGAACAACCCACTCATTATGGGAATGGACAGTTATTTTTCAGAAAACGACCATGCTTATTTTGTATAAGATAACTCTCCATAAAAGAGATTTAAATTTTTCGTTTGAGTACCTCTGTAAAGATGACTGCTAAAAAAAAAAAAAAAAGTTAACTAACCGATTTTTAAAATTTTTTTTTTTAAATGACTCATTTTTGGGTGGGGGGTGAGCTTTTTGCGTTCATTGGTGTGTTGTATTCAAAGATTTTTTTTTTTTTTTTTTTTCTTCCTTTTGAAAAATGAATAACGGATTCATTCACATGTACCCAAACGTGTGTTGGTGACATACAATGATAATGTTTCTTCGTGTTTTTTGTTTTTGTTTTTTTAATAGCTCGTTTCTATCTTTTATTGACATTCAAAAATTGTACATAGATCATTCATAACTGTCAGCTTTCTCTAGCTTTGTTGTTGTTAGGGACAGAGGCTAATTTTTTCTATTTTATTTATTTTTTTAAGGTGTTTACTGTTAGGACCTAGGTCAATAATATTTGGTGATTTTAGAAATTTTTCTCAAATTTTCTACAGCGGTGACGTGAATTAGTCAGTTACCGTTATTAAACTTCCAAAGATTGTGGTTAAATTAATTTAAAACTACAATTTATTTACATTTTACTGCAAAGTTATTATTTTTTTTTTTGTGTGAGTTGATTTTTTGCTGAGGTATTAAGAGAAGTTCTTAGTAAATGTCATTATTCCAGTTTGAAAGAGAAAAGGTAATGTGAACCTATTGATAGAAGATGGCATGAGGCTTCACCGCTTGTTTTCAGTAAGTCATTAGATCTCTAGCCACTTGGCTTTCTTCTTTGAATAAAGGTAGTCTCTTGGCATAAATTGGTGGAAAGTAGTTGGCTTTTCTTTTTTTTTTTTTTCTTTTTTTTTAACTTTTTAGTTGACTGATTACCACTTGTTGCAAAGTTTCTTTGGTTTCAGTGGATACAAACTTGAAGTGTTTTTGAATTAGTTAAAAATTATACCATTATCATCTTTATTATTACTTCTTTTCCTGGAGCCGTTCATTGTATACTATGTTAATCCTTTTTTTTTTTTATGTCTCTGAAATCTTTACATATTAGTTATTTTAATTAAATTTTGACTGAAATTTGTTACTACAAACTGACCACATTCCCTTTCCTCCAAACACTCCACATTCTGTTTTACCGGTCAGCTTTTTTAATTAGGTAGTATACAGTGTTGTATATTTGTATTTGTTTATGTAAAATTATTTCATTATTTGTCTTTCTAGTGTTTTTGTTTACATTATATGTGTTTCAAAGATTGTCATAGTCAGGGTAATAGTGGAGACAGGCTCCCACTGTCTATAATATGGTTCCATAGCATGTCTCAAATAGCCTCTGACAAAGTCCAGTTCCAAGCTGGTGAGTGACTGAAGACAGGCAACTGGTACCTCGTAACCAGCTGCTCAACAGCTCAGGAAGGCAGTCCATATAGAAGGAAAAACTGATTTTTAAACCTTTGCTGCTTTGCAGTCATATCCAGACTTGGAAAAGGCTAAGGAAGTAAGTCCAGACAGAAAACCCAGAGTGGAGCCCCGAAGGCGGTTGGTTGTCAACACTGACAACTTTTTGACATCACCTGCAGCCAAGCTGTCCTCAAATGTAATGTGCTGTATTCTTTTGGATATTGTCAGTACAGCTGATAGAGGGGGAACATGTAGTCTGGACATTATATAGCCTCCATATACCATCACCCAAGCTTGCACCCTGGAGAGTTCCTTGTTTTGACCAAACCAGGTGCTATCTTTATCTTGTGAAATTAACATATGCCTGCATATACAATGTTGGTGATACTTATTAGTGGTAGAATAAGGAATTTAACATGTTTCATTTTTATTTAATCTGTGTTGTTTTGTCTTTACTTAGCTAATGTACTAGTTTATTTTTCCCCATTGGTTTTACCCTTCTTAAATGTCTTCCCTTTACTTTCTCCACTCCTTACTAGTAAATCTGTTCTGAACACTAATTTTTCTTTAGTTAGATATTGTAATTGGGATGATGGTATAATTCTAGTTAGTTACCAATTAAAAACATTTTGTCAAGAAATAATATTGTCAGTCAGTTATATGTCATAATACATGCTTAGACGATCATGTATCTTTTGATACATGACTGGCGAGGCAGATTTTTTTCCCACAGTAGGTTGCCATTTCTTTCTATGGTAGACCAGTTGCCATCCAAGGCTATAGAACCCAGTCTGTCCTGCTATTTACCCATAGTTTGGGGGAGAAGAGGATTCATATCTTTCCCAATGGATTCAATTGGAATTCGAACTCTGCTCTCTTATTCCTCAATCTGAGCCGCTATCCACTACTCCACAGATTTCATTAAGATGTTCTAGTTTCTAAAAAAAAAAAAATTATGAAAATATTTAAAGATTATAATATTTATTTTTCTAACTTTGAAAAGAATCTCCATATAATTAGTTAAAAAAAGCAAAAATTGATATTAGGTATTCCAGACTAAAATTTTATTTTCAAATTATCCAATACAGGCATAGAGATCTTGATAAACCATAAAAATGACACCAAATTTATCTCTGTATTTCAATTAGCAAACATGTTATGTCTGAAGTTCATAAAGATTTAGAAAATTTTCTTAGCTTTTATTGGTCAAAAAGTTAATTTTAAGTGTAAAACTGAAGATGTAGGCTTCAAACAAGTTAAAAATCATGTAATGTCATAGAGTATTTATTTCCTTTCTAATGTAACTTGTACCCTGAAAGAAAATATATTAACTGAAGCTTTAAAGATCAAAGTAAAGGAGTAATAAAATTCATTAAGCCTCCTGTTTTATTTAATTTCCATCCCTTTCTTTTAATTGTGTTTTTTTTTTTGGGGGGGGGGGGGCACATACCCTGAATCCATCATAAGAATTCAGAATATGGAGTTAATAAGTACCTTAGTGTATGGATTACTTATTGCTAATTTAGTGTAGGAGAAAAGGAAATTGTGAGTTAGTGGAGGTTGTTCCAAGTTGTGGTGTATGCAGGGTTGTGTTGTAGTTCGTTGTTCAAAGTCAGGGGTCCAATCTGTTGAAGGGCAGTCTGGTTAAAATCTCTTGTGAGTATCAGAATAATAGATAGATTCACCTGGTCAGGTTGTTAGCCTGATGCAGGCTAGCCAGATGGTAGGGCTGTTATCTTGATGGCCAACCATGTAGTTAGTTGTATTGGTGCTAATTAGGCTGATGTGATTGCCCTTCACCAGCTGGCTTTCCTCACATAGTTTGGCTGACAAGTCAATGCTGTGGCTACCATCATAATGAAATTGAACATAGGATAAATTGTGCATGGTTTACTTTTATATAACACCATAAACTAAAATAGTGACCTGAAAACCTGAAATGTCATGCCTTGTCAAATATAGATTCTCATATGGATGTTATGCATGATGCATGTTATGCATGATGCATGTTCTCAGATTACCGTTATCTATTTATATATTTTCACATGTATATGTAGCATAAAAGTATAAATTTAATTATGTCTTTGGTAAGGAAATTAATATTCACATTATACTTGGAAATAGTAATTATATAACCAAAAACTTGGTTGCATGAATTGTTCTGCAATAGACTAATTTTGATATTCACTCACAAGTGTGAAGAACAAAAACTTCTAGTTCTCCTCTGAGAGTTGTGAAGAGTTGACTAAATAATTGGCAATTTGTAACATTTTTAATACTTCAGACTGTAATTATCAGGTTACTTTTCAGGAAATTTTAGCTAAACTAGAAATATTCCGATTTATTTTCATTTGAATATTTTAGGCCATGAAGTATAAAACAAATAGTGTTTATCTTCCAATCTTTTCCTATGATTGGAAAAGACATATACTGTCAGAATTAACTACATGTTTATTGCAATCTTTCTTGGACACAAGGAAAGAAAATATTGGAAGTTTACAAGAAAACATGTCTTAACAGGTTGGGAAGGAAAATGTTTTTTTTTTTTTTTTGTTTTTTTTTGTTTTGTTTTTTGTTTTTTTGTAATGACTAAGTATAAAACTTTCAGATAAATCTGCTATTTGATTAGCAATATGTTTGTCATGCTTCAAAAGAAAGAAAGAAAAGAAGGTTCCACCCAAGGAGTAATAAACAGCAAGTCTCTCTGGTTTTCTTTCATTTACATCTTTTCACCCTGTCCTTTCACTTGCTCGTCCTTTTAATTTACTCTAGCTTTCTTACTTGCCCTCAATCTTGTCTTTTCTATCTTTCTCCCTTCCTCACCTTCAATTCTGGTATCATGTGGAAATGAACAGATAGGCAGTTGATGTCTGTATAATTGTAATCCATTGCTAGTCCACTACTAGACAAAGGCCTTTCTCAAATCCTTCCATGACTACCATGATCATGTTATATCTTACCAGCAAACCTCTTTATCTTATCTCATCTTCTATCTGGTCTTGAATTTCCTACACATTAAGTACCAATCAAGCAACTTTTTAATCTACATGTTATCTTTTCTTTTTTCTATGTGTTCCACCCATTTCCATTTTTATCATTTAATCTCGATATCTCTGATCTTGGTGACTTCTCTGATCCGTGATGACCTTTTTGAATCTGAATTTCTGGGATGAACAGTTATCATTATTTTCCCTATTTATAATTGGACTATTGTTTTCATCTTTATTTTTGCTATCACAACATTTTGTGAGGGGGGGGAGCTGTTGTGTTCTCTGACTTTCCTCTTTCTATCTAAGCATTTAACTCTAACATTGCTCTTTCTATTCACGTTTGTGCTTTATAGACTTTATACACAGTGGCCAAATGTTTCATTATATCTATTTTTTTGTTTTTTGTTAAATACTTTCTACCCTATCATTATACATTGTTTTATTTCATTACTCAATGTAATCACCTGTTCTAAATATATGTATTCTTGTGTTATATAGGAATAAAGTGTCACTGCCGACACTTGTGTTTGAATATAACAAACACAGTCAATCCCATTATTGAACTAAGTAGATCATGTAACCATAGGGGAATGCATGTATAGAGGAAGTTGTGTGATGTCTAGTATCTTTTTTTATTTTTTATTTTTTTATTTATTTTTTTTTTAAGCGTATCACCCCAAGCAAGGCTGGAGGCCACTATCACGCAAGGGGTTATAGAAGGGTTGGAGGAAGAGCAGATAGGAGTGGTAAAGGAGGGGATGTGGTGAAAGAGAAAGACAGTGGGTTGGTCAAGGCAAGGGGGTTACAGAAGATTTGGAGTGAGAGCAGATAGGAATGAAAAATGAAAGGATGTAGAGAAGGGAAGTGGATAGATCAAGGCAACTGGAGATGTCGATTGATGCTACACTTAAACCGTTGGAGATTGTATTTGTCAGGGAAACAGTAATAGGGAAGGGAGTTCCATAGGCGAGATATGAAGCTATTGGAGTAGAAGAGACGTCTACATCTAACAGTTTCCACGGTGTAGGGATGGGAGTGGGATGCCAGCCTCGTGGGGCGTTTAAATTCACGAAGCCTGGGGACAAGCAAACGCAGCTCCTCGGAGCAATTACCGTGGAAGTACTTGTAAAAAAGGCAGAGCGAAGCAACATCGCGTCTGTGAGAGAGCGACTGCAGACGAGATGACAGATCAGGGCCAATCACGTTGCCTATCGGTCTCTGGATCTTATCAAGAATCCTTAGGCAAACAGCAGGGGCCCCAGACCATGTATGGCAGCAATACTCCATGCAAGGGCGAATGGTCGATTTATAGACTTGGAGGATCGATTCCGGGGAGAAAAATTTCCTGGCTCTGCACAGAGAATCAACTTTCCTTGCGGTGGCTGATGCAACTGACTCGATGTATTTGTTCCATCTCAGACCGAGCAGCCGCAGGGAGGAGCTCTCGAGAAGTTGGTCTTCAGATGTTAGCTATCGTTATTCTATCCCTTATACTGTACAGATCTTTTATTATTGAGACTGCTATTCTCTACACTATTCACTATACGAAGTACTATTAAAAGGCATCTGACACCAGTATTGTTCAACGGTGTATTATAATTGTTATCTGCAATTACAAAGTGTCCTACTACATTGGCATTGACATCAACCAAGTATACGTTGAGGTCACAACAGTGGCAACAAGTGATCGGGTTGACGAAACATCTTGTGTGTTCTTCATCTATTCTGTGTATCTTCCAGTTCTATTTTTATAATTTTCAGAATGCTACATTTGAACATTTCAAATGTCAATTTTTAAAAAATTTTTTTTAATCATTTCACCCAAGGCAAGGTGATAATGCTACTGAGGTTGTTATAATTTTCAGAATGCTACATTTGAACATTTCAAATATCAATTTTTTTTTTTTTCTTTTTTAATTATTTCACAAGGTGATAATGCTACTGAGGTTGAAAGAGAATGAAAACATTTTATTGAGGAGAAAGGACAATAAAAGAACAGAATTCAGGGAAACAGAAGGTGGTGATTGGCATTGCATTTAAACTGTTGGTGACAGGGAAGCAAGAAACCTGCATTGAGATTTTCTCTGTTCAATTTCAATCTTATTATCTGGGATGAGGAGTTATCATTATTTACATGCAGGCTATTGTCCTCATCTATGGTGTTATAACATTTTAGGTATTGTGCACCCTGACCTTCATCAAGTGCTTGTTGATCTTTATAAATTTCAGAGAATTTCAAACTGAACCCTTTATTTAATGGAGGGGGGGTAGATTGTTTGTATACTGATCATGTCTAGGGATATCTTGTCAGTTCTTTACTGCTCAGTTATTAGGAGTTCAATCCCTGAGCCAGCAATAACTATCACCAAATTCATTTAATTTAGGTCATTTAGTATTTCTTGTAATTCATCCGATTATTTTGGTATTAGTAAAATGTTGCCAGCAAATCGTAAATGTTTCAAATATTCTCCATTTTTGTTCATTTTCTGGCAAATATTTTCAATACAAATAGTTTAGGTGAAATCATGTCTTTTTTTTTTTTTTTTTTTTTTTTTTTTGTCATTTTTATTTCATGTGTATATTGCAATACTTTTATATATTCTCTTGTGTGATTAAAATGGTGTCTTCTATCTTAAGAACCTTACAGAGAACCAAACAATTGATTCAACCTAATACTGTTTCCAGTTAGATCAATTGAAAGCAGAAGTTAATGAAAAGCATCAATTTATATTAACTGAAAGAAACAACATATTACATTAAGCTAATGCCAGACTGCATGTTTCTTTGGCAACCAGGCAAAAATTGTTCCTGTTTGTCTGGCATATTCAACAGAGGTTGCACTTTTAGATTACCATTTGTGATCTTTAGAGAATTCTTTGAAAGATTTTCAATTATCTGGAATACTGCAAAATGTACTTTGTGCAGTTCTTTTCTGAGAAAGAGAAAAATTCTAGAAGGCTGGAATTTTGAAGCTGCCTGAAAGATGGTAGGAGATAATGGAAGAAAACCGTAAATATGTGGCTCAATAGTTGAGCGAAAATAAAATCTTTCATTGTTTAATAAAACTGAGCAGTACTAAAGTCGATCACTATCTACTCGTGCAATGAGCAAGTTTTTTTCCTGATATATTTTAATCTGCTTTGTTGGGTTAAACATTCATTAAATGGAAATTAGCTTTTATGCTATTCTCTATTTTGATTGAACATTATTCTACAGGAGGACTATTTTAGAAATCTGCATTGGAATTTATAATGAAGCAAAAGTGATATTAGTGGATTAAGTGATTTAATAAACTTAAATTGTAGAAGTTAACCTATTATAACCAAATTATTTTACCTAAGCAATATTGTATAAAGTTCTTTTATGTATGATAAACATTCTTGCTAAGCAATTTGGAATACATGTTTGCACATGCACACAATGAATTGTACTTTTTCACCTTTCATCCAGTTTACCTTTGCAATGAATAATTGAGTACAAGGAAAGTTATATTTATGCTTTTCCTGAAAGTGTTTGCACAAATGTCTATGGGCAGAATTTTAATTTGGCAATTTTGTTTTTAAATCTCTGCCAACTGCACCAATTTGTACTTTGGACTATCAATAGGTTTGTTTAAAGTAACAAAAAAAAACAGACTTTGTACAAGACAACTTCTCAGATCTATTTTAAAGTATTTTTTTTTTTTTTAGTCATGTAAAATATTTTATTACTTTATGATAACTTTGAGTTTTGTTCATTTGCCAATAAGATTTGTTTTACTATCCTGCCTTGTTGACAAGGAACATAGTTATTAAGTTTTTATCATTCAGTGAGAATTAGAGTTGGCCAGAGGAAAGTAGACGGGTAAATACACCTTGTAGCTATGCTTTGAATGTAGTAGTTACCAAATCCTATTGTGAAAAAGGTAATGTTTTAAATATACATTATTTCTATACATGTATTTGTGTGTACAAAAGAGGATGTTGAAAAGTTCTTTGACTAGCTTTTGTCCCTAAATCTGGGCAAATGACCAAACATTCTGTTTTTGTGGGGAGGGCTTTGAGAACTTTTCAGCACCTGCCACGTGTGTGTGTGTGTGGATATAAAAGTGATGGGTGGTTCTGGAAAGTTCTCTGCCTGATTAAGAAGCACTTCTCAGAAAAGCTTATTGTTCTTTTAGTCAGATTTTTGGAAGTCGATTGGACCATAACTTTTCAGCCCATGCTTCTATCTTAAATTTTTACTGTATGTTTGATTCATTTGTTTAGTAGTGAATACCACTGAAGTTGAAAAAATAAATATATCAGAATTTCATGCCTCAGGCCATTTGTTACTCCTCCATTTGGAGTGTGTGTGTGTATAATACACACACACAAAGAGAAAAGTAATTCTTAGTTATTTTGTTTAAGGCTAATGCTTTAGGTTATTTATAGATATGAACTTTTGTTATACACACACACACACACACACTATATATATATATATATATATTAAAGAAAAACCAACTATGTTGGTTACACCAACAGACAACTTGCCAAAAGACCTAACACCTAAAAGAAGAGAATCTTGAGCAAGGAAAAAAAAATGATTTGGAGGAGGTACTGAGAATATCAAAGACTAACTCTTTCTATAAAATAATGTTAAATTATATGGATCTGTCGGCACTTTTCAAAAACAATTCTGGAACAAGTTATCTCCCCATGTGCAAAGTCATTATTGATAACACTCTGCTCTATGCCATTCAGTGGTAAAGAAGCCTAATGATGAGGTTAGAACAGTATTACCCCTACCAATATTTAACCATTTGCAACATGATGCTGAGAACGGCTCTTTCAATAAATTTAAGCATAGAAAAATGATTATATATATGAGGTGGTATCAATTTTCTGGACTATTTCTGTAGCACACCAACAGATGGCAATACTCTGTTGTGTGTGCAGTGAGAGCTAGCAGTGACCTTCATGCACCAGTGTGACAGTTGTGAAATTTGTGTTTTTGTGATCATGTGTATACTGTAGCCTGTGATTTTTGTCATAAACAGGAAGTTGGAACAAAGACCCAACATGAAATTTTGCTTTCAACTTGGGAAATCTGTTACATGCTTGGCAAGTTTGTGTTGATGAGGCAATGGCTTGTACGCAATGTTTTGAGTGGCATTGGCGCTTCAAAAGCAGAAAACATCCTTGGAAGATGACAAGCAATCTGGAAGACCTGCTACAAACATAACCCCTGGAAATGCGGAGAAAATTAATCCGCTTGTGCATGAGAACTATTGGAGGACAAGCAATGATATTCCTGATGTTGTTGGTCTGTTGTATAGGGGTCTGTGCAGGCTATTTTAATGTCTGAATTGAACATGCAGTGTCCCCTGTCTGCTGATCACTGAGCAGAAAGAACATAGTGTTGAAGTCTATCAAGATCTCCATTAGTGTGCCACTGATGACCCATCCTTCATACGGAAGATCATCTTTGATGGCATGTGTTTGGTCTATAGGTACAACCCTGAGACAAAGCAGCAGTCGACATGGTGGAAGAACATTCTCTTTATTTATTTATTTATTTTTTTCATCTGCAGTAATATGCATCG